>CM076572.1:411078429-411678429 GCA_034641835.2 Pinus albicaulis
TGGACACCCCCAGCGGGGATAAAAAGGAAAATAATTATTTGTAAAAAATATTCCCATTTTAATTAATCGTTTGTTTAATTAATAAAATAAATATAAATTATTTTATCATTTGATGGAACTAAGTCAAAATTCTCTACATGTAATGTAATAGAAACTACATATCATGGAAGCATAGGTAACATAATAGGATAGTTGATACTGAAGTTCTTAATTCATAAGAAATATAATTGATTTTAGCTTTTAATTTTCAAGAAATATAAGTGGAATGTAGTAAATAACTATGCAACAACTAAATGTTTGAGTGACACAACAAATTAATAATTTTTTCACAGTACTCATGATACATGGAACTAGGTGCAAAAATTTGGATTGCACGCTTCACTAGGCTATCATAATAATTTTATGTGCAGTTCTTATATCACTCATGGTTCAGTTATTTGTAAATAAAATATAAAAAATCATTAAGATAAGGTCATAAATATTGAATACAATAAAGTCATACATAAATTTAATTAAATGCTTTTGTAATCAGTTGGTTTAGGCTAATAATAAGTAATATATTTTTCTCTATCTTTTTCAAAATTTGTGTGAGGAGATCCCTTGCTCAAATTTGTCGTAAGAATAAGGAAAAAATCATTATTGGAAAGGAAACAAAATGAATATAAAGAAACATCTAGCTAATTTAAGATTAAATCGTGATTATAATACTAAAACATAGGAGATAGAGGGGAGTTTCATCTCTCTCCCTCCTTACAACTCAAAGGAAACAAAATGAATATAAAGAAACATAGGCTAATTTAAGATTAAATCGTGATTACGATACTAAAACATAGGAGATAGAGGGGAATTTCATCTCTCTCCCTCCTTACAACTCAAAGGTAGTGTTAAAATTGTTTTCAAACTAAGTAGGAAATAATCCTAAATAATTCATCTACCACATTTATTAATGCAGCTTTATCTTCGTTATTTTGCTTCATGGAATTTTATATTTAACACATATCAACATTATAGTAATTTCTTTGTATTATTTAACTACAAATTGTGTGCCTAATTATTTATTGCTACTCTCAAATAATATTCAATAAATTCATAATTTTTGTCATTAATTTCATTCTGATCTAACAAACATCTAACAAAATAATTTTCTAATTTAAGAAAAAAAAACTCAAAAATTATAAACTAAGAATCCTCTCCTGCTCTCACATCAGCCTCTCATTATCGCTTCTTAGCCAGACCATTTCTTCATGCAATTGTTGCACCCTATCCAGTAGTATACTTGTCTGATGTTGTTGTTCTTCAAGTAATCTCCTGGTTTGTTGATGTTGATCTACACTCAGTAGCACCCACATTTATGGGTTCATCTCGAGATCAGGTTGGGGACGAGGTTCCCCAGTAGTTCTGGGTACTTGGTGTGTTGATCCCCTTCTCATTATATCCTTCCTAGTTTCTATGCACAATTTTTACGCACAACAATTGTCATTCGTGTGACCCATTTGGGTCCCAGTGTGTGAACGCCACTCTGATACCACTTGTGACATCCATCCACATAAATATATATATATATTTACTTTCTACTTTACGATCTTAATACTAGTAATACCACATGTTGATTTTTTTTAACACCATGGTACAGTTGATGATAATAAATACTTTATTAAACATGTTAAAAAAAGTGGGTTAAACCCTTAACCTCTATATTTTTCATTCTAATATATAATAAGTTTAGATTTATACTGTTTATAACATCATAATACAAACATTTTCCCATGAATTATATCTCGACCCAACCTGGGTACCATATACCTACTTTGACTTAATGGATTCATGTATTTTCTACCACCATATAGAATTTCAATGGTGATTTTTCTTTGATTGTAATCTGGTATAAAATAAATATAATTATACAAATCATGGCTCATTATTAATTAAATGAATAGAAAATGGTACCCCACCTTACCTCTGCTCTGATTTTCTGTGGATCTGTGTAATACTGAGGTTGACATCTGCCATGTTTTAACACCGTTGGATCATCACTCATTCAATCGACGGCTGTGGGAGAAGATAGGTAGGGTTAAGGTATTTTCCTACCCCCTCAACCCTAACCGTTTTGCCAATTTTTCATTTGTATGAGAGTGCTTCAGCCTCTGCAAGCCTGTGGCTCATATCCCACCTCCATCCTTCACTTCGATGTCGAACATATATTCAAAAAATTTTAAGCCTGCCACCTCCATCCTTCACTCGACACCGGATATTTAGGCATACATGGTTTAACCTACTGCCATCAATCTGCGTTCAAGCCATTTCAGGTAAGAAGAATTGTTTTCTCCAAACTCTTATCTCTTTGCAGTGAGAATTCAATTTCAAGCTTCTCATTTTAAGGTTCTTTGCTCTTAGTTAGGGTTTTAAATATATATATATATATAGATACAGATATCTGGGCTACGAGCTGAAGTTTTTTATTGATTATAGGTTCTTATATATATATATATATATATATATATATATATAGAGAGAGAGAGAGAGAGAGAGAGAGAGAGAGAGAGAGAGAGAGAAATGCTCGGTGAGATCTTCGAACTTCAAAGCTTGTAGGTGCAACACAAGCTTTTAAGCCTTACCTCCGCTGGAGAATCTAGATGTCTTCCTCTGGCGAGGTCTATACATGTCAGCAGAAGGTTGTTAGTTATTTCCTGCATAATAAGTGTATGTATAGTTTCAACATGATCTAGAAATTTCCTTCATGTGACTGAACATTTTTTTTTTCTTCTTTTTTTTTCAGGTTCTTGGCTTTGACCCCGCCTCGAACCTAAGGTAATTTCTCATGTTTGTCTTGTCAATTTCATTGTAAAATTTATTAACTCCCTTGTTACGGTTTATCATTTTGTGGGATTTATCTGCTAACCTTAACCCAATTTTTTTCTGTGTTTTTAGGTAATTGTAATTCCCGAGTCTTATGGGAATGTGGCGCCTTTCTCTGTGCATAATTTTCCTCTAATTTTATATCTTTCCTTGCTTCCCTTTCCATGTACCATTAGTCTCCTAGTAAGGTTCTATATTGCAGCTTTCCCTTTGTCTTTTGGGTTAAAACCCTGAGATGCTATGGGGAAATAATTTGATGGCTTACAGTGCTTATCTCTTCCAAAGCCCTTAGGGCTCTGTTACAGTTTTATTCAGCACATAGCTAATTTCTAGCCTTGAGCAGGCTTGATGTATCATGTCTTCATAAATTAGGAATATTCCTACCATGCAGTGAATCTATAGTGTGCACTTGAAATATTTTCCGACTTCGTATATGAGAGGTTTCCTCAGCTCAGTTACTATTTTTAATTTTTTTTAATTGAACAATACGAGGATTCAAGCATCGAGTAATTTAATTTTTACTTTACATTTTTCTATAAAGTATGGTTATTCAATTTCTTTCTTTCATAGAATCCTTCGTTGGTATTTCCATAGTGTTGAATTAGTTGCATACTTCCTGCTCATATGGTGGTAAACGTTAATTATGGTTTCCTATGTTTATCTATTTATATGTTCATATATATATATATATATATATACATGCATGATGCTCTTATTTTCTTGATCAATTTAATGGACTACTTGTGTTTTTTTATTTCTTAATAACAAAGTAATCTACAGTTTTCTTTTTTTTGCTGGAGTTTCTCTTTCATGTAATTCATATACCCGTAAAAGGGCCTTTTGTTTACAGTACCAAATTTTTAGTTAATTTCGTTTAGTAGATAACTGTCTTTTCCTCAATATGTATTTTTATTGATAGATATTATTTTTCATTACTGTTTAGGGGTTGATGTCCAGACCATATTTATATTTGGGTTACTCTCTATAAACCCGTAGTCTGAATATAGTAATTTTGTATAATAGGGGACGAACTGTACAATCTAGGGTCCCAACCCCTGATAGACTAACAATCCCCTTCATAATATGTCCTGGTTCTACCATTTTATTTTGTTTTCTACCTTAAATTTACTCTACATCTGTACCGATATCCTTTCCTCTAACAATACATTCAATATGATGTGTAGAAAATAAATTGGCTTGCAAATATTGAATTAAATAATTTTCCTTTCTTTGCTGTATACAATCATTTATTCTATCCAACAAAGATAATGCATAGTTAGGACCTACTGTTAACAAATTTTACAGTTATAGAGATAAACCATTGTATCTAACTAGTAATCACATTAAGACACTGGCGTCTTTCTTAACAAAAATTTAATTTACTTATCTCACTTTAGTAAGCTGATGGTAGCCTCCCAACCATGAGAGAGGAAATTACGTCCTGAACTCCACTTGTGCTCTGCACTAGAGTAGGACTTAGATAGAAGTTTCTAGAGTAGACCTCAAGATCCTTTGTTTAATCTTCTCCTCTATATTCATGTTGCAGAGTTCCATTGGTTCCAAGCAGCTCTGTATTACTCTCACCCTCAAGAATCCTAACTCTGCTCTTACTTCACAAAACCCCTTTTCCTCATTGGGATTTCCTATTTATCCCAAGAGGAAAAGTTAACTCTCTTTAACTGGTTTTTCCCAACTACTCTTGAATCTTGGAACACTTTACCATCAATTTTATGGAAACCATTCCAAAAATAATTCTTTATAAAAAAAAAAAAAAACCATGTTCATCACCAGATTAAATTTACTTGTTAATCACATTTAAAAATTAAATGCATAGTCCTTTTTTTTAAAATAGAGGATTAAATCCAGGTGTTACAAATTCCCCCACTGGAAGTAAATACTATCCTCGATGTTCTATTCCATATCAGCAAATTGTTTTGGGTATGCCTCATGCACAAATCCTTTGTCTTCCTATGTAGCCTCCTAGGGTCCAAAGTGCTTCCATTGCACTTTAACTTGGTTGATGGCTTGCCTCCGGAGCATTATTTCTCTCTGCTCGAGAATACGTTGAGGTTCTACCAGAAATTTTCCATCTAGTTCGACCTACAACCAACAAAGTCTTAAGTTAATTACTATAATATTTATCTCCTTTGGAGGTCTAGCAATCAATCTTATTCCTACCTGAATATTTTTCCTATGTATTACATGCTTTGGATCATGCACATATCGTTTCAGTATTGATACATGAAACACATTGTGCACCCGTATCTGACTTGGTAATGCCAATGAATAGGCCACTTTTCCTATCTTTCCAAGATCTAGAAAGGTCTACACAACCTGGGAGCCAACTTGGCACACGAAGTCCACCTTAAGGCACTTTTCTTGGTCATAATTCTTACATAAACATGATCGCCCACTTCAAACTCCTGATATGTTCTCTTTCAGTCTGCATAAACCTTCTGCCGGTCTTGGGTAGCTTTTAGATTTTGTCGAATCTTCCTTACTTCTTGTTTCATTTCAGCCAACATTTCCAGACCAAGAATTAGTTTGGTTTTTGGGTTGCACCAGTTAATGGGTGTTTGGCACTACCTTCCGTATATGACCTCAAAGGGGATCCTGTTAAGAGATTCCTGATATCCATTATTGTATGCATATTATACTAGATGTAAATATTCTTCCCACTTCGTGGGTTATTGCATTACGTACATGGACAACATGTATTCTTGGATTTGATTCACCAGCTCAGTTTCTCCATCTGTTTGAGGATGATATGATGTGCTAAATTTGATCTGTGTGCCCAAACCGGTGAACAATGCCTTCCAAAAGGCCGAGGTAAAATTTACATCTCGATCTGAGATGACTGTTTTCAGAATACCATGGAACCTAAACACTTCCCTCATGAAAATGTCCGCAATATGCATAGTTTTGTAATTGGATTGTATTGGAATAAAGTGAGCTTCTTTTCTCAACAAATCTACGACCACCATTATAGAGTCATTATGTTTCTTCATTCTTGGTCGACCAGTAATAAAATTCAATGATATGACCTCCCATTTCCATTCTGGTGTAGGTATAGGCTGCAACAATCCTACTCAATGTTGATGCTACACCTTGAGTTGTTGGCATTCCAAACATTTAATCAAGTATTAAACAATATTTTTCCACATACCAGGCCAAAAGTAAGCTTTCCTAATTGATGTCAGTATTTTCTGGTAACTAGGGTATCTAGAATAAGTACTTCGATGATATCCATCCAAGATCAATTCTCTTACTCTCATCTGATTCAGGATGTACATCTTTCCTCTAAACATTAAAAGTTGCTCACTATTATTCTTATAATCTAATCGATTTTTCTGATTTTCTGCTTCATTTTCTTGCTACCATAAAAATTGATATTTAGGATCCTTCTCAGCTTCTCTTACATGCTCCTGGAACTGAAATTCCACTTGATTAAAGTATATTTCATATAAATAATGTAATTTCCTACTTAAGGCATCGACAACACAATTTTCCTTACCTTTAATCTGCTGAATCTAGAAATCAAATTCGCTTAGGAATGCATTCCACTTGCTTGGTGAGCATTCAAATATGTTTGATTAAAGTAGCTAGTCAGGCTGCTGTGATATGTTTTTAACACAAACATTTTTCCCAACAAGTAATGTCTCCACACCTTGAGCGCGTGCACTACTGCTTCCAATTCTAGATCATAAGCATAGTAATGATGTTCATGATATTTTAGCTTCCTTGACTCATATGCAATGACTCTTCCATATTGAGATAATATTCCTCCTACTCCTTCCTTGCACACATCGGTGCATACTTCAAATTCCTTATTTGGGTCACCTACCCTCAGTATATGGGTAGTAGTCAGCCACTGCTTTAACCTTTCAAAACTAGTCTCACATTCGTTGGTCCATTTAAAATTCCGTCCCTTTCCCAGCAGAGAGGTAATAGGAAAAGAAATTTTTGAGAATCCCTCGATAAAAAGCCTATAATATCTTACCAATCCCATAAAAGAATGTATGTCTGCTACGTTTTTGGGCACCCTCCATTCCATAATAGTATGTATTTTTTCAAGATACACTGTTAGGCCTTCAATGGAAATGACATGGCCTAAATATTAGATTTTCTCTTTGGAAAAATCACACTTGTTGAACTTGGCATATAGTTGATTCTCCCTCGACATTTTCAGTACTTACCATAAGTTTTCTTTAAGTTCTTCCATGGTATTTGAGTAAATTAATATATCATCAATAAATATCAAAACAAAATTGTCCAAAAATGGATGAAATATGCCCTGCACCAGACTCATGAACGTTGTTGGTGCATTGGTTAATCCAAATGGAAAAACCACGAACTCATAGTGCCCGTATCGAGTTCATAAAGTTGCTTTGTAGATGTCCCCATATTTTATCTGAATCTAGTGGTAACCAGATCTTAAATCTATTTTTTAAAATATAGTTTCCCCCTTCACCTGATCGAAAAGATAATCTATTCGTGGCAGTGAGTACTTATTCTTAACTGTCAATTTATTAAGCTTCCTGTAATCCATGCACATTTGCATTTTTCAATCCTTTTTCTCAAGAAAAGCACTAGTGCTCCCAAAGGGGATACACTTGGTCAAATATATCCCTTATCCAACAATTCTTGTAATTACATTTTCAATTCTGTCAACTCGGGTACACTCATTCGATATGGTGCTCGTGACACCGATGATATCCCATGAATTAATTCAATAGTGAAATCAATATCCCTCTTTGGATTTATTCCTGGTATGCCTTCTAGAAACACATCCATAAAGTCTTGTACCACTGGTATATTTTCAAGCATGGGGGTCTTATCCTTAGAATTAGTGAATCCCACTTGGATAGCATAAATCTGGCATCCTTTTCTAATGCATTTACCCAGCTGGGATGCTGAGATAGGACATAATTGCAGTGGTTTATCGATTCCTTTAAACTCCTGGTGTGTCCCATCTTCAGCCTTGAAATAAATAATCTTTTCTTTACAGTCTACTAGAGACCAGTGCCCCTCTAGCCAGTCCATTCCTAGTATTATATCATAGGAACCCAAGGGTAGAATATTTAATTCAACCTTTAATTTCTGATTTCCAATGTCTAAGGGACAATTTGAGACTTTAGCATTAACTCTTCTCTTCGCCCTAGGGGCTAGTTGTACCAGCCAGGGTTTATAGGGTAATATGCTTGGGTGGTGGTTATTGGGTATCCCTCTTAGGGCTTTTCGGTGCCCGAGGAAGACTGTAACATTAGCTGTAAAGTTCCAAATTTACTTCATGCATGTTCATACTAATATATATAATTGAAAAAGAAAGATTGGAATGATTACCTCTTTGTGGATGACAGATCCTATGGAGAACACCAAGCGGCGGAATAGAAATCCTTCTTCACTGGCTCCAAATATAGATACTACAACCAATCACATCACCCGTGTAATATTCACAATAGTATAGCTTTATATCAGTGAAACTAGTATATAAGACACATAAAACAATGCATATCTAAGCCACTCATATCATGCTACATAGAATATTGAACAGATACAATTTTATTGATTTATTAAAAGGAGGATTATAACTGTCAGTTGCACCAAGCCCTCCTCAATCTTCCAATTCCTCTCTCTCTTTCTCTATCTCTGAGTGTAATGATGCTCGAGGCAGAAAGTATTCAATGAACTCTGTCGATATTCAAGCCTCACACTAGAACAACAAAATTCTTCTCCATATATAATCAAACCTTCGACCTTAGACCAAGAGCCCACAACTCTAATTTATGGGAGATGGAGAGGGAAAACCTTGCCAGCTCTTTCAACTAGTTTGAATCGGGCAAGATCTAGATGTTTCCTCGCTTTTATTTGCTTTTTCCTTCCATAGGAGTCTAGTTGTGTTTGGAAAGGCATAATAAAAGTTTTGTGCCTTTTAGTTTCTATTTTGAACTGACTCTTTCTGAGAAAAATTAGGAAACGCTAGTCAGTTTTCTGCAAGATATTTCCCTTTTCACATTCAAACATGGATAATGCTGCCCCTTGGGCAAGACAGAGCATTACCCTAGGAATTAATGCTCCTTTTGTATGGCTCAAATGAATTATAACTCTACCTAGCTATTTCTGGGGTGTGTTACCTTAGAAAAAATGGGTCTTTTCTAGGTCATTTTCTTCATTCCATGTTACCTTCTCCTCCAAGCTGATGAGGAGGTCATTTATCCTATAACATATGCCCCCTAAAGTGTGAGGTTAGAGGTGAAGATGATGGCTGAAATACTTTGTAATAAGTGTAGTAGAATGAGAGGAATTGGAGGACCAAGGAAAACCTGAAAACAACAACATATGTCAGAAAGTATAGTATCTGTCTTGAGTTGGGCATTCCCATGCTCAGTAGCTAACAAAATGATTTCTCTAGAACAAAGATATGAATAGTGTGTCCACCAATAAGCATAACGTGGAAGTGTCTTTCATAACAGGATCAAACTAATAAGCTGTCTCCAAAAATAACATCGCAACTTGGGAGAGGAAACATAGCTGTAATGGTGTAAGCCTCAACCCAAGGTCTTGGTCACCGCTTCACTAAAATGCATATTTTTGTACATGTGAATGAATGAGTTGTATTCAAACATGTGGGAAATCATCTGATTACAAGTAAATAACGAAATTTGTTAACAGAAGTGAGGGCGACCACTGATAATGACATGGTCCTCAAGATGCACAGTACAATCTAGTGAGTGTAAATAAAAGGAGTTGATGTCGAACTCTTGTAGAATCATTCAATTGGGAGCTAATAATGAGAATCCCCAACCAAACACAAGGTTACTTGCCACTGATGTCTGCAAGTACCCGGGTACTGATGTGTTTCTGGATCAACTTCCTAGATAAGATGTTGAAGTCGATAGGAAGATATCTGTCAAAAGGTAGGCACTAAGGCATCCTACATCAATCGACACAAAACGGGAAAAGATGCTTTTTTTTTGGGAAATAATCAAGAGAAAATGGGAATAACTGATGAGAAATAATTTCTAGTATATGATGGCTTGGATGATACGAGCAGTAGATAGCGGGATCCTCTTGAACAATAGAAGGCATTATAATAGGGTACCAGGTAGCTTAGGCTTAATGAACACCAAAGAGTATCAGGATTCACCAATGCAAGAACATTGGTATATGAACGCTAAACTCATAGATGGTAGGGTTCGGCTAAATGCAAGTGAGTTTTCTGGGAAGTGCCATGTTCAAGATTTTGTGCTGCCAAATCAACCTTTAAAATATAATAGAATAAGTATCCATTTTGTCAAAATTTTCCCTGTCTGATTAAGTTTAACGAGTCCAGATGGGAAAAATCGGTGATCTTATCATATTTAGAGAGTCTGAAAAACATCGTAAAAGACAACTCCAGGGGTACCTTTTTCATGTTTGATAACCGGGAATGATGAAGGGAGAATAGTAAGCCCAAAACAATTCATTTTCTGTGAGTTAGTCCACTGAATCCGGAAAAGTGAGAAACCTATGTTCAATGGAAATCTGCCTCATTTTGTTATGAGTATGAGGAGATGGAGTAAAATCAACGTTCTTCATGAAATTTTAACGAGACCGATGAAGAAAAAATCGATGCTCTCTGTGAATTTTTAACGACCCCGCGGAGAAAAACTTGGTTACCTTTTCTGTTTAATGAGCTTTGAAAAAGACAGAAAATAATGACTCATATTTCTTTGTCGTAGTATTTTAACGATCCCAACGAAGGAAAATCAGGGTTTTTTCAGTTTTACGAGCTAGAAAAAGTCCCTAAAAAGAAAGCTCATTGCTTCTTCGCGTAAGTTTAACGAGCCTGAAGAAGAGAACTCGAGGTTTTTCGGATTAACGAGCGAGAAAAATACCATAAAATGATCTTTTGAAGCTTATTTGTGTAATTTTAATGAGCCCAAAGAAGAGAACTCAAGTTTTTTCGGTTTAATGAGCGAGAAAAATACCATAAAAATAATTCTTAGAGCTTATTCGTGTAAGTTTAATGATCCCGAAGAAGAGAACTCGAGGTTTTTGGTTTAACGAGCGAGAAAAATACCATAAAAAGAACGCTTGGAATTTCTTGATCTCTTTCTCCTCAATATAAGTATCTACGTCAGAAATTTTCTCGTAAGACTAAGTAAAGACATCGCAGAATTCCTTAAAAAGGGATGTGAAGCATGTAATTTCCTCTGGATTGCAATCGGCTCCAATCTGAATGTTTTCCACAATACCTATTTTGACTAAGATATCTATGAGCATAGTCTTGGAGAGATTTCCCATGTTCCCTTCTGAATCGATAGTTTGACCAGTCGTGTAAGTAGAGGGAACAATTTTAGGTGGGTCAAAAGATGGGATTTGTGTAGTGATCACGTTTGAATCAAACATCGAAGCGCGATGATGGAACTCTCCACAAGGTTGTTCCTCTAGAGACATGATCTCTCGAATAGCTTCGTTCGTAGGTAGGACTTCGTCGAGGAGATCCCTAGAATGAACTCTGATGGGCGAGAGTGTGGTACCATTGGTCGAAACCAAAGCAGTGGAGGGTTCATATGCTATTTGGATGGCTTGATAAGCCAACTCTGCTAGTAATAATGACATCTGATCTCCATAGGAATCAATGTTTGAAGGCGCCGATAGGATCCATGGATTGATATAGTCATTCGAAATGGTGGATATCATTACAATTGTATGTGGAGCCTTAGGCGGCGGGAGAGGAAATAAACTCATCAGGGAAGATGCCTTCAGAAGACCAGCACTGACGCTGACGTACGAGTCAAGAACGCCTCCTACTAGGGGTACAATGCTACTTGATAATGCGAAATAATCGGGGGTGCAAAAGGATAAATGATCCATTGTGACTATTTTCCCTTCCAATGGAAAGAGGATGAATTGGAAGATCGAAGAGACAATGGCAGTCATTGCATAAGACCAACTGCAACCCAGCAACATATCATAGTCGAGATGATGATCTATGACTTCTGTGTCCACCATTATCGTTTTCCCACTAAGAGAAATGGGAAAGATAGCAAGGTATCCATTTGGGAGGAAAGTGTGGCCATCGAAATTTTTAAGGGAATTCGACGACAGAGACAAAGTGGGAGAACCAACGCGAGCCAGCATGTAGTTGACATAACGTACGTCGAAGCACCTTCGTCTATGACAGTGTGATGGATTGGTCTTCATTTCGACACAACTTGCACCTAGAACACAAGTTGGTGTGATAGGCGAGGTTTAGATTTCTCCATGTCGAAGATGGCTAGCGTAGAATCCTGGGGGTCAATTCCACCTGTTGTTTAGTCACTTCATCTATCAAGCAAAAGGAGCGGCCAAGTATAAAAATAGAGAAGCTAAGAAGGATGGTGGACTAAATAAATGATGAAGGCCTTGGAGATAATTTCACCAAAGGATAGGCACGGTGACTCGACCTATCGGGGCCACTACACAATAGAAAGCAGCGCTCATGGCTCTGTGGCAGAGCCATGAGCCACAGAGCTTGCAGGAAAGTTTTTCTATCGGCCTCAAAAGAGCCTTGCGATGTCAAAGCTTGGGCCCCCAGAAAAGGTGACGTCACCTTTCAGCGAGCCAATCCCAAGCATTTTGCGGGGTGACAAAATTGGCCCGAAGACTCCTGTGCACCCCACCGAAGTTCAAACGGGGCCCACCGAAGATGATAGTTGACGCTGGTGAATAAAGAGGTAAGGTATGTCTAGGATGGCGGTACGAAGGTTGGTACCTACTCTAATTTGGCACGTGGCTCCCACCAACCTAGCTGCTACTAGCCAATTACCCATCGCCACGTGTCCCATTGTTAGTGTCCCTATGACGCCAGCCCTACAACTGTCACACTGTCTCGTACTATGTAAAAACCGGTCTAATATAAGCTTTTCTACCCGCGAATGTGTAAATTACAGGTTATTAACCGGCTTTTCGCACAAAACAGGTTAAAATTCAAGTGCAAGGTCATTTTCAAACCCGCGTCACTTTCCCCCATGGCTACTTCACTACTCTCAGGTATTTAGCCGTTTTTCTATCTCAAAATTTCCCTTATGTTTTTATTTTCAAATGGTCATGGGGAAAATTAAAACCAAGAAGTTTATGCCTGAAACCCCACAAGCCCACGAGATCAGGACTGCTCCTGGACCTGATCCCCTCGTCGATGCCCACGCATGAATTCATAACCCATCCTACCCATTTAGTGTAGCCCGCACCAGAGCTAAGATTTTTGACTATCATTGAAAAGGCGAGGACATGTTTAGGGTCATCGAGTCGGGTCTGTATTACCAAATCATTCCAACCCCATACCCTGTTCTCAAGTTCATTTCCTTTCTACCTAGGGCAATAATATTTTTCACATTACACCCCAACTCATAAGGAAAGCCATTTTCTACCCACCTAACTAGGATTATGTTGAGTTCTCCAAGGTCTCCCTCTCTTTTCACTTCTCAAAGATGCCCTGGGAAAAAAAAAGCAGTTTCCTCAACCTCCTCTCAGATTCCCGCTTGTCATCTTTCCCCGCTCACGGACTCTGTTCCTTTGTCGGTTTTCCGAACCAATGTAAAACTCGTCCTAGCACTCATATTGGGGTTGTTAGGGTCTGAGGAGGTTGAACAGGTGACTAAAGAGGGCATAGATTTTCTATGGCTCATGATGCAGAAGGAAATCCTTTTGGATATCCCCTCTTTCTTAGCTTCGGCTATCCAGGCCCAGTCTCAAGAAATTTTCTCGGTTGGTTCTTTCAAGTATTGTTCCCTTGTGTTTTACATGTTCCTATTCGAGCACTCGGATAGATTCAAAAGTATAGGCCTGAGAAAATTCTCTAGGATAAATGCCCAACCCAGAACCATCTTCAAGTGGACTACGACAGTTCGCTAGCTTCCAGAGGGGAAGGGATATGAAAAATTTATTAATGAGTTCATGTCCATAGCTTATGCCGTTATACATGAAAGTCCTCTGCCTAGAATATTTCCTGAGTAGAAGGACTGGTGGCTATTTAATGAGGATGATTGCACAGGGGACTGGTATTTGTTTGATGACCATACCAAGATCAGAGTCTATGGTGCAAAGGTACCTCCCTACCACCTACCGGTGTTCCTAGTTATGCAAGTCTTTGCCCTCAAATTCATCTGACAGGCCTTGAAGTCTGACCAGATCCACTTCGTACCTATGAAGAAAGGATACATCCACAAACTTCCAACTTCAATTGGCCCCTTCACAATAAATTTGAGGCGTGCCCTCTCAACCGTGAAAGAAATGCTGCAAGAGATTAACCTCCCTCAGAGAGACGTCTGGAACTATGAACTTAAGGGAGTCCTCACTAGTAGAAAGAAGAAAATAAAATCAATAGCTTATACACATGAGACTAGGCCCTTCATTGAATGGAGAGCTAACCTTGATGTGTGGCCTTTGGATGCACAGATGGAGGCCGCGTCCTCAGCTGCAGAAGGGAAAGGAGATAATGTGTTGGTTGGGAAAGAAGAATAGGGATAGGAAGACCCCTCATGGATCTAGGAGGTCATGGATAATGATGAAGAAGCTCACCCTCATAAAAAATAGAGGACTCAAGGGCTAGATGACATAGGGGTGGAGCTACCCGATGAGGAGATTCCTAAGTTGAGGGGTCCTGACAAGGACAAGCCAGTTTTTCATGTTTCTTTTGACAATCCCTCCTCGTCATCCCCCTCAGAACTTTCGTAGGCAGTCAAGGTGGATAGGAAAGAGACAAGAGAGGAGATCAATACCAGAAACAAATTCGCCAGGGAAAAACTTGGGGCCAAACTGGCAGGGTTCATGGATAGGAACCACTCTAGGCTTTCTTCGGTGCTAGATATGGATAAGGAACAACTTATATTAGCCATTCAACAAGCAGCGTTGTAGCCCTTTGGTTCTGGAGCCCAATACAGAGCTTTGGAAATCATCCTTAACCTAACCAACATTCCCCTACTAGACAAGCTAGATTTACACTAGTGTATCGGGGATATGCTACGGACCGAGGTGGTGAAATATGAAGTGGCCTTAAAAAATCTCGAAAAGAAGTACAACCTGGTAATAGAACACCAGAAGAGAGAGAAGGCTAGCGCCAGAGCCAACCATGCCCAACCGGAGAGCCTCAAGAAAAAAATAAGAGGAAGGGGGGTTGATAATAACACATCACTGCAAAAACCTTCTTACCAAGATAGAAGTGGAAAACCAGGAGCTGAAACGGAAGCTAAACATGTCTCGTGAGGAACATGTACAGACGAAGGAGATCGTCTAGGTAGAGAAGGATAAATCAGCTCTCGCTGACTCACTTGCCAAGCAACAGGAAGAGAACGCCCAGAAAGACACGGAGATTTCTAGACTTAAACAGAGGCTGTCAGAATGGCAAGTCAAATGGGACTAACATACATGCGTGATCCTTGTATTGGGTAATCCCGAGATGGCTCTTGAACAACTCACAAAGGATTTTTTTGATTTAAGGGTGTGAGAGGATGAGGCCAGCTCAATTCGCCAACTCCTACCGTAGTCTGAGGCTTCCTGAGCAGTAAAACAGAAGGTGATGGCATCCTTAAAAAAAGAGGATGAAAACCTCTGCAAGGAAACTTAGGCGCAGGATAATTCTATCAAAGACTTAAAGGGGAAAATCAAGGGTAATCTGTCAATCGTGGAAGCGAGGCGAATGATTTGGGCAGAGATCATAGCAGAGGTTAAGTTGCATTGGAACCTACTCATATTGATAAATGACAAGAATATCAAAATTCATGAGTTTAAAACTCAACTTCAGGTTAGACGTAGAACAGAGGAAGAAAAGGCCACCATAGCTAAGAAGTATATCCGATACCTCAATGAACTCTCCCCTAAAGAATTGCATGCACATGGAATATTTCACCATTTTAGGATAGTTATGGAGGTCAGGAGAGTAATTGAGAAAGAAACTACATGCGCAAATACTCTGGGTTGTTTGGTGCTCGTATCAAAGGGAGTGGAGAAGTTTGATCGATAATGGGGAAAGCTGGTAGAAGTTGGCCTCCCACCATGCTGGGATCCACAGTTAGGCGCATTCTGTGAAAAAATGGCCTATGATCAGAAGATGTCAGAAATCACATGTAATTATCATTGGAGAAAACAACCCAACTAAAGGCTGAGACCATAATAGCTGCACTACGCAAATAATTCTTCCTTCTCTATCAAGTGAAGAAATTCCTTGTCATCCGCGTGGATTACACTAAGCTAACTAACATGCAGACTTTGTTTGAGGCTTACAAAAAAATACCATCAAGTGGGGAAGCTTTGTGGCAAAAGTGTTGTGAGTATGCAAATCCGCCAGTCTCCTCTACTTTACGACAACTGCCACCTCCTCGACCTTATCCACTCAAATCCTCCTCATCTTCAGCTCGACCATGTTGTCCAGAAAGCTCTGGCACTCCTCGGCGTAACAAAAAATGATGGATATCTTGATTTGGCCCATGCGGCCCATTTTAAAAACTTTTTATTTTCAAATTTCTGTGTAATGTAAAACTGGATGAAGTCTCAATTTCACCCTATGCACTCTTTATGTTTTTATTTTATGTTATGCCTTTGTTATGGTCTAGTCGGATCATCCTGTTTAGGAAGAGATGTCGTTATACCTCACAATTTTTTATTAGGATTGAAAACTGTCGAATCGGAAGAGAATATTTTGTCCCAAAATATCTGGTCTGAATGTCTATGTAAAATACTATAAAAGACCAGACTGCAGACTAAGTAAAGGTTATGGATTTTATAGCAAAAGAAGTTGTAGTAAGGGTATCATCTTTTGTAATTTTGAGGTTTTGCTCTTAGTGTATATCTGAAGAGCCATTTTGAAGAGTAATATAAATTCAATCTGTTGCGATAATGGATTCCTACTGAAATGAATGAACAATATGTATTTTCTTGATATAGTGGTTCAATTTAATGTTCATTGTGCTCATATTTTCCTTCTTGTTATTGTTTCTTTTGAAATGCGGGTGTTCTATGAGTCGGATATGAATTTATCTCTAACGGTACTCATATCATGCTTTACAGTAACATCCTAAATATAGCTCGAGGCACGATTTCTGTTACAAATTCCCTTTTCATATCGTTTTCATCTAAGGTCTTTAAAGGGTGGATTCTTGTGCTTGTCTAAGCCCACCTCGCTTTTACGTTCTCCAACCATTCCACACAGTTTCAAATCCCCATTAACTTTTATAAATGTTCATTTGTCTCACATTCGACCCTTTTTGTGACAACCCCATTTCATGACTGCTTCAGGCCCATTCTGACCAGACCTTTCTCTCTACAGTTAGAGCCACAGGCTACTAGTCTTCATGCTATGAGATTCAGGACCATCAACCAAAATATTTCGAATCCATTTGATATCAGGAGGTTCCCTATCATAATCATGTAGAATAATCTGAAAAACCTACTTTCTTAAGATGTCCTAGGCACTGGTCTTTGGCAACTTGAGGCTGTCTTTAGGAGTGACAACATCTTTTTGGCGCCATTGCTAGGGAATGAAGTTGAAAATATTTTCCCTGGTATATGAAACGGTATCCACCCTTCAATCATGTGAGAACGAAGGGTTTAGAGTTTCACAAACCTCACCTTGGCAACTCCACTATTATCTAAAGTCAAATAAACTGCAATCCTGTCTTACACTAAGCCACATCTTAGGCCAGACACCTCTCAATTGATAACACCGTTAGTCTCTGACCCTGAAAAAATTATATTCAAGAGAATTTGGAATGAAAAGTAACCAGCTCAGATTGACATACCCACATTCTCATTAGAAGATTCCCCGTCCTCATCTCAGAAGGCTCAAGTCCACGGCCCTAGTTCCATCGCCCGAGTTCTTGAACACACCCAGATAAATTTGTTCTAGACCATACTGAGATAAAAGACGAGGCTAAATCAGTGACTACCTCAGGGTTATATTTTCACCCTGCCTCAGAAGGTGAGAAATTTAAACAAGTCACCATACTCCAGAGCTCTCGTTAGATAAACTTGAAAATTGCATCACAGTATATAGCAATTGTCATCCATCAGAACCATCCTCAGAATCCTTCGCCTCCCATGGCTGTGTCGGGTTTCCTTTTTAACAAATATGCCCCATTGGCCTTGCCTCAAGTGTTGAATGATATGCCTCAGGATTACCCGAAGCTCTTGCCCCGATTCATAGGGGAGGACAACGGTGCTGCTTAGAAAAATATTGAGGATTTTTGTGCTTTTCCTGAAAACTTCAATGTGGAACACTTGGATGTAGTGTTGAGGCTTTTCATCCAATATTTGGACAAAGAAGCCAAAAAATGGTTTAAGACTCTTGTTGATAACTCAATAACTACCTGGGAGGAAATGGAAAATGATTTTACCCAAAAATTGGGGGAAAAGAGGTATCATGGTTACGTTCTTACAGATTTCAATACATTGAAAAAGAAGCACAATGAAACTGTGACCGAATTTATCAAAAGGTTTAACAAGTTGTAAAATAACCTACGTGCCGATATGAAGCCTCCTGAAGAAGCAACCAAGGTGGTTTTCGCAGGAGCATTTGAGTTCGAGTTTGGATTAACTCTGAGAGAAAGGAAATCTGCCTCCCTAGACCAGATCTAGATTGATGTGTTAGAGGTTGAGGAAAACTTCGCCTCTACAGGAAATTCTAAAGGGATAATAGACCATGATTTCAGGAGAAGAGGTAAAGAGGAAGCTTCTTCCTCTAACCAAGAAAGGGAAGCAGTGGACTACAAGATAGAAGAGATGAACAAGATGATAAAAAACCTTTCTAACAAGCTAGTGAAGCTGGAATTGGAGACTAAAAACTCAACTGCTCGACCCAATCAGATGGCTCCTAATTGAGGTTTAAACCCACAGTACCAGAAACCTCCATTGCAAATATTACAACGAGATAGAAAGGAGCAACAGGATCATATCCAACCTCCTCTATATTTGGAGGGATAAATGGAAGGACCAACTGAAGGAGTTTCTAACTGTCAGAAGGATCAGTTCTTGGCTTATTCAAAGGATGAAGATGGAGAATATACCTTGCAAGAATATTAAGAAGAATAAGGGAAGAAATAAGTGTCCATAGAAGACCCAGATATTGATGACTATTGCAGGAAATTCGTAGACTTTATGCAAGCCTAGCTGCATAAGAAGTATGAGCTGAGATCCTCTATAAAGAGGACCCATGTGCAAGAGCAGAAGGGATAATCCTCATCAAAATATCCTACTTAGTTAGATACCATTAGCAAAGGCAAAAAGGCCATATAAGAGCCCTTGCACCAAAAAGCCACTACTTCTTCCTCCTCGAAGTCAGTCCCTAAGTCCCCTGTAAATCCTAAGGCTACCACGACTGTGATGAAACCACCAGTTCCCCCTAAAGAACAACTAAAGGAGGCCATTACAGAAAATAACCCTGCTATTTTCAACCTTCAAAAAGAATTAGAAAAGGTTAAGATTCTGGTCCCCCTAGTCGAACTTTTGAAGCAACCTTCTTATAAAGCTCAGGTATCCCGATTCATGCTCCTTCATGGAGTGCTTCCTCTCCTTGACAGTCTTAACATCTAAGAAGAGAGACCCATGGTAGCTTTTGGCCCTCACGTGGAAGAATTTGACTCAGAAACCCCCCCATTCTATGAAGCCCTGGTCATCCACGATCTGCTGCTACATAATTGCATGCTGGATTCCGAAGCTTCACACAACCTGTTGCCATTGTCTATTATGGAGAAATTAGGGCTAAATATTACCCGTCCATATAAATATTTGTATTCTTTCGACTCCAAGAGGGTCAAATGATTGGGGATGATTAAATATTTAGTGGTGAATTTGGCTCAGATCCCAGCCAAAATTGTGGTGATGGATATTTTGGTTGCCGATATCCCAGTTCGTTTCAGGATGCTATTATCTAGATCATCGGGTTCAAATATTGGTGGGTCGATTAAGCTCGACCTCACTTATGCTACCATCCCAGTATTTGGAGGAGAGGAAAGGAGGTTATACTGAGAGTCTATATTCGTAAATATGGTTAATAAAGCTGAAAATTCAATAAATTCCCCTATGTATGGAAAATAAGGTGAGTTATCTTGCCTCATGTTTGAAGAGGATGAAAATTTCCTACAGGAGGCAGTGTTCCATCCTCTAAAACAAAATAAATCCTCAGGAAAAAAAAGAGAGGGATATATGGACTTGACATTTTGATGGGGAAAATTCGAGAGAAGGGAATGGAGTTGGGTGCTTTTAATCTCACCCATAGGACAGTTGGTCCCCTTCTCATTTAAGCTAGAGTATGAAGCCAATAACAATGTGGCCTAATATGAAGCTCTACTCTTGGGGCTGCAGACAACTAAAAATATGAATATTCAGAGCCTCAAAGTCTTCGGGGATTCAGAACTAGTGGTGAGACAAATCAAGAATCAGTTCCAAGCTAAGCACCCCCGGCTTAGGGCCTACAGAAATGAAGTGTGGGATCTAGTGGAGAATTTCTTCTTGGCCTTTAACATACAGTTCATGCCAAGAGACCGAAATCGTATGGAATATTCACTCGTTGTTGCAGCTAGCAATTTTCGCTCGTTGCAGAACCCACTGCTTAGGTATGAAGTTGAGGTACACTATCGTCCTTCTATCCAAGATAATGTTAAACACTGGCAGGTGTTCAAGAGGAAGAGAAAGTTAAACGTTTCATAGAGACTTTTGGGGAATTCTCTAATCTAGTGATTGATGTTGTGGAAGAAGAGCTTGAGGAGCAACCCCAAACCAAGTGAGAAGAAACAATGGTAGGACATCGCATGCTGCAACTAAAAGGGAATGTCATCCCTAGAGGCCTTGTGCCCTTGGAGAGGCTGTTTGAAAAAAATGACATCCCACTTAATCCCAGCAAGTTGAAACAAGATGATCAGGTGAACGATAAACATTGGGACGGAGGGAAACCCGAAGGTAGTGAAGTTTTCAAAACGAGTCCTGGAGGAATATCGAGACCAATATTTCCGATTGTTTCAGGCTTATAAAGATGTTTTCGTGTGGTCATATCAAGACCTGGAAACTTTCGACATGGAGGTCATACAACACAATATCCCTCTCAAGGGAGATGCCAAGCCTCATAAATAGAAAATGAGGAAAATTAACCCATTGTTGCTTCCACCTATTTAAAATGAAATCAAAAAGTTGTTGCAGGCTAAAATTATAGTCCCCCTTAGATGCTAAGAGTGGGTGGCCAACCTAGTTCCAGTCAGGAAGAAGAATGGAGAAATAAGGTTGTGTATGGATTTCCAAAATTTAAATAGGGCTACCCTCAAAGATAATTATCCCCTTCCCAAGATGGACCACATTTTGCAGAAGGTGGTAGGATCTTCCTAGATTTCCATGATGGATGACTTCTTGAGATACACTCAAGTGGCAATCCTCCCTGAGGATTAGAAGAAAAAAATGTTCACCACGCCATGGGGGACTTTCATGTACGCCCAGATGCCCTTCGGCTTGATTAATGCAGGTGCCAATTTTCAACGAGCAATGGATATTTCTTTTGTAGTGGAGAAAGATAAATTTCTGGTGATATATCAGTATGATATCACTGTGTTTTCTAAAAATGATGCTGAGTACATCGAACATTTGCGCCAGACTTTTGAGAAATGTCGGAGGTATGGTTTTTCATTGAACCCTCAAAAGTATATGTTTGCTTTGGAAGAAGGGAAGTTGCTTGGACACATAGTAATGAAAGAGGGAGTGAAAATTGACCAAAAGAGGGTAGAAGTATCAATGGTATCTCATTGCCCCGAAATAAAAAAGAATTTCAAGTGTTTCTAGGAAGAATGAACTTCTTAAGAAGGTTTATCCCAAACTATGCTAAGATAGTCCGATATATAACGTAATTTCTTAAGAAATATAATGAGGTAAGATGGACCTCTCAGTTGAAAACTGCTTTCAACAGAATTAAGCAAGCTTTCGCTAAGGCACTGGTACTGGCAGGTCCTGACTATAATAAGCCTTCCATGATATTCTCTTTCGCATCACCTCATACGATAGCTACAGTATTACTGCAGAAGAAGGAAAATGGGTATGAACAGTCGATTTCCTTCTTTAGCCAAGTGTTGCAGGATGCAGAACTAAAATACAAAAATTTGGAGAAGCAGGCTTACGCCCTGGTCAAATCCTTAAAATCCTTCCAGATATATGTGCTTCAGTCAGCCATAACTACCTTTGTCCCCACAACTACAGTAAAGGATATTTTAATTCAGGGAGATAGTGAAGGTAAGAGGGGCAAATGGATTGCCAAAATTCAGGAGTATGAACTGGATATCAGACCTACGAGGCTCATTAAAGGACAGGGGTTTGCAAAAGTATTATCTGAGTCTAGTTGCCAGGCCTTGGCTATAAATTTTTCCATGGAAGGGGGAGAAGTACTAGAGGGTACCGAATCGTAGCCTAGAGGAGAAACCACGACATAGAAGACACATATGAAATACCTCCTTAGTGCCTGGTACAATGACGTCATGGAGTACCTCCTTACCCTAAGATGTCCCCTAAATTTCAACAAAGCAAAGTACCATACCCTGAGATTGAAATCTCAGAAGTATGTTGTAGCTAATGGGTGATTGTATTGGAGGGATCCCTCAAGAATTTTGCTACTATGTATCACAGAGTAGGAGGTAGATGAAGTGATGGTCAAATTTCACGAAGGTGTATGTGGCAGACATTACAGCTGGTAGTCCACATCCCATAAAATCTTGAGGGGTGGTTTCTTCTAGCCTCGATTATTTGAGAGACATTCACGCTTATGTTCGGGCATGTGAAAAATTCCAGATGTTTGTAGAAAAGTAGAATTTCGCTCCTCTGCCACTGATGCCAGTGCATATTGAAGAACCATTTCAATAGTGGGGTATTGATTTTATTGGGGAAATCCATCCCGCATCCAAAAATCAACACAAATGGATCCTCACCATCACTAACTACTTCACTAAATGGATAGAGGCAATACCTACTAGAAATGCCATGGATGCAATCGTTATCAAATTCATGGAAGAAAATATCATAGCAAGGTTCGGATGCCCAATCAAGATCGTAACGGATAACGCTCATGCCTTTAAGTCTGCAAAGTTCATTAATTTCTGTCAACACTATAACATCACTTTGGGACAATCTACGGCCTACTATCCCCAGAGAAATAGGTTGGCTGAGTCGTCAAATAAGACTTTGGTGAGGGCTCTGAAGAAGACCATAATTGAGAACCAGAATAATTTGGATTCTCAACTTAAATTTGCTCTCTGGGATAGATATATTACAAGCAAGAGGTCCACAGGCAAATCTCCCTACGAACTAGTATATGGCCGAGCAGTTGTGTTCCCCATCCAACTCGCCTCACATGTTTCCAGGTTCCTACAAGAGAGTGAGGAGGAACCTAATGATCTCATCAGGAGAATGAACTAGTTGGTCGAGCTGGAAGAAGCCTGAGCACAAGTAAACAATAGGTTTTTGAACTACCAGGAGAAAATGAAACGCTTGTTTGATCAACGAGCCAAGGATAAGAAATAAAAGCACGAGACTTAGTGCTGAGATGGGACGTCAGAAGGGTAGACAAGGGCAAGCATGGAAAATTAGACCCACTGTGGTTTAGACCGTTCAGAATTGCTGAGGTAAAAGGCAACAACACTTTCATATTAGAGAATTTGGAAGGTGACTTGATCGAAGTGCCATTGAATGGGAAATTTCTGAAGCCTTACTTCCAATATTGACAGTGTTCTCGACGACCCATTGTATATATCGTCCACATTTTATATACATTTTTTTTAAGTTTCCGCATCTGTTTTTGTTTAAACTCATCACAGAAACACTTGGAATTTTGAAGAGGCCCCAGATGTACTTACTAACATGCAGGTAGATGGTCTGTGAAGTTCTCGATACCCTCGGGAGTGAGCGCGCCGTCACCAAGTGGAGCCAATGTTGTTTAGTCACTTCATCTATCAAGCAAAAGGAGCGGCCAAGTATAAAAATCGAGAAGCTAAAAAGGATGGTGGACTAACTAAATGATGAAGGCCTTGGAGAGAAGGTCCCCAAAGGATAGGCACAGTGACTCGACCTATCGGGACCACTACACAGTAAAAAGAAATTCTCATGGCTCTATGGCGGAACCATGAGCCACAAAGCTCGCAGGAAAGGTTTTCAGTCGGTCTCAAAAGAGCATTGCGATGTCAAAGTTTGGGCCCCCAGAAAATGTGACATCACCTTTCAGCGAGCCAATCATAGGTGTTCCGTGGGGTGAGAAAATTGGCCCAAAGACTCCTGTGCACCTAGCCGAATTTCAAAAGGGGCCCACCGAAGATGACAGTTGATGCCGGTGAATAAAGAGGTAAGTTAATTCTAGGATGGCAGTACGAAGGCTGGTACCTTCTTTAATTCGACATGTGGCTCCCACTAACTCAGCTGCTGCCAGCAATTACCCATCGCCACATGTCCCATTGTCGACGTCCTTATGACACCATCTCTACAACTGTCGCCCTGTCTCGTACTCTGTAAAACCCGATCTAATATAAGCTTGTTTACTCTAGATTGTGTAAATTACCAGTTATTAATTGGCTTTTCATGCAGAACAGGTTAAAATTCAAGTGAAAGGTTGTTTTCAAACCCGCGTCGCTTTCCCCCTTGGCTACTACACTACTCTCAGGTATTTAGCCATTTTTCTATCTCACTATTTCCCTTCTGTTTTTATTTTCAAATGGTCATGGGGAAAATGAAAACCAAGAAGTTTGTGCCTGAAACCCCATAAGCCCATGAGGTTAGGACTTCTCCTAGACCTGAACCCCTCTTCGATTCCCATGCACGAATTCATGACCCAGCCTACCTGTTTAGTGTAGCCCGCACCAGAGCCGAGCTTTTCGAATATCATCGAAAAGGCGAGGACATTTTCAGGGTCATCGAGTTGGTTCTATTACATAGTAATTTGTCACCGTCCCTACCATTCCCCATCCCGCACATTGGAGGGCCCATTCTGTGACCTGTGAGCAATTTCATGCCTTGAAACCACTATCATTGCATTCCTCTAAGTATGAGCTTCAATTGCCCTGAAGACATGTCCTTGCAAAAAACCATAAAAACATCCCTTTTTGCATTGGCGCAGGTAGCCAGTTCATCGCTTGCGCCAATGGGGAAAATCCTACAAATAGGCCGCGCCAACTGGCGCTCTGTCCCAGAGTCGCAGTCACACCAGCCAATTTAAGGAGTGTTTTTTAAAATAAGATGGCGGAAGTTTCATCGTAACAAATTCCTGGACTGATTTCTATCTTGAGTTGGGACGTTTGACTATGGATTTCCATAGAGAGGAAGTGGTTTGCCACCTCTCATGGAAGCTTCCTTGATGATAGGGCCAATCCCACAATTATAGGGATCCCAAATCCCCTTCCTCCATCTATAAAAGCTTGCCCATTGCCATTGCAAGCTAGTCTTGAAGTGCCCAAGCTCTAAATCTCCAAGTTCTCAAATTCCCAAGAGCCTTAATGCTGCAAGAGCTCCCATTCTTCCCTTAAGGCCAAACTCAAGAAAGGAGACTATCGTCTAGAGACTCTAAGAGAGGCTTGTCCTATCCCTGGCAGGCTTTGCGAGACGTGCACTACTGGAGACCCGTCCGAAGGAGATCTCAGCGTCAGAACATTGGTTGTACTCTCTTTCGATTGTTTATTAATGAATGACTACTGGTTATGGTTCCACTCTGTTTTTCACTTATGATAATGATGAGTTATATCCTTTCTGACTGATATATAGTTGCGTATTCTGGATTTTATGCTTGTATTCGTATTGTTTCTTGCATGTGCAGGTGTCCATTCATGGAGATCGTGGGGATCGTGATCTGCCGAAACTGAGGAACGAGAACGCTGTCTCTTCTACGAATCATAGCACTGGACTCCAGGTAGGCCTCCATCATTGGTCTGTTTATTCGCAATTAGGAACTTGCGGTGTAGCATTTGATGATTGTTACTAGACCCATTCTGGGCTAGTAGGGATCACCTCTGTCCGCAGAGGGGATTTACCTCCTCAAAAATTTGGCGACTCCGCTGGGGACCGTCTAGTTTTGATTGTCTCATTTTGATTGTCTCGTTTTGATTGTTTCACAGTTTTCCTTGCTTGGTTAGCCTTTTGGGCTGGGTTCTTTTGCTGTTTTTTTGCTTCTTGGTTTGCTTGGATATCATTGATCTGCTCCTGGAGTAGTTATTTTTTGTTTTTGACTGAGTCAGTCGACTGGCGCGCTTTTTATCTCGACAGTCGCACCAATTGGCGCATGTTTCTTTTGTATTGCTCGCGCCAATTGCTTTCTGGCGCCAGTTACAACCTCACAGTCGCGCCACTCCTGTGAGGCATTAGGGTTTTCTCAGTTTTGAGCTCTCTGGGTCTGGTCAGTGTTTTTCTTTTTGGTTTTTCAGCTACCTGAGTGTGTTGGAGTCCTGTTTTACTGGGAGTTTGCCTTCGTCCTTTGGTTGTTTGCTTTTCTCCATCGATTTCACGTTTTAAGCCCTAGGGCATCTAGTGGCTTTGTGCATCGAGCCCTCCTTAGGAGTTTTGGTGTTTTGTTAGTCCAGTCAATCCTTTGATTGTTCCTCCACATTCTCTTAGTAGTTGTTCACCGTTTTATTGCGATTTTTGAGTGATTGTTCTTCTCTGCACTCAAATTTCATTTGGTCTTGCTTTGGGCCCAGATCACACGGTCCATTGGAGCCTTTGGGAATTTTTCTCGGTTTTGAGAGACTTTGGTCGATTTGAGATATGATTGTTGGTGTCATTGAGTGAAATTTGTTTTTTTTTCTCTCTTAATATCGTTTCTCAAATTGTTCCGTTTGTTTTTGGTTTGTTTAGTGCATCTAGCTATCAAACATTGAAAATTTAAAAAAAAAAATCTCTTTTGCTTTTGGTTGATTAGTGCAAATTGAAATCTTTTCGATTTTACTAGAAATTAGTAGATTTGAATGAAAAGTTTTCGATTTCATTAGTTGCATTAGAGATATCATTGATTTTCTTCCAATCATTTTGTTTGTGTAAAACTCTCAACTCTTCTGTAGCTAGTTTTCATCGAACGAAATGACGTACTGTGGCATGTAGTTTTGCATTTAGGAGGATTTTTGAGACAACACATTCATTAGGGCCTGAAAACTGAAACGTAATTGAAGATAAACTTTAAAATCTACTCAATTTACACTAAGGCAGCATTGAAATCTAACAAAATACATTCAGAGGTCTAGGCTAGAGACGTGTTCTGGCGTCTTTAAACCTAGTAACCGTCGTTCACCTTTTGGCTTTAGACAGCGCTAGTACGGACTTGTTCTCCCCGTACCGTCGCATATATAAAGGGAGACCCCACTAGGTTTCAATCCTTTATCCGTAGGAAGCCAAGTCTGCCACCCTATACCCGTGATACACCGAACACAGCATTCGGGGAGATTGCCTGCATGTATGGAAATTCCTTGGTTGATTTCTCTTTCATTATTGAAACCAAGATGTATATTGCAGTTCACAGTTATTTGGTACACCCTTTTGCCTAGTATTCCTGAGCAGTCATTTGACCTTTTCTGACTCTTTAAATTTGAAAAGGTCATCAAGCGCTTGTCCTTTCACGCTTGTTTCCAATATGAAAGCGATAGAGTCACCTTTTGCCTGTTTCTCGACTCTTAAAAGATGAAACGGTAGAGTTTTGTTTCAATGTCATAAAAAATGAACTGCCCACGAAATATTCCTGGTTAAAGTTAGTTTCCTTAGGGTGTTTTTTTGGGTCTTTTCCAATGGCAACTTTTCCAGAGTTCACCAACCAAGGAATCCCCTCCGATGGGAATCCGGATCCTTTTCCTCCTTTTGGAAATGTTGGTGCTCCTTATATGGCAACGTTGTCCCTTCCTGGGTTAACTGTTGGGTTGCCTGTTTGGTTGTTTTCGACCTCTGTGGTCTCGAATGTCTTGGCTTCTGTTCAATCAGTTCCTCCACCTGAACAACATCATGTTGATTCTAAGGTGGATCTCTCCCCTTCTTCACCTGTTTCTGCATCCTCCTCTTCTACTTCACCTGGTGAAAGTCTAGATTCGAGTAACCAGGTGGCTAAGAAGAAAAAGAAGAAGACCAAGAAGAAGAAGTCTGATAAGAGAGAGGCTAAGGCTGTAGCTGCTGCTTCTAATGCACATCCTCTTGATAAACCTTCCAACCCTCCACGGAAAGTCAAGTTCCCTTGCATGTTGTGCACGGGAGACCATCTTCTTCGAGATTGCCCTGGCATTCTCAAGGTACTCGAAGTATGGTCCAACGGTCGCCCACCATTGCCTTTAGCTTCCGGGAGTCAGGTTGGGGACACATCTTCAACTGGTGCTGGTAAGGCTCCTAAGAAGCAGGGTAAGATTACAAATCCCTGTAAGTTGTGTGAAGGGCACCATGCCATTCACCTTTGTCCGTATATGGATGAAGCCAAGCGAGCTTTGGACAACTCAGCTGTTTCTACACCATGCCTCCCGGTTGGTTATAAACAGCTTTCTTTGAGTCCTCCACCAGCTGATCCTACGATTGGTCAAGAGTCATCCTTGGTCGATCCCGGTCCCTCGGAAATTCAAATTCAGGAATCCATCCCTGACCAACCATTGGTCGTGGGATCGGTTGAGCTGGTCCCTTCCATGGTGCACCAGGTCTTTTCCGTTGAGAGTGGACCTCACACCCCTCAGGTTCTTCTCATTTCTTCAGATTCCTCAGACTTGGAGAAAGATTCTCCTGTCCCCGTACCTCAAGAAGTTGCTCCTCCGCCTCCCATGATGGAGGTTCAAGAGGATACTCCTCCCGCCTTCGAGATGGAGGTCGTGGAGGATGCTCCTTCTTCTTCCGTAACACTAGGGGAAGACCATCTCGGTTCGATGGTAGCCCCTCCGAGTAGTTTGGTCGCTTCCTTTGATTGGAGTCGATTTGCGGGATACCGCCTTCCGTCATATGTGCCTTTCGAGATCACAGTACAGGCTTTTGGTCTGGTCGTACCCAACACCATTATAGATGAAGGCACGTTTGTTAGTGTTCTATCTTCAACTACCTGGAAAGCTTTCGGTTCGCCTCCGCTTGCGCCTGTTATGTAGAATCTGTTGGCGTTTAACAGAAGAACGAGTCAACCGTTAGGGATCCTTCCAAGGTTACCTATTACTTTGGGAGGTAAAACCGTCCATATGGATGTGATGGTTTTTCTAGGCCCCTTGGATTTCAATCTGCTTTTGGGTCGCGATTACACCTATGCCATGGGAGCACTTGTCTCCTCCCTTTTTCATGTGGTCTGTTTTCCACATGAAGGACGGATCGTGACCATTGATCAGCTTTCGTTATTTGGTCCCGATGTGGCAACTGGCCCGCCATCATCCCTTCCTGGTTTTTATCCACCCGTTGTATCTTCCCCACCGTAGGTCAACTATGTGGCTACCTACCCCATGCCTGTGCTCAGTGATGGTGCCGTTGTGCATCAGGTGCTGGGGGCATTGGGTCCTGACTTCCAAGATGTTTTCCTTCCATCAGGAGTGGAACTCTTGGAAGCGATGACTTCTTGTTCATTATGATGAAGTCAGTTGGAGCACAGTTCATTTCCTTGTGTCAAGCTCCTTAAAAAATGAAACAAGGTTGTTGGAGCAGAGTTTGTTTCCTTGTGTCAAGCTCCTTAAAAAATGAAACCGGGTCTGGTCGGAGCACAGTTCATTTCCTTGTGTCAAGCTCCTTAAAAAATGAAACAAGGTTGTTGGAGCAGAGTTTTTTTCCTTGTGTCAAGCTCCTTAAAAAATGAAACCGGGTCTGGTCGGAGCATGGTTCCTTTCCTGTGTCAAGCTCCTTAAACAATGAAACAAGCTTGTCGGAGCAGAGTTCCTTGTCTTGTGTCAAGCTCCTTAAAAAATGAAACAAGGGTGTCCGAGGATAGTTCTTTTAATGTGTCAACCTCGTTAAAACAATGAAACACTTTCCTGTTCAATTCGAGTCTTTGTTTAGATCTCATAAAATACCAGTCGAGTCTTTCTCTTGATCTCGTAACTTGAACCTTCACTCCATCTGACTTTCATATGGATTGAAGCTTGGGGGGCATGTACCTCGAATTGAGTCACCATGCTGGGGGCATGCTTAATTTTTCAAGCATAGTTTGTTTCCGTTTCAAGCTTGTGTAAAAATGAAATCGATTTCAAGCATAGTTTATCTTTGTTTCAAGCTTGTGTAAAAATGAAACCAACTTCAAGCAGAGTTTATTGATTTCAAGCTTGTGTAAAAATGAAACCATTCCCTTTTTACCTCTTGTGATTGTCATCTTATCAGCCTGTCTTTGTCAGATGAGCCTTGGTTTTCTCACTCCATCGTCACTATCTGCTTGGCCGATCATATGCCTTCACTTGGTTGTTTCACCTGTTCCTGAGGAACCGCTGCAATGAGTGGTCTTGTTAGCTAGCCTATTAATCTTTACTTGTTTTGAGTAGTTCCACCATTACCAGAACCAGTTGCTACTCTTTATACCACTCGTTCCTCCAGGTGGAGTCATATTTCAGCTCTTTTCTGACTCTCTAAACATGAAAAGATTGCCGAGGCCCTTGTCATTTCGATCTCGTGAAAGTGGCCACGAAACGACATCTACCTAGTATACGTTTTCCGCTTTTTCAGGCTGGGATAGATTATTTACGAAAAAGGAATACCCTAGCCTATCGCGACTAGGAGGTTTTCTCAGACAGAGTTTTATACCTTTTCAGATCTGAGGAACTATTTACGAAAAGGGACCGCTGGAGTTTACTTTTCTGCTGTCTTTTCAAACTCTCTAAATATGAAAAGACGTCAAGTTCTTCCTTTGTCAGACTCGTTAAAATATGACATTGGATTCAGTCGTAATGACGTTATTCGAGTTTCTCCTTCCTAGGGCTCGTTAAATGTACTAGGATGGATCCGTCCGAAGGACGGGTTTATATGACAAGCATATGGTATCCTCTTCAAGATTGTGTAAAAATAAAGAGGTACTCGCCAAGCATGGTGAGGAAAATGGAACCATCATCATTGTCGTGTCGGCAGTATGTCGCTCTTGAGCATGGCACTTGTCTGCATTTGTGTCGGGTTGGGGATATCTCATTTCGTTCTTTCACTTGCCTCCGTGGGTTTGGATAATCCTTTTTGGCCTATCCTCTGCTCTTTTCCTCGTCACCATGACCTCTGATCTTTTGATGTCAAATACTGCCAAATCCACTGTCGTGCCATCAATATGTTCAAGAGAAGTTGACCTCTGCACGTACCAACCTTCCTCTGATTCTCATCTGATCCTGATTCACAAAAACATTATGTTACTCTGTCTCGTGTCGATGATGTGGGAAACATTATGGCCCACCTTCGATCAAGGTCACTTCCTGTCGACTTCAGCTCAATATCCAGGAGGCTGATCTAGAGACTCCCTTATGGTACCTTGGAGCCTACATGCCTCAATGGTAGGTTCGTCGCATTCGACGTGAGGTTTTCATAATTGGCCTCCGATCGAGTGATTCTACGGGTGTTCGACGCCAGCTCATTGATTCACATAACATAGATTGTACCTGTAGTACCTTGAGGACCATCATTATTATTGGTGGTTACTCTCGCGTCTGTTAACAGCTTTCATTATTGGCTGGTAATCAGACAATGTTCTTGCATGTTTGACTTCAGCTCACATATTCGCATGCTTGAACTTGTACTTTTTTCGGGTCGAGATGGAGCGCAAGACCCTGGATTGTGTCTGTTGTAATCCAGGTTGCGATTTTGTGGATTATTATTTACATGACCGGATGGCTGCGACCATACCTGAGTCTATTTATCGATCCTCACTGGATGGCTGCGTCCATACCTTGGATCTGGATTATTGTATACTCTGTTTTGGATGGCTGTGTCCATACCACATATACATCATGTACTTGGGATATCGGTTGTATTTCTTCACGCAGGTTTTCCGACGGCGGATTTTCAGTTGGACACGTTCTCGTAAAGCATTTCACCCCTCTCTCTCTCGGTCCTCATGCTTTAGGGGGCATCTGTTACACAGTAATTTGTCACCGTCCCACACATTGGAGGGCCCATTCTGTGACCTGTGAGAAATGTCATGCCTTGAAACCACTATCATTGCATTCCTCTAAGTATGAGCTTCAATTGCCCTGAAGACATCTCCTTGCAAAAAACCATAAAAACATCCCTTTTTGCATTGGCGTGGGTAGCCAGTTCATCGCTCACGCCAATGGGGAAAATCCTAAAAATAGGCCGCGCCAACTGGCGCTCTGTCCTAGAGTCGCAGTCGCGCCAACCAATTTATGGAGTGTTTTTTAAAATAAGATGGCGAAAGTTTCATTCTAACAAATTCCTGGACTGATTTCTATCTTGAGTTGGGATGTTTGGCTACGGATTTCCATAGAGAGGAAGTGGTTTGCCACCTCTCATGGAAGCTTCCTTGATGATAGGGCCAATCCCACAATTATAGGGATCCCAACTCCCCTTCCTCCATCTATAAAAGCTTGCCCATTGCCATTGCAAGCTATTCTTGAAGTGCCCAAGCTCTGAATCTCCAAGTTCTCAAATTCCCAAGAGCCTTAATGCTGCAAGAGCTCCCATTCTTCCCTTAAGGCCAAACTCAAGCAAGGAGACTATCGTCCAGAGACTCTAAGAGAGGCTTGTCCTATCCCTGGCAGGCTTTGCGAGACGTGCACTACTGGAGACCTGTCCGAAGGAGATCTCAGCGTCAGAACATTGGTTGTACTCTCTTTCGATTATTTATTAATGAATGACTACTGGTTATGGTTCCACTCTGTTTTCACTTATGATAATGATGAGTTATATCCTTTCTGACTGATATATAGTTGTGTATTCTGGATTTTATGCTTGTATTCGTATTGTTTCTTGCATGTGCAGGTGTCCATTCACGGAGATCGTGGGGATCGTGATTTGCCGAAGCTGAGGAACGGGAACGCTGTCTCTTCTACGAATTATAGCACTGGACTCCAGGTAGGCCTCCATCGTTGGTCTGTTTATTCGCAATTAGGAACTTGCGCTGTAGCATTTGATGATTGTTGCTAGACCCGTTCTGGGCTAGTAGGGATCGCCTCTGTCCGCAGAGGGGATTTACCTCCTCAACGGGGTCTATATTACCAAATCGCTACAACCACATACCTTGTTCCCAAGTTCATTAGCTAGCTTGGGAAGGCCTATGACAAGCGCAGAGACGTTTTCCTCTCTACCCATGAAATAATATTTTTTGCATTACGCCCCAACTCATAAGGAAATCCATTTTCTACCCACCCAGCCAGGATTATGTTGAGTTCTCCAAGGTATCCCCTTCATCTCACTTCTCAAAGCTACCCTATGAAAAACAAAGTGGTTTCCTCAGCCTCCTCTTAGATTCCCGCATGTCATATTTACCACTCAGGGACTCTGTTCCCTTGTTGGTTTTTTGAACCAATGTACAGCTCATCCTAGCACTCATCTCGGGTTTTTTAGGGTCTGAGGAGGTTGATCAAGTGACTAAAGAGGGCATAGATTTTCTATGGCTCATGATGTAGAAGGACATCCTTTTAGATATCCCTCTTTCTTAGCTTCGGCTATCTAGGCCCAGTTTTAAGAAATTTCCTCGGCTGGTTCTTTCAAGTATTGTTCCCTTGTGTTTTACCTATTCCTATTCGAGCATGTGGATAGATTCAAAAGTCTAGGCCTGAGAAGATTCTCGAGGAAAAATGCCCAACCCAGAACCGTCTTTGAGTGGACTACGACAGTTCACCAACTGCCAGAGGGGAAGGGGTATGAAAAATTTATTAATGAGTTCATGTCCATAGCTTATGCCATTATACATGATATTCCTCCACCTAGAATCTTTCCTTAGCAGAAGGAATGGATACAGTTTAAAGAGGATGATTGCATAGGGGACTGGTATCTATTTGATGACCATACCGAGATCAGAGTCTATGGTGCAGAGGTACCTCTCTACCACCTACCGGTGTTCCTAGCTATGCGAGTCTTTGTCCTCGAATTCATCCGAAAGGCCTTAAGACTGACTAGATCTACTTCGTACTTGTGAATAAAGGATACATCCTCAAACTTATAACTTAAATTGGCCCCTTCACCATAAATTCAAGGCATGCCCTCTCAACCGCAGAAAAAAATATGAAAGAGATGAACTTCCCTTAGGGAGAAATTTGGCACTATGACCCTAAGGGAGTCCTCACCAGTAGAAAGAAGAAAATAAGATCAACATCTTATACACATGAGACTAGGCCCTTCATTGAATGGAGAGCTAACCTTGATGTGTGGCCTTTGGATGCACATATGGAGGCCGAGTCCTCAGCTGTGGAAGGGAAAGGAGATGATGTGTTGGTTGGGACAAAATAACAGGGATAGGAAGACCCCTCAGGAAGCCAGGAGGTCATGGATACTGATGAATAATCTCACCCTCATAAAAAATAGAGGACGCAAGGGCTAGATGACATAGGGGTGGAGCTACCCGATGAGTAGATTCTTGAGTTGAGGGGTCCTGACAAGGACAAGCCAGGTATTGATAAATGACAAGAAGATCGCAATTCATGAGTTTAAAACTCAACTACAGGTTGGACATAGAACAGGGGAAGAAAAGGACACCATAGCTAAGAATTATATATGGTACCTCAATGAACTCTCCCCTGAAGAATTGTGTGCAAAGGGAATATTTCACCGTTTCAGGACAATTATGGAGGTCGGGAGAGTAATTGAGAAAGAAAATGCATGCGCAAATACTCTGGGTTGTTTGGTGCTCGTATCAAAGGGAGTGGAGAAGTTTGATCAAGAGTGGGGAAAGCTTGTAGAAGTTGGCCTCCCACCATGCTGGGATCCACAATTAGGCGCATTTTGTGAACTAACGGCCTATGACCAAAAGATGTTATAAATCACGTGTAATGCAGATATATCATTGGAGAAAATGACCTGGCTAAAGGCTGAGACCATAATAGCTGCACTACGCTAAGAATTCTTCCTTCTTTGTTAGGTGAATAAATTCCTTGCCTTCCATGTGGATTACACTGAGCTAACTAACATGTAGCCTTTGTTCAAGGCTTACAACACAATACCATCAAATGGTGAAGCTCTGTGGAAAAAGTGTTGTGAGTATGCGAATCCGCTAGTCTCTTCTACTTCACGGTAGCTGCCACCTCTTCCACCTCATCCACTTGGATCCTCCTCATATTCAGGTCAGCCACATCGTCCAGAAAGCTCAGGAACTCCTCGAAGTAACAGCAAATGATGGATATCTTGATTTGGCCTATGCGGCCCGTTTTAAAAACTTTTTATTTTCAAATTTATGTGTAATGTAAAACTGGGTGAAATCTCAATTTCACCCTATGCCCTCTTTATGTTTTTATTTTCTGTTATGGATTTGTTATAGTCTAGGTTGGATCATGTTGTTTAGGATGAGATGTCGTTATGCCTCATCATTTTTTATTAGGATTGAAAACTGCCGAATCGGCAGAGAATATTTTGTCCCAAAATATCTGGTCTGAATGTCTATGTAAAATACTATAAAAGACCAGACTGCAGACTAAGTAAAGGTTCCAGATTTTCTAGCAGAAGAAGTTGTAGTCTGTGTATCATCTTTTGTAATTTTGAGGTTTTGCTCTTAGTGTATATTTTGAGAGCCATTTTGAAGAGTAATATAAAGCCAACCTGTTGCGATAATGGATTCCTATAGAAATGAATGAATAATATATTTTCTTGATATAGTGGTTCAATTTAATGTTCATTGTGCTCATATTTTCCTTCTTGTTATTGTTTCTTTCAGAATGCAGGTGTTCTATGAGTCGGATATGAATTTATCTCTAATGGTACTCATATCATGCTTTACATTAACATCTTAAATATAGCTTGAGGCACAATTTCCGTTACAATTTCCCTTTTCATATTGTTTTCCTCTAAGGTCTTTAAAGGGTGGATTCTTGTGCTTGTCTAAGCCCACATCTCTTTGACGTACTCCAACCATTCCACACAGTTTCACGTCCCCATTAAATTTTATAACTCTTCATTTGTCTCACATTCGGCCTTGTTTGCGACAACCCCATTTCATCACTGCTTCAGGCCCATTTTGAGTAGACCTTTCTCTCTACAGCTAGAGCCACAGGCTACTAGTCTTCCTGCTCTAAGGTTCAGGACCATCGACCAAAATATTTCGAATCCATTTGATATCAGGAGGTTCAATATCACAAGCATGTAGAATAATCTGAAAAACATCTTGTCTTAAGATGTCCTAGGCGCTGGTATTTGGAAACTCAAGGCTCTCTCTAGGAGTGACTACACCACCAATGGTCGAAAGTAGAGCTTTCCTTTGCACTGGGAAAGTTTGCAATACTTCGAGTGCAGACATGGCTGACAGTTCTTGTGCCAAATATTCTTAAATATTGTATTTTTGGGCAGCACGTGTAGAGGTGTTATGAGTGCTGCGTCAAAGTGTCCCTTTGGGGGGATGAATCGCGGGGTCAGCAGTAGGCCTTTCGATATGAAAATCGTTTGGTGGTAGTGGATTCAAACTGGTACCAGGTTCCTGAGCGTCAATGACAAGATTTCCATAAATTTTGGCTCGTGTTTGGAGTTCAACACTTTCTACACCATAAATGGCAGATGATCCTTCACCAGAAGGATGGGTACCATCGTTTCTCCTTTGCGAGGGTTGTGGTGGGTTTGCAACCATATGTTGTTGTTGCTACTGTGGATTAGGGAAGGGATTATGAAGAACAACAGGTGTCCTCCCAGAGTCCTTTTTTGCCATAAAATGTGTGCATTCATGGAGCCGACGACATTTGTATGTCAAGTGGTTCTCCACATAGATTCTGCAAGGAAATTTCATGGGTTTCTCCTTTCCTTTTTCGTTCTTAGCAGCATTTTTCTGATTGGGATTATTTTGAGTATCCGAATGCTCTTCAGAAGAAGAGGTCTTTTTCTTGTTCTTATTTTTCTTGCCACTAGGTTTTTGTGAAAACTGCACATAATTTACCTCAGCGGTAGGAAGAGTAGTTGATTGGTTAGGGGAAGTGGCAACCGAAGATGGCTAGGAGGTTTTCCCATTAAGTTATTTTATGGCTAGGAGGTTTTCCCATTAAGTTATTTTATGGCTACGTAGAATATCGCACCAAAAAGGCCATCGGCATGCACTCCGGGTTTTTGAGTACCAAGAGGATTCAGATCGCCAGGGGCATGGGGGAGTAAATCATACACTGTGCCGTATTGTGAATAGATCAGATCTAAATGATGTGCATGATGGATGGATTGGTCTTCTGTGACCGCATTAGACAAGTAAACTTCCTTAGCTAGGGGTGGTAAGAATGACTTACGTAACTATTTGGGTAAGAGATGATTCGGGATTGGCACTTTAACCAGCCTCCTCCTACGTCTCCATTCATGAATTTGATCAGAGATGTGGGTGGTAGTGTCTTGGCACATTAAGGTTAAGAGTTTCGTGTCGGTTTAGTATCTAATAGGTAATTGGGATTTCTTAATAAATTCCGTAGCCAAGGTGCCAAAAGTGTTGACGACCCCACGTGGTAACTCAATGTACCATTTGGCAGCGTTACCTGTGGGAGTGCGGGGGAAAATTCAAAGCTGGATACTATCATCCACCATGGATTTAGAAACATACCATAAATGAAAGGCGGTGACATGTGTAGTCAGATTCTCCCTTTGTTTCCCATCGAATTTCGGGATGTCAGACGGAATCTTCTGCAGTACTGGAGGCTAGAGTGGGTTGTGGTTGATGGGATCATTGGTCAGTTTATAGATGTCGGGGATGTATAGAGCTGCTAGAAATGGAAATTTTGTGTTTTCCGTAAGATCTAGCCAAGGAAGTATTGGCTGACCATTCGGACCGTAGGGTCTGCCCATCAATGTGTTACCAATGGGATAAGTAGGACTTTGTTGATAAAATTTTCCTGTGGGTGGGGGTATAGGGGTGTATGGTTGTTGTCTGTAGGGTATGTTGTACTGAGGGGTGGACTGTTGGTTGCCCCCAGTGTAAAAGTTACCCCCTTGCCCAAATTTATTTTGGGGTTGGTTCACCCATATGGACGTGATAGAGTTAGCGAAAGGCATACTGCTATTCGCATAGTTAAGAATCGACATAGAACCTACACCAGAAGTTTGACCACTCAAAGGAACAATGTTAACAATAGTTTGTCCTATTTTTCCCAATGACTATAGGGGTACCGAAGTGCCCCCTGGCATATATGTGTTGGTGAAACTACCCCCTAGCATGGTGGCCAAGGGGTTTGAACTCACCAAAGGGTTCCAATTGAAAAGGTTGCTAAAAGGAACCAAAGTAGCCCAGCTAGCGGGAGCAGAAACCGTGGGTCCTAGTGCAGTCACAATAGGAGAAGATCATGAAGGGTTCAGAGGTCCGTTGACAGTTGTGGTAACCAGATTTCTAGGACTGGGTATAGCCTGGCTACTAGGGTTGCCAATCATTGGCGTAGAACTAAAAATTGGCGAGGAAGACAGTGGTAGACTAGAGTTGGTTACCATCGACATCGACCCCATGGGCACCGGTTGTGAATAGGATGTTTGTGCAGCTGAAGACATATCTTGGCCTAGTGTAAAGTGAACTAACACTAGCCCCGATAAGTTAGTGAGAGGAGGATTGCAAGGAGGTACGAATCCTTCCGTAAAAGGATCCTCTAGAAAATTCGTATGATATGGGGCTATGTAAAAATCAGGGGTTGTCACTGGAGACTGCTCTTCTGAAGAAGGAACTGGCTCACCGAGACTCGACTCCTCCTCCAGTGTCAACGAAGGAAGACCTCACTGTCGTCTAGAAAGACGACGAGGTTTTAAGGACGCCATGGTGACCTGTTTAATTTTATCAAATTTTAATTATTTGTGATTTATTATAAATTCTCAGTGATAGTAACCACACACCTAAAAAATAAGAAAGAAAAAAGGACTTCTAAAATCAATCAACAAGCAACTAGAATAGGGTGGCCCTATCTGAGTATTATTGTTTGTTGGAGATGAAACCCAATATCACAATAGCATATAGATATGGTTGGTCATAAAAACATTTACAGTTACTCTAGAGCTTTGTCTGAACCTCAGACAATAGGTGTAAGCACTCTCATGAAGACGAGTACCCTACCAAAGACTGAAGACAGAGTAAGTCCGTCTGTTTTAGGTACTAGGGTAGCCCTCCCCATTCATGTCATGTAAGTCCCTAAAAGGTCTGGAAATAAAGATACCTCAAATCATAGACATCATCAGGGGGTTCATGGGCGTAGATAGCACACTATATGGGCAAAACACCTAGATCCCCGATCTAGTTCTGACATCCCCAAAGGGAACCCCAATATATAGCATGCCCACTGAATGCACTCAAAGGTGGGATACCTTCTCATGCACCCTGGTGTTGTCTCGCGCTTAACTCCGGTGGTAGTGGAGTGGTCCCGATAATATGAGTGCATCAGGATTTCACTTTTTAATAACTCTAGCTTCAAGTTTTGAGATCTTGGGTGATTTTCTCACTTCTCCTACCCCGAGATCCTAGCCTGAACTACTATTGGTGTGAGCTCAGAAAAATTTATATGATTAATTTTATTATCACTTGATTCTTAGTGTACTTGATTATTAGTCTTGCAGAGGGGGAGTGGACGTATGAAATGTGATGAGACTCTAACTCAAAAACCATGCAGAAGCATGCTCTAAATATTCAATTCAATGAAGATTTTATTCTACAAGGAGAGGTTCTTTCAACATCCGTGCACCAAACATTCAAATAACATAGTTCAACTTTAAATATTTAGACATCTATCTATCTTCTCTTAATAGATTTTTAATAAAAAAATTTCAGAATTAATTAGGCTGAGTTCAGAAAACTTTAAAAAAAAAATCCTTCTTCAAAAATTAGATGCTACTAACATTAACTTTTTAAACAAGAATTTAAGACAAAAATGCTAAATATTAATCAAGCATAGGGATCCAACAAAAGAAGCTATTCTGGTGGCCAATAACTCCATAGCCAAAGGGAAACACAATAGAGGTGTAAGCAACGGATTTTGGTTGGGTAACGTTGGCAAGCAGAGGCTATAGAGCATTAATATTGAGACTAACACATTGTATATGGGCATAAGAAACATTATAACGCAATGAAACACTCACAGTGGGAGAGTTACTCAGGGTAAAGTTGCACAGATGGATAAGCAGGGTCTAATCTAGACTCTGTGAGCTTTTGAGATGATTACTAAGCATATAAACTGGTCGGAAGGATATGTGAACAGAGGAAAAGAGTTAAAGTCATAGGAACAACCTGGAAATTTGGGGTTTACTCTCCAGCGGAGTCACCATTTCTGCTATAGGGTAATATGCTTGGGTGCTAGTTATTGGGCATCCCTCTTAGGGCTTTTCGGTGCCCAAGGCAGACTATAAGATTAGCTGTAAATTTCCAAAGGTACTGCATGCATGTTCATACAAATATATATAATTGAAAAAGCAAGATTGGAATGATTACCTCTTTGTGGATGGTAGAACCTATGGAGAGAACCAAGTGGCGGAATAGAAGTCCTTCTTCACCGGCTCCAAATCTAGATCCTGTAACCAATCAAAGCACCTGTGTAATATTCACAATAGTATATCTTTCTATCAATTAAACTTGCATATAAGACACATAAAATAATGCATATCTAAGCCACTCATATCATACTACATAGACGATTGAATAATAATTGTGACATTGATGCATCAAGTGGACAAAAAAAATGCAGTTCTATTGATTTATGAAAAGGAGGATTACGACTGTCATTTGCACCAAGCCCTCCTTAATCTTCCAATTCTTCTCTCTCTTTCTCTATCTCTGAGTGTGATGATGCTCAAGGAAGAAAGTCTTAAATGAACTCTGCCGATCTTCAAGCCTCACACTACAATAATGAAATTCTGCTCCACATATAATCCAACCTTCGACCTTAGACCAAGAGCCAACAACTCTAATTTATAGGAGATGGAGAGGGAAAACCTTGCCAACTCTTTCAACTAGTTTGAATCGGGAAATATTTAGATGTTTCCTCACTTTTATTTTCTTTTGCCTTCCATAGGAATCTAGTTATTTTTGGCAAGGCCTAATAAAAGGTTTGTGCCTTTTAGTTTCTATTTTGAACTGACTTTTTTTGAGAAAAAGCTGGAAATTCCAGTCAATTTTCCGCAAGATATTTCCCTTTTCACATTCAAACATAGATAACGCTACCCCTTGGGCAAGACAAAGTTTTACCCTAGGCATTAACGCTCCCTTTGCATGGCTCAAGTACATTATTACTCTGCCCAGCTATTTTGGGGTGCGTTACCTTGGCAAAAATGGGTCTTGTCTAGGTCATTTTCTTCCTTCCATTTTACCTTCTCCTATGAGTTGATGAGGAGGTCACTTGTCCTGTCACACCAGGGACTCTTAAATTTCTGGCTCTAAAAGTTATACTTTTCCACTATCCAGGGGTTTACATTGCTTAAACTAGCACCAAGGTCAACCAAAATAGAAAAAGTTTGGGAAAATAGCTTACCTTCAAGTTCTATCATGGTCAGCTGATGATATATTTTTTGGTCTTCAAGGGATGCGTTAATTATTGGTATATTTCGAGCAACATCCCCCACCGTCAAAGCTTCTTGCAGGTTGGTTGTTGTTCCGCTTCTCCCACAATGAGGAAAATTCTTATAATAATGTGTGTCACTGCATCCCCAACACTACAGAGGTGGTTTCTGGGTTTACCCATGCTCTGGTCTGCTGGAAGGTGGGTCACTTCTCTGTTGGCCATTTTGGATTTTGCTAATTTCTCCCATACTACCTACTTGTTGAATTTCCTGCAGCATTTTAAAAGTTACTAGATCTGCTGCTCTTAAAATTTGAATTGTTTTTCTTCCCTTTCTTTGACGTTCAATTCCTGCCTGTTTCCCCCTTTTCCTTGGACCACTGATAGGACATTCGTGCTTTTCGAATCACTTTGTCCATATTCTTTGGGTTTACAAATTCAATTCTTTTCTTCATGTGAGGAGGCAAGCTGCTAAAAAATCATTGAAATTTTTCCTTTTCATCTCTTAGGTATGGTACATATCTCAATAATGATGTGAACTTAGTTATGAACTCGTCCATTGACAATTGTCCCAATCTTAGATCATGAAATTCTTGAGATTTTTCATCATAAAAACGCTTCGTTGGGTACTCATCCTTGAAGTACTGCTGGAACTCATCCCAAGTCACATTCTAGTCTTCAATACCTCAAACAATTTTGACTTCCTCCCACCATAAAGTATATTTTTCCCTCAATTGGTAGATAGCCAAGCGAGCTTTGAGTTTGCTGCTATATTCATAAACTTGAAAATATTTTTTCACGTTAATTATCCATGCCTCTGCTACCTCTTCTGCCTCTCCATCAAATGTAGGAGGGTTGATTTTCCAGAACTCACCCTATAATTCCACTTTCTGCTTTTTCATCTATTGTTGATCTGAAACATTCCCCAACACTGCTTCATTATAGATTCTTTTTTTATTGCTTTGCTATGTATGAATTCCTTTCAGCTTGTCATTAGCCTGTAGTAATTTTTCACTTTAATATCGGGTATCCCTTTCAGGGCTTAGTTGAGTTGTCCCTTGATTCTGCCTGTCTGAGAGGCTTTTAAGAATCCTCTCTTGCTCTCACATCAACCTCTCATTATCGCTTCTTACCCAGACCATTTATTCTTGAAATTGCACTGTATCCAACAGTATACTCGTCTCACACTATTTTTCTTCAAGTAATCCATTGGCTTGTTGATGTTAATCTATGCTCAGCTGCAACCACATTTCTAGGTTCATCTCAAGATTAGGTTGTAGATGAGGTTCCTTAGTAGTTCTGGATACTTGGTGTGCTAATCCCCTTCTCATTATATCCTTCCTAGTTTTTTTGCACAATTTTTACACACAGCAATTGTTATTCATGTGAGCCATTTGGGTCCCAGCGTGTGAACGCCGCTCTGATACTACTTGTGATATCCATCCACATAAAAAAAAAAATCTTTTTACTTTCTACTTTACTATCTTAATACTAGTAATACCACATGTTGATTTTATTTAACACCCCAGCACAATTGATGATAACAAATACTTTATTAAACATGTTAAAAATAGTGGTTTAAACCCTTAACCTTTATATTGTTCATTCTAATCTATATTACGGTAAGATTTATACTGTTTATAACATCATAATAAAAACTTTTTTTCGTGAATTATATCTCGACCCAACCTAGGTACCATATACCTACTTTGACTTAATTGATTCATGTATTGTCTACCACCATATAGAATTTCAATGGTGATTTTTCTTTGACTGTAATCTGGTATGAAAGAAATACAATTATACGAATCATGGCTCATTATTACTTAAATGAATACCAAACGGTACCCCACCTTATCTGTGCTATGATTTGCTATGTATTTGTGCAATAGTGAGGTTGAAATCTACCATGTTTTAACACCGTTGGATCATCACTCATTCAATTGACAGCTGTGGGCTAAAATAGGCAGGGTTAGGGTATTGACCTACCCCCTCAACCCTAACCATTTTTCCATTTTTTCAATTGTGCGAGAGCACTTCAAGCTCTGAAAGCCTGTGGCTCATACACCGCCTCAATCTTTCACTTCGATGTCAAACATATATTCAGACCAGGTTTAACTGGCTGCCTCCATCCTTCACTCGATGTCGGATAGTTATGCAGACATGGTTTAACCTATTGCCACCAATTTGCGTTCAAGCCATTTCAGGTAAGAATAATTGTTTTCCCCAAAACCTCATCTCGTTGCAGTGTGAGTTCGATTTCATGATTCTATTTTTTAAGTTCTTCACTTTTAGTTAGGGTTTTAAATGTATATGCAGATATTTGGGCTACGACCCGAAGTTTTTTATTGATTATATATATATATATATATATATATATATATATATATATATATATATATATATATATATATAGCATAATTCTCGGTGAGCTCTTCAAACTTCAACGCTTGCAGGTGCAACACGAGGTTTTCAACCTTACCTCTGCTGGAGAATCTAGATGTCTTCCTCTGGTGTGATCTATACAAGTAGAAGGTTGTTAGTTCTTTCCTACACACTAAGTGTATGTACAATTTTGCTGTAAAATATGGTTATTCAATTTCTTTCTTTCGGAGAATCCTTCGCTGGTATTTCTATAGTGTTGAATCAGTTGCATACTTCCTTCTCATATGGAAGTAAACATTAATTATGTTTTCCTCTGTTTATCTATTTATATGTTTACATATATATTTGTGTACGTGCATGTTGCTCTTATTTTCTCCATGAATTTAATGGACTACTTATGTGTTTTTCTTTCTTGATAACAAAATAATATACAATTATCTTTTGTTTGTCGGGGTTTCTCTTTCATGTAATTCATATACCCTTAAAAAGGGCCCATTGTTTATAGTACCAAACTGTTAGTTAATTTCATTTAGTAGATAGATTTCTTTTGCTCAATCTGTCGTTTTCTTGATACATATTATTTTTCATTACTATTTAGGGGTTGATGTGTAGACCATATTTATATTTGGGTTACTCTCTGTAAACCCATATTCTTAGTATATTAATTTTGTAGAACAAGAGACGAACAATACAATCTAGGATCCGATCCCCAGATAGACTAACATTCCCCTCCATAATCTGTCCTGGTTCTACCATTTTATTATGTTTTCTACCATAAATTTACTCTACATTTGTACCAATATCCTTTCCTCTAACACTACATTAAATATGGTGTGTAGAAAATAAGTTGTCTTGCAAATACTGAATTAAATAAATTTCCTTTCTCTTTTGTATACAATCATTTATTCTATCCAATGAAGGTAATGCACAGTTAGGACCCATTGTTAACAATTTTCACAGTTACAGAGACAAACCATTTATCTAACTAGTAATCACATTAAGACACTGGCATATTTCTTAACACCAAGTTAAGTTACTTATCTCTCTTTAATAATATAATGGTAGCCTCCCAACCATGGGAGAGGAAATTACGTCTTCAACTGCCCTCGTTCTCCGCACTAGAATAGGACTTAGATAGTAGTATTTCTGGAGTAGACCTCAAGACACTCTGTCTAATATTCTCCTCCAGATTTAGGTTGTAGAGTTCCACTGGTTCCAACCAGCTCTGGATTACTCTCACCCTCAAGCCTCCTTTCTCTCCTCTTACTTCACAAAACCCCTTTGCCTCACTGGGATTTCCTGTTTATCGTAAGAGTAAAAGGTAATTGTCTTTAACTGTTTTTGCCGAACTACTCTGGAATCTTGGAATACTTTACCATCAATTTTATGGAAACCATTCCATAAATAATTATTTATTAAAAAAATAAAATCAACCATGTTCATCACTAGATTAACTTTACTTGTTAATCCCATTTAAAAATTAAATTCATAATGCTTTAAACAAAATAGTTTAAAGATTAAATCCAGGTGTTACATCTTCCCCCACTGGAAGTAAACATTGTCCTAAGTGTTCTATTCCATATCAACAAATAGTTCTGGGTATGCCTCATGCACAAATCCTTCGTCTTCCCATGTAGCCTCCTTTAGGCCAAAGTTATTCCACTGCACTTTAAGTTGGGTGATGGTTTGCCTCTGGAGTGTTATTTCTCTTTGATCTAGAATATGTTGAGGTTCTACCAGAAATTATCCGTCCAGTTCGACTGACAACCAAGAAAGTATTAAGTTAGTTAATATAATAATTATCTCCTTTGGAGGTCTAGAAGTCAATCTTATTCCCTGACACAGCTGAAGCTGCGTTTACCCACAAAAATACATCCTAAATGCAAAGTCTTACGCATATAAACCAAAATGTCTCCAAATAGAAGCAAATTTTTTTATTTGGAAACTATTATGTAAAGCCACACATATTCATAATAAGCATATGTATTATTGACACATGCAAGCTTCCAAAACCGTGGAAATTCCTTCGTCAAACTATATAAAAATATCCACTCTATGAATAATTGTATTTACGAATTTAACTTTGGTTAAAACCCCAAAGTGTTAATAAAGCAAATATGGGCCCACAATCTATTTCAAATGCACCTTTACACCATCAAACATATACGTTCACCAATCTGACGAAAATCACATTATAATATGCACGACAATTAATGGTTTCAACTTATGCGAGATGGGTGGTTTTGTGGTGCTAGGTGTCACCCTCCTAACTGTATCGCACGACTCCAACCTTTACCGCTTATGGTGTTAAGGCAATGCGATAAAGCCATGGTTGTTTTATAAAACTGTTCCTTCATTATTTTGTGCCATTAATTCCTGATGTCTGCATTTAATCAATTCGTGGTTTCGAATAGAACCAGATTCTGACTTGAATCAGGAATTTTACCACAACTATGCCCATTTCAAAGTACGATTTTCTGCAAACAATGCTTTTTCCCCTATTCCATTTAATGGTTACACCGTTTTAAAGAATTCCCATGGGTTCATTCTGCCCATCCAAATTCCTGTTGCACGATTTGACTAGGAACTTTGTCTTCATCACAACGCACTCTAGAATTTGAAGATTGTGGTTTTGTAATAGTTCTATCTCCATCGTTTGAAAATGCAGTAAAACCCCAAATGGTTAGCCGCAACCCACCGATACATTAAGCCCAAATGTGACATCAAACTACAGATCTCACTTCACTATTTATACACAACATTTTTCATAAATGTCTCACTTCATGGCTTTATATATAAGTTTTATACACAACGGAATGTGTAATATCTCCTTTGCAATGATTTATATGATGTCATCCATAGTGGCGAAATGCAACCAAGCAGATTTGGACCTCAATTTAGAAGGCCAAGTTATTTTTTAATGGCATCGACCCATTTGGTGATCAATGCTAATTCCTTAACATACACAAATCACACAGAATTCAATATATGAATATTCGACCTTTTAAGAATACCCAGTCTCATACCTTAAATAATCTTGTAGCTCAAAATGACGGAATTTCCTTTGCTTCTACCAATTTCACCTACACACAATATAACTCAATAATGAACATGAACTCAGTAGTTGAGTTCTTTATATTGATACTCAATATTTACATAGGAATTATCTTCTGGCCTAATATTCAAATCAGTGGCCTCTTTCTTCCTAGTGCCCGTAGGCTAAAATCAAAGCCTTAAATAACTAATATGATCCTTAATCTTCCCCTCCATTTAATGCCTCGAGGCTTACAATTTATACAATTGGATTCTAAAACCAATTTTGGTTTAGATCCACTATATTCTCAATCAAATCCTAAATATCCTGTAAATCCTAAAATCTCTCTTTTATCCCTAAGGATTCTCATAAATCCCCAGATTCATGAAACCAATTCAATTTAGGATTTACAATTAATTCTCAAATCTCTCATATTCTCTTTCGAGAACATTTACAAAAATCCTCTCAGTATTTAATTAATCCTATTTTAAAATATTAAAATCACTCAACTCCAAACAAATCATTTTAATTTGTTACATAAGGATCCAATTTCTTAGGATATACAAGACCCCCTATATCTATTAAATTACAATGAAATTGCTAAGTTGGATGCTCCTGCATCAGACTCCCAAAGTAGAAATTTATCATCATATCCTAATCATGTGCCTCCAACTTTTGCCTCCTAGATTCCATACTCTATTTTGCTGTTGTCCATAAGTTGTATCATTCTTCAGCTGCACTTTTCCAGGCTTCCATACTTTATTCTGCATCTTCCCACTAGCTGTGCTTTCACATTCCATTTTTGTCCTTTCCTTGCTGTTGTTTCTTTGCTTTCTTGCTGTTGTCTTCTTTTGAGACACCTTCATCATCAACCTTTTTATATTTTCAATTTCTATGTCTAGGTTATCTTCTGACTGGTAACCACTTTGCCATTTGTTGTTGCTTCCAATTTCTGCTGCAAATATTGTTGTAGATATTGCTCCAAATACTCTTGTCGATATTGCTCTAAACACTCTTTTAGATATTGCTATGGACATTGCTACTTCCCAGACTTCTTGAATATCTCTTAAGGTATCTCCCTCTGCAACATCCTTCTTCTACTCACTACCTGCAAATTTACTTTCAAAAAATAAATTATCTTTTGATTCTTTAACTGTAGAAATATACTCATTCACTGTTCCTTGTATACTAGCAAGAATAATCGATTTTGGAAAACTAGTATCTGCTTCTGCTTCTTCCACAATTCCAAATATTTCCACTTTATTATCTACAATTCCCTTCTCTTGCTCAAATGTTTCCATCAAGAATTTCAGCCATTCCTTTTGTACTTTTTTCATTTCAAACATATCATCAATATGGTACAATTCAGTTTCAGTATAACCTTCTTCTTCTTCCTTGACAACCTTCAGTGATTGTCCTTCACCTCCTTGATTGATTCTAGCAATCAATTCAAATTCTTCAAACATTGTATCTTCATCCTTTATCAAAATAGAATTCTGATTCTCCACCACTGTGACAGTTCTAAGGGTCTGTCCTACAGTATTTTCTTGGTCAGTCAGATAAGCCAATCCTCCTTGTCATCAACAATAACAAGTTCCTTCATATGAGACATGACTGTCTCACCTTCTTTGTAGATGCCCTCCTTATGAATTAAGGAATCTATGGGTTACTTTTGCTGCAACAATTCATATTCGTTCAAGACAACTCCAAGAGATGGATTATCTTCTGCAACACCTGTAAACACCGTCAAATTATCAATTTCAAAATCACAATACCCAATGGTCTCATTTGATGATCCAGTCACCAAATCTACCTCTTGCAGTTCTAAGACTTTTTCAGGACTCAGAAAATATTTACTGTCTTTCTTTCTAGCTTCCAAGGTTATCTCCATTGTGCCAATCACCATGATACAATGATGATCCTTCACTATGTTTTCAACTAATATAGTTTCCTTTTCATTAAATTCTCTGAAATTTTCCATTTGTTGTCCTTCTTTACCTGCATAATTAACACATGAATTATCAGTATTAAAAATAGAAGGTCTCAATGCCTCTTTCTCTTCTGGAAACATCTCAGTATGCTGCTTTCAGTTTTCATTTAAATCCTTTGTCAGCACATCAGTATGCTGATTTAAATTCTCCATGAGATTGTCAGCTAGTCTCTCCTTCATATCATTTGTTTCATGAATGTCTCCCTGCTCTTCTTCAAAATAGTGAACTCCTTTGATTTTCTAAATAATTCATACATCCTTACTCTCCTTTTCATGACTGTCATTCATGACAATTTCTTTGTCTTTCTCTTTCAGCAATTCATCCTGAGTATAGATCCTCTTCTTTTTCAACTCTCTTCTTTGAAGATCTAACTTTCTATATAGCTCAACAATTTCAATTGTGGTAGAATTTGGAAAATTTACATAGTTTTTACACCTTCACTTGTTGTTGACCAATCATCAGATGGTCCTTCTTCCTCTACTAAATAATCTTTAACGTTATGCTATATATTTCCATAATATCCCTCTGTCTCATTTTCTTTCTGAGATCTTGCTATCTCAACATTAATATGAGCAGATTTCAGATTCAGCTCCTTCTCCTTACAAAAATCAAAAAAAATTTCATAATCCTGTGATGTACCTGCAATCATACACAAATCATTAGTTTTAAAAACACAAGGCCTTTTAGTCTCGTTTGCTTCTTCAAGAACCCATCTTTCACAATGTACTTTCTCTTTTCCAGCAGATCCTATTTGCTGTGACTTAATTCCTCTGAGTCTTTCTTTTTCAAACAAAGAAATATGCATATGTTAAATCTCTCTGAACTTTTTCATTAGCTTAGCATTCCATATCTTTTGCAATAGGTTCCATCTAACCCATTTCTTCATTCTCCATCCATGTCTTAAGCATTCATTCCCTGTCTCTTGTAGCCATTCCTGTAGTACCTCTAGTTGTACTTTCATCACTGCGATATCTCTCTCTTGATCCTCATCACTTATCTTATCTTTGTGGTACTCTTTAGAACCTCTTCTCTGATCCTCCATGGCCATATTATTCATGAGCTCATCCATGCTTGATTTGTGAACTGCAACATAGCCTTCTCTTGTAGCAATATCCTTTTTCTACTCAATACCCTATCAAGCTTCCTTTCTGAGCTTGACTTATTCCTAGGTATTCTTTTGGTTGACTCTCTTGAGCCTATTGTTCCTTTGGATGCTGCACTTAGTCACCTTCCTTATTTCAGAAATCTTTACCAGATCCTCTAACACTGCTTCTTAAGACTTGGATCTTTCTTTGTTGAAATATTTTATTTTATCTACAACCAAAATTTTCAAATCAGATTAAAATAAAACACACTATCTCAGCTTCAAGATCTCTGCATGACCTTGTTCTCCCATTCGTTAGTACTTTGAATGAACTGTTCTCATTTATTTCTACAAATGCCTGTTACACATCAACTTTGTGTATCTGTTTCTTATCAGATTTAATATTTGATCTCCTCTTAATTATTTCATCACACATGCATTCTAAGTTAATTAAAAAAAAAATTAACCTTCAAAAGTGCTTTTTCCAGCTTTGATACCACTTGACGTAGCCTAAGCTGCGTTTACCCACAAAAATACATTCTAAATGAAAATTCTCATGCATATAAACCAAAATATCTCTAAACAGAAGCACCATTTTTCATTTGGAAACTATTATGTAAAGCCACACATATTCATAATAAGCATATGTATTATTGACACATGCAAGCTTCCAAAACTGTGGAAATTCCTTTGTCAAACTATATAAAAATACCCACTCTATGAATAAATGTATTTACGAATTTAACTCTGGTTAAAACCCCAAAGTGTTAAAAAAGAAAATATGGGCCCACAATCTATTTCAAACACACCTTTACACCATCGAACATATATGTTCACCAATCTGACAGAAATCGCATTATAATATGCATGACAATTAATGGTTTAAACTTATGTAAAATGGGTGGTTTTGTGGTGCTACGTGTCACCCTCCTAACTGTATCGCACGACTCCAACCTTTACCGCTTATGGTGAAAAGGTAGTGCGATAAACCCATGGTTGTTTTATAAAACCATTCCTTCATTGTTCTGCACTATCAATTCTTGATCTCTGCATTTAATCAATTTGTGGTTTCGAACATAACCAGATTCTGACCTAAATGAGGAATTATACCACAATTATGCCCATTTCAAAGTACGCTTTTCTGCAAACAACGCTTCTGTCGATATTCCATTTAATGGTCACACCATTTTAAAGAATACCCATGGGTTCATTCTGCCCATCCAAATTCCTGTTGCACAATTTGATCAGGAACTCTGTCTTCATCACAGCGCACTCCAGAATTTGAATATTGTGGTTTTGTAATAGTTCTATCTCCATCGTTTGCAAATGTAGTAAAACCCCAAATTGTTAGACGCAACCCACCGACACATTAAGCCCAAATGTGACATCAAACTGCGGCTCTCACTTCACTATTTATACACAACATTTTTCATAAATGTCTCACTTCACGATTTTATATATAAATTTTATACACAACGAAATGTGTAATATCTCCTTTACAATTCTTTATATGATGTCAGCCATAGTGTGAAATGCAACCAGGTGGATTTGGACCTCAATTTAGAAGGCCAAGTTATTTTTTAATGGCATCGACCCATTCTGTGATCGATGATAATTCCTCAACATACGCAAATCACATAGAATTCAGTAAATGAATATTCGACCTTTTAAGAATACATAGTCTCATACCTTCAATAATCTTGTAGCTCAAAATGACGGAATTTACTTTGTTTCTGCCAATTTCACCTACACACAATATAACTCAATAATGAAACATGAACTCAGTAGTTGAGTTCTTTGTATTGATACTCAATATTTACATATGAATTTTCTTCTAGGCTGATATTCAAAACACTGGCTTCTTTCTTCGTAGTGCCCGTAGGCTAAAATAAAAGTCTTAACTAAGTGATATGATCCTTAATCTTCCTCTCCATTTAATGCCTTGAGGCTTACAATTTATACAATTGGATTCTAAAACCAATTTTGGTTTAGATCCACTATATTATCAATCAAATCCTAAATATCCTCTAAATTCTAAAATATCTCTTTTATCCCTAATGATTCTCATAAATCCCCAGATTCATGAAACCAATTCAATTTAGGATTTACAATTAATTCTCAAATCTCTCATATTCTCTTTCGAGAACATTTACAAAAATCCTCTCAATATTTAAGTAATCCTATTTTAAAATATAAAAATCACTCAACTCCAAACAAATCATTTTAATTTGTTACATAAGAATCCAATTTCTTAGGATATACAAGACCCCCTATATCTATTAAATTACAATGAAACTGTTGAACTGGATGCTCCTGCATCATTCCTACCTGAACATTTTTTCAATATATTAGATGCTTCAAATCATGAACATATCGTTTCAGTATTGATACATGAAACACATGGTGCACCCGTATGTGACTTGGTAATGCCAATCTATATGCCACCGATCCTACTCTTTCCAAGATCTGGAAAGGTCCACAGAACTTCGGAGCCAGCTTGTCACACGAAGTCCACCTTAAGATGCTTTTCTTGGGCCTAATTCTCACATACACATGATCACCCACTTCAAACTCCCAATATGTTCTCTTTTGGTTTGCATAAACCTTCTTCTAATCTTGGGAAACTTTTATGTTCTTTCAAATATTCATTACTTCTTGTTCCATTTCAGCCAACATTTTTGGACCAAGAATTATTTTGGTTTTTGGGCTGCTCCAGTTAATGGGAGTTTGGCACTGTCTTTTGTATAAGGCCTCAAAGGGGCTCATCTTAAGAGATTCCCAATATCCCTTATTTTATGTGAATTCTACTAGATGTAAATATTCTTCCCACTTCGTGGGTTGTTGCATTATGTACATGCGCAACATGTCTTCTAGGATTTGATTCACCTGCTCAGTTTGTCCATCCCTCTGTGGATGATATGTTGTGCTAAATTTGATCTATGTGCCCAAATCAGTGAACAATGCCTTCCAAAAGGTCAAGGTAAACTTTACATCTCGGTCTGAGATGACTATTTTCATAATACCATGGAACCTAAACACTTCCCTCATGAAAATGTCTGCAATCTGCATAGTTTTGTAATTGGATTGTACTGGAATAAAGTGATTTTATTTGCTCAGCCGACCTACGACCACCATTATAGAGTCGTTATGTTTCTTTGTTCTTCGTAGACCAGTAATAAAATCCAAGGATATGACCTCCCATTTCCATTCTTGTACAGGTATAGGCTGCAACAATCCTACTGGATGTCGATGCTCCACCTTCACCTATTGGCATTCCAGAAATTTATTCAAGTATTCAACAATATTTTTCCACATACCAGGCCAAAAGTAAGCTTTCCTAATTGTTTTTAACATTTTCTGGTAATGAGGGTGTCCAGAATAATTAATTCGATGATATTCATCCAAGATCAATTATTTTAAACTCATCTGATTTTGGATGTATATCTTTCCTCTAAAAGTTAAAATCTACTTAATTTTAATCTTATAATTTGTTTTCTTTTCCTAATTTTCTGCTTCATTTTCTTGTTGCATAAAAATAAATATTCAGGATCCTTATCAGTTGTTTCTCTTACCTGCTCTTGGAACTTGAATTCCACTTGATTAAAGTAGAGTTCATATGCATAATGTAATTTCCTACTTAAGGCATCAGCAACACAATTTTCCTTATCTTTAAGATGATGAATCTCGAAATCAAATTCTCTTAGGAATGCATTCCACCTTTCTTGGTGAGCATTCAAATCAGCTTGTTTAAAGTAGTTAGTCACGCTGTTGTGATATTTTTTTCACACACACATTTTTCCCAACAAGTAATGTCTCGATTATAGATCATAAGCGGAGTAACGTTCTTCATGATCTTTTAGCTTCCTTGACTCATATGCCATGACCATTCCATCTTGAGACAATATTTCTCCTACTCCTTCCTTGCCTGCATCGATGCAAACTTGAAATTCCTTGTTTGGGTAAGCTACCCTTAGTATATGGGCATTAGTCAACAGCTTCTTTAACCATTCAAAACTAGTTTGACATTTGATGGTCCATTTAAACATCTGCCCCTTTCGCTGTAGAGAGGTAATAGGAAAAGAAATTTTTGAGAATCCCTCGATAAAACACCTGTAATATCTAGCCAATCCCATAAAAGAACATATCTTTGCTACATTTTTGGGCACCCTCTATTCCATAATAGTCTTTATTTTTTCAGGATCCCCTACTATGCCTTTAACGGAAATGATATGGCCTAAATATTGGATTTTCTCTTTGTAAAAATCACACTTGCTGAACTTGGCATACAATTGATGCTCCCTCAACATTTTCAATACTTTTCGTAAGTGTTATTTATGTTATTCCATGGTATTTGAATAAATTAATATATCATCAATAAATATCAGAATAAAATTGTCCAAAAATGGATGAAACGTGCCATGCATCAGACTCATGAACGTTGTTGGTGCATTGGTTAATCCAAGTGGAAAGATAAAAAACTCATAGTGCCTATATTGGGTTCAAAAAGTTGTTTTGTATGTTTTCTCATATTTTATCCAACTCTGGTGGTAACTAGATCTTTAATCTATTTTTGAAAGTACAGTCGCCCCCTTCACCTGATTGAAAAGATCATCTATTCGTGGCAGTGGGTACTTATTCTTAACTGTCTATTTATTAAGCTTCCTATAATCCATGCACATTCGCACTGTTCCATCCTTTTTTCTCATGAACAACACTGGTGCTCCCCAAGGGGATACACTTGGTCAAATATATCCCTTATCCAACAATTCTTGTAATTTCATTTTCAATTCTGTCAACTTGGGTACACTCATTCGATATGGTGCTCGTGACACCAGTGATGTCCCGGGCATTAATTCGATAGTGAAATTGATATCCCTCTTTGGAGGTAGTCCTGGTATTCTTTCTAGAAACACATCCATAAAGTCTTGTACCATTGGTATATTTTCTAGCATGGGGGTCTTATCCTTAGAATTAGCGAATCTGACTTAGATATCATAAATCTGGCATCATTTTCTAATGGATTTACCCAACTGGGATGCTGTCATAGGACGTAATTGCAATGGTTTCTTTATTCCTGGTAGCTCCTAGCATGTCCCATATTCAGCTTTGAAATAAATAATATTTTCTTTATATTCTACTAGAGACCAGTGGCACTCTATCGAGTCCATTCCTAGTAGTATATCATAGGAACCCAAGGGTAGAATATTTAATTCAACCTTAAACTGCTGATTTCAAAATTCTAAGGGACAATTCGAGACTTTCGTGTTAACTCTTCTCTTCACCCCAGTGGCTAGTTGTACCAGCCAGGGACTCTTACATTTCTGGCTTTGCAAGTTACACTTTTCAACTATCTGGGGGTTTACATAGCTTAAACTAGCACCAGGGTTAACCAAAATAGAAACAGCTTGGTAAAATAGCTTACCTTCAAGTTCTATCATGGTCGGATGATAATATTCTTGCCAGTCTTCAAGGGTTGCGTTAATTCTTGGTATATTTCGAGCAACATCCCCCTGGTGTAAAAAATTCTTGCAGGTTGGATGCTATTTTTCTTCTCCCACGATGAGGAAAATTCTTATAATAATGTGCCTCACTGCATCCCCGACACTGAAAAGGTGGTTTCTGGGTTTTCCCATGCTCTGGTATGCTGGAAGCTTTTGTGGGTCACACCTTTGTTGGCCATTTTTCCTTCTGTTGATTTCTCCCATACTTCCTACTTGTTGAATTTCTTGCAGCGTTTTTAAAATTACCAGATTTTCTACTCTTAAAATATAATTTTTTTTCTTCCCTTTCTTTGGCGGCCAATTCCTACCTTTTCCCCCCCTTTGCCTTGGACTGCTGATAGCACATTTGTGCTCTTCGAATCACTTTTTCCATAGTCTTCAGGTTTACATATTCGATTCTTTCCTTCATATGAGTAGGCAAGCTGCTCAAAAAATTTTGAACTTTTGCCTTCTCATCTCTCACGTATGGTACATATCTTAGCAATGGTGTGAACTTAGTTATGAATTCATCCATAGACAATTGTCCCAATTTGAGATCATGAAATTCTCAAGATTTTTCATCATAAAAATGCTCCTTTAGGTACTTATTCCTGAATTACTGCTGGAACTCGTCCCAAGTTACATTTTGGTCTTCAATACCTCGAACATTTTTTACTTCCTCCTACCATAAAGTAGTTTTTTCCCTCAATTGGTAGATATCCAAGTGAGATTTGAGTTTGCTACTATATTCATAAACTTGAAAATATTTTTTCATGTTAATTATACATGCCTCTACTACCTCTTTGGCCTCTCCATTGAAAGTAGGAGGTTTGCTTTTCCAGAACTCACCCTGCAATTCCAATTTCTTCTTTTTCATCTCTTGTTGATCTAAAACATTCCTTGACTCCGCTTTGTTATAGATTTTATTTTTATTTATTCATTGTGTATGACTTCCTTCTGTCTTTTCATTATCCAGTCATCATTGTTCACTTTCTTTCAGGACTTGGTTGATCTGTCCCTTGATTTTTCTTGTCTAAGAGACTTTTGAGAATCCTCTCCTACTCTTGCATCATCCTCTCATTATCGATTCTTACCCGGACCATTTCTTCCTGCAATTGTTGCACTGTATCTAGCAGTATACTCCTCTGATGTTGTTGTTCTTCAGGTAATATGCTGGTTTTTTTTTTTTTGATCTATGCTCAACTGCACCCACATTTCTGGGTTCATCTCAAGATTAGGTTGGGGATGAGGTTCCCCAAGAGTTATGGGTGCTTGGTGTGCTGATCCCTTTCTCATTGTATCCTTCCAAGTTTATGTGCACAGGTTTTACACACAGAAATTTTTATTCATGTGACCCATTTGGGTCCCAGCGTGTGAACACCACTCTGATACCACTTGTGACATCTATCCACATAAAAAAAAAATCTTTTTACTTTATACTTTACTATCTTAATACTATTAATACCACATGTGATTTTGTTTAACACCCTGGCACACTTGATTGTAATAAATACTTTATTAAACATGTCGACAAAAGTGGGTTAAACCCTTAACCTTTATATTGTTCAATCTAATCTATACTACGGTCAGATTTATACTATTTATAACATCATAATACAAACATTTTCCCGTGAATTATATCTCAACCCAACCTGCATACCATATACCTACTTTGACTTAATGGATTCGTGTACTCTCTACTACCATAGAGAATTTCAATGGTGATTTTTATTTGATTGTAATATGGTATGAAATAAATAAAATTATAAGAATCATGGCTCATTATTAATTAAATGAATACCAAACGGTACCCCACCTTATCTCCGCTTTGATTTTTTTGTGGATCTGTGCAATATTGGAGGTGACATTTTCCATGTTTTAACACCGTTGGATCATCACTCATTCAATTAATGGCTATGGGAAAAAATAGGTAGGGTTAAGGTATTGACCTATCCCCTCAACCCTAACTGTTTTTCCATTTTTTCATTTGTGCGAGAGCGCTTCAGGCTCTGCAAACCTATGGCTCATAAGCTTCCTCCATCCTTCAGTTCAATGTCGAAAAAATATTCAGACCAAGTTTAACATGTCGCCTCCATCCTTCACTCGATGCCAGATAGTTATGCAAACATGGTTTAACCTGCTGCCACCAATCTGCATTCAAGCAATTTTAGGTAAGAAGAATTGTTTTCCCCAAACTCTCATCTCGTTGTAGTGAGAATTAAATTTCAGGCTTGTCATTTTAAATTCCTTCACTCTTAGTTAGGGTTTTAAATATATATATATATATAAATGTCTGGGCTACAACCCGAAGTCTTCATTGATTAGAGGTTGGCATATATATATATATATATATATATATATATATATATATATATACGAACCTATAATCAATAAAAGACTATATATTGGTGATCTCTTCGAACTTTAACGCTTGCAGGTGTGACACGAGGTTTTAAACCTTACCTCTGCTGGAGAATCTAGATGTCTTCGTCCGGCGCAGTATATACATGTAAGCTAAAAAAATTTAGTTCTTTCCTGCACAGTAAGTGTATGTACAGTTTCGGCGTGATCTAGAACTTTCCTTCGTTTATTAAACAATTTCTTTGTTTGTTTTTTTTTAGGTTCTCGACTTTGACCCCTTCTCCAACGTAAGGTAAGTTCTCCTTTTTATCTTGTCAATTTCATTATAAAACTTCTTTACCCCCTTGTTACGGTTTATCATTTTGCAAGATTTCTTTGCAAACGTTAACCCACTTTTTCTGTGTTTTCAAGTAATTGTAATTCCCAAGTCTTATGGGAATGTGGTGCCTTTATCCATGCTTAATTGACCTCTCAGTTGACAAATTTACTTGCTTCCATTTCTAGGTACCATTGATCTCCTAGGAAGGTTCTATATTGCAGCTTTCCCTCTGTCTTATGGGTTAAAACCCTGAGCTTCTATGGGGAAATAATTTGATGGCTTAAAATATTTATCTCTTTTGAAGAACTTAGGGTTTTGTTATGATTTTATTCAAAACATAGCTAATTTCGAGCCTCAAGTTGGATTGATGTATCATGTCTTTATAAAATAGGAATATTCCTACCATGCAGTTAATCTACATTTTGCGCATTTGAAATATTTATCGACTTCGTATATGAGAGGTTTCCTCAGCTCGGTTACTATTTTTAATTTTGTTAATTGAACAGTACAAGCATTCAAGCATGGAGTAATTTAAAGTTTACTTTACATTTTGTTGTAAAATATGGTTATTCAATTTATTTCTTTTGGAGAATCCTTCGCTAGTATTTCCATAGTGTTGAATTAGTTGCATACTTCCTTCTCATATGGCAGTAAAAATTAATTCTACTCTCTCTCTCTCTCTCTCTCTCTCTCTCTCTCTCTATATATATATATATATATATATATATATATATATATATATATATATATATATATATATATATATATATATGTTGCTCTTATTTTATCCATCAATTTAATGGACTACTTATGTGTTTTCTTTATTGATAACAGAATAATCTACAGTTATATCTTGTTTGTTGGGGTTTCTCTTTCATGTAATTCATATACCCTTAAAAAGGGCTTGTTGTTTATAGTACCAAAATGTTAGTTAATTTCATTTAGTGGATAACTGTCTTTTGCTCAATCTGTCTTTTTCTTGATAGATATTATTTTTCATTTTTGTTTAGGGGTTGATGTCTAGACCATCTTTATATCAGAGTTACTCTCTGTAAACTCGTAGTCCAAGTATAGTACTTTTGTAGAAGAGGGGACAAACTATACAATAGAGGGTACCAACCCAAAATAGACTAACAATCCCCTCCATAATCTGTCCTGGTACTACCATTTTATTCTGTTTGTTACCTTAAATTTACTCTACATTTGCACTGATATACTTGCCTTTAACAATACATTCAATATGGTGTGTAAAAAATAATTTGTCTTGAAAAAAATGAATTAAATAAATTTCCATTCTCTTTTGTATACAATCATTTATTCTATCCAACGAAGATAATGCAGAGTTAGGACATACTATTAACAATTTTCAAAGTTACAGAGACAAACCATTTATCTAACTAGTAATCACATTAAGGCACTGGCGTCTTTCTTAAACCCAAGTTAAGTTAATTATCTCACTTTAGTAATCTAATGGTAGTCTCCCAACCCTAAAAGAGGCAATTACGTCCTAAACTCCCCCCCTGCTCCACACCAAAGTAGGACTTATATAGAAGTATTTCTAGAGTAGACCTCAAGACTCTCTCCCCAGTTTTCTCCTCCAGATTTAGGTTGCAGAGTTCCACTGGTTCCAACTAGCTTTGGATTACTCTCACCCTCAAGCCTCCTCGCTCTCCTCTTACTTCACAGAACCCATTTTCCTCACTAGGATTCCTATTTATCCTCAGAGGAAAAGGTAACTCTCTTTAATTCCTTTTGACCAACTACTCTGGAATATTGGAATACTTTACCATTATTTTTATGGAAACCATTTCATAAATAATTCTTTACTAAAAACAAAAAATCATGGTCATCACTAGATTAAATTTACTTGTTAATCCCATTTAATAATCCTTTTTTTCAAAAATAGTTGAAGGATTAAATCGAGGTATTATAATAACCCAAAATTCTACAATGTACTTCAAATTATTTATAATTTTCTTTTCGAAGAATATTTTTTATATGACACCTCTTGTGGTAGATAGAGGTAGAACTTGTGGTTATATTCATTAACCTTATATTACATGATTGTATAATCCATTGCAACCAGTAATATTAGAATACATGAATTTATAATCCATTTAGACATTTTTTAAATGTTTATGTGAAATATTTATTAACCTTATATTACATGATTTTTTTAATCCATTGCAACCATTAATATTATAATACATGAATTTATAATCCATTTATACAATTTTTTTAAATGATTATGTGATCATATGCATATGAATAGATTAAAACTTACTTCCATATGCATTAATTGTTATGTTTAAGGTTCATAATCTTATGGTTACTTGAATTATTTATCCTTCTTCCCCACCTAAATTCAAATTTTTAAATGGTTATGTGAATCATATGCATATGAATGGATTAAAACTTACTTCCATATCCCTTAATTTTATGTTTAATGTTCATAATATTATGGTTAATTGAATTATTTATCCTTCTTCCCCACCTAAATTCAATTTTCAAAAATTAAAATATTATAATAAAACTTAAAAAAAAACTGAGAGCACACTATAATCCTAGTGGGCAACTCAACCCTAATCATGAGTATGGAATATGATCATGAATATGGAATATGATATCAAGATGAGAGTATCCTCACAAAATTTTGACTTTAACCACCACGCGTTACTCTCTCTCTTAGACTTTCAAGTGACAATAATGAGACACTACAAATCAAAATCTACATGCTACGATTAGCAGTAACTTTATAATATTTTTCTCCTTGATTTAAATTTATTTTATTTTTATAAATTTAAAAATAAAAATTATATTTCATTTAATTAATTTAAAATATATATGATGATGATGATGATGATGGTTAATGTCCACCGAGACCAAACTTTGGTCTATCGGACCTAAAGAAACGAATTATTTAGTTTTCTTTAAAATTGTACTCCTATGCTCAAAGAGCTTGGAGAGAAGCGTCCCGAGCTCACTATAATTTTGACATGTTAAAAGGCTAGGAAGGTCGGTATTGCAACAAAGATTATGAAACTGAGATCTATTGTGGGTGTACGTAGGGCACCCTAAGAAGAAGTGATTTTCATCCTCAATGTTCATATTCTCACAAAGATGGCATATCCTTTCCATCCATGGTGTTTTAGGAACTTCCCAACGACTTGTTTCACTATGGAGCTCATGAGAGTTCGTTCTTATCTTGGCTATATTAATTTTTTTCTTTGAGCTAGTTAAAATAGAGAGATACTTTTGATCTTCTAGAGTAGGGTTGATGACCTGCTTATAATATCTTAATTCTATTTTAGCCTCTAAATCTTTCTCACACCACATTTTCTCTTTAAACTTAGAAGTAAAAATATTTTTAATATTATTAATATTTTGCAATGCAACATTTTTGCCAATCTCCCAATGATTTAACCAAGGTTTTGGCTAGAATTTAAAGCTATCTTAGGAAGTCTAAGGTCTCCCATGTTATTGATTTATTTCTTGTACAACAGGAGCCTGGTCATAGCTAGGCTCTCGATAGGGGAAAGACCCACTTCTATAAGGAGAATAGGATAGGGTGTATTGATTTTAATTTTGAGGTTATACATTATAAAACGCTTCTCGATTTGTTCAATATTTCTCCAGGATTCTCTAGATATGATGCAACCCCAATCCTCACATCCATACAAGAGAAGAGGAATGACTAAAGTTTCAAAGAGGAGCTTCTTTTTATCCCACATGACAAGGTTTGCTGCTGTACAATTATTTTCAAGACCAAAGTAAGCTTTCCACCCTCCATTAATCCTTTTCTCAATGCTATAGTTCGAGTTGAGCTTGTGATGAATATAAATTCCTAGGTACTTCTAAGAAGACACTTCCTTCAAGTTCTTATTTCCATACCAATAATTAGTGTAAGTTTCCTTCTTGGATTTGATAATCATAACTTTTGTTTTGTCAGTGTTAACAGTCATACCCATGGTAGAGCAGAATTCCTTCAAAATTCTTATTTTCTTACCAAGATCAGATGGGCACCTTTCTAGAAGAACAATATCATAAGCATAGAGAATAAGGATGATGACTATTCCAGCTAAGATCGTGCCACGACAACCTTCTTCCTCTAAACAACCTTCTAGCTTGTCGATGTAAATGCCAAACAAGGTAGGGGAGAGGGGGAAATCTTGTTTAACTCTGATATTACACTTAATATCTTTTGACCACCCCTCATTGCTCTTAAACTTGGAAATTACATTCTCATATAACCTTATAGTGGTAGCTCTCATCTCGAAAGGAACCTTTAGCTCTTCTAATCTATTCCATAGGTTATTTCTAGGGACGGTATCAAAATCCTTTCTAAAGTCCACAAAGCAACAAAAGAGATTGGATTTATCATTACGACATTCCTCCACAATGATCCCAAGCGTAACGAGGTGGTCCTTTGTTGAGTGATGACTTATAAAACCCGCTTGGCCTTTAGCATGCTTACCTTAACTTTCAAGCCATATGATCATCTTATTTTCCAAAATAATACCATATAACTTGGCTAAGAGAGGGATAATCATAATTTTCCGATAATTAGAGGGGTTATTTGTATTCCCACTTTTAAAAATAGGAATAATGAGGCTCTAATTCCATGGTTTAGGCAACCCTTGCTTGACTACTTGATTGAAAAGCTTGTGTATGTGAGGGATGAGGATAGGACCTCCAATTTTTAAGATTTCTGCCTGGTAACCTTCAATGTCCTTAGCTTTACCATTTTCCAGGCACTTAACCCCAAGATCTATGTCTTCTAATGATAAAACTTCTTCCGTTGTGAGAAAGGTTTCAAAGTTATCAATGAAATTAGGAGATTCATAGATCTTTTTAAGATAGGAATTCTAGTTGTGTAAAACATTTCTATTGTTATCTTTAGTTTTTCTAGTTAGAATATGCCTCCAAAATTTCTTAGGAGCTACCTTAGAGAGGTGTAAGAGATTTTCTTCTCTTTTATGAATATACTACATTTTTTCCTTTTAGTTAGGTCTTTGTATATTTTTATTTTGGTAATTTTAAGAGACTCATCAATAGCTTCCTTAATATCTCTCCTTGCACTTTTATAATCTTTATCGTACCAAGGGTTGGTTTTGCTATTTCTTTTATTGCTTGAAACTTGAATTGAGAACTTGTTAATAGAATATGAGAGGGTTGTAATAAAATTATGATAGAGGTCTTCTATGTTGTTTATTGTAGATAAAGGAAGCAAATTAATTTTTTATTCATTTAGAAAAAGATCATTTTTATTTCTATCAAAGATTAAGCTCTTTTGGCTATAAGGATTATCTTCTATGGGATCTTTATGCATGAAAAAATTGAGAGTTACAATTAAAGGTAAGGCTAGTGGTCGTTTAAGATGTCAAAATTTATTATTTCATTGTATAAATTGATATAAAAAATAACATAGTCTACCACGTTGCTACCAAGCTCATGGATACAGGTCACCTAGCTAGAATTGAGCCACTTATTTAGACCGTTGCAAATTATGAGATCTTGAGCACTACAAAGCTTAACTAGCTCAGACCCAAACAAATTTTCCCCTAGATCTTCAGAGCTTATTTTGTACTGGCTAGCTAGAGTAAGGTCTTCGTCTAACCAAAGAGGATTAGGGTTAGAATAATTGCTTAGAAAAATAGCTTGGTTGCTTGAAGTTCAAACATTAAAGTCACCCATTAAGAGGGTATTACCTTCATTCCTTAGGCTAGAAATATCATTCTCTAAAACATTGTGAGGACCATTTTTATCTAGATTTTTTTTCTTGTAGAAGTTAGATTTGATAGGGGAAAAATAACATATTGCTATGTAGGTTATTTTATCATTACTGTTAGTAATTTCTATCCAAATATATCGGTTGTAACATTCTTTTTTATAAAGCCTAGCATGGGGGGAGACTTTCTTCCTAACGTAACAAGCTATACCCCCAATGCCATTACGGTAGGATCGCTTCTTCCAGATTGACCATAGTAAAAATCCATCTATGTTAGAGACCTTAGATTCTTCGTGCTCCCAAGTTTCAACTAGCAATATAATATCAGCTTCATTCGAGATCCAACTTAGCTTGGGGCCTTTGTTCCATGGAAGACTCAGACACTTCCAAGAAAGAATTTGGAGCATGTTGAATTGCTATTTATTACTATATATATATATAATTTAATTTTTTTTTCTAAATATAATATATTTAATTTTTTTTGAAAATATATTTTTATGTCTCAATTTTATATTTAAATTTATCATCATTAAATAGTTTTATTTTATTTTTTTCAATTTTAATTTTACCTTATAATCAAATCAAAAGTCAATTGTCACAAATAACATCTTACAAGACAGTAAAACATCAAGCAGAAACACCTTAAAAAGTCTCATAAAACCTCAACCCTAATACCATAAAAAGTCTAATAAAACCTCAACCCTAATAAATATTATATCTCACAAAATTACGACTTCACTCACAATCATGCATTACTTCTCTCTCTTCGAAAACAACAAGTCGCTTAAAATCAAAATCTATATTATCAGAAGATGGCTCGTTGGTGAATTTCTATATGAAACACTTCTCGATTGAGAAATGAGGCGTCGTCATTATGATTGTATTTTAAAATTATATTAACTGGTCACAACTTTATGATTGTATTTTAAAATTACATTCACTGGTTACAAATTTTCCAGAGGATCACTTAATCACTCGTGTGTGTATAAACACTTTTAATGCACTTAAATACGAGGAATCTCAGTGAACTACTTATTACTCAATAAATAATTTGGCAATACCTAATATGAATAGTTGCAATCCAATCCAACAAGTGTAAGGGAAAATAGTATTAGGTTTTTAATGCACCTAGTTCATCCTCTGACCCAAAACAACCAGAAGAGGAGGGCGAAAGCGATGCGTTCATGTGAACCCTCTGAAGCCAAACAATGTGCTCTTTATTAGAAGGCTTCACATCATAATGATATATGGGCTCCTGCTCATTAAAGCCCAAAGGCAAGTAGCTTTGTTTTACAATAGCAATGAAATAAAAAAGAATACCCTATCTTGTAAGCAGCACAAGGAAGAGATCCTAACTGAATTGCAAGTTGGCCATTCCCAACGCCCTTGCAGACATCTCATTGTTTTTTCATTTCACAAAGTGGACGTCCATTTTTTTGGTGAGCACGCAACCCTTGGGAAGAAGGGCAGGAATCCAGAGACAGAGCGCCATGTGGACCAACCAAACACCTTGGAATAGAACCGACGTGGAATGGACGATAGCCACGAGGGCACTGCGAGGGAGGGCCGCCTCCACCAGCGTGTTGGCCAGTTTGATCCTTACCACCACCTAGAGAAGCCGGTCATAGTGCATTTCCAAGCCCGCGTGATCTGTCGGATGGAAATGGAGGAGAAGCAGTTCTTGGTCTTTCCAAGTCTGCGTGATACCTAAAATTTTACTCCTATGCTCAAAGAGCTTGGAGAGTAGTGTCTCGAGCTCACTATAATTTTGACATGTTAAAAGGCTAGAAAGGTCATTATTGAAACAAATATTATGAAAGTGAGATCTAATGTGGGTGTACGTAGGGCACTCTAAGAAGAAGTGATTTTCGTCCTCAATTTTCATATTCTCACAGAGATGGCATATCCTTTCCACCCATGGTGTTTTAGGAACTACCCAACAACCTGTTTCACTATGGAGCTCATGAGAGTTCGTTCTTATCTTGGCTATATTAATTTTTTTTCTTTGAGCTAGTTAAAACAGAGAAATAATTTTGATCTTTTAGAGTAGGGTTGATGACCTCCTTATAATATCTTAATTCTCTTTTAGCCTCTAAATCTTTCTCGCGCCACATTTTCTCTTTAAACTTAGAAGTAACAATATTTTTAATGTTATTAATATTTTTCAATGCAACATTTTTGTCGATCGCCCAATGATTTAACCAAGCCTTGGTATCTTTATACCAACCTCTGTTCAGCCTTAGGTGGTTTTGGCTAGAATTTAAAGCTATCTTAGGAAGTCTAAGCTCTCCCATGTTATTGATTTTGTGCTTGTAAAACAGGAGCCTGGTCATAGCTAGGCTCTCGATAGGGGAAAGACCCACTTCTATAAGGAGAATAGGATAGGGTGTATTGCTTTTAATTTTGAGGTTATACGTTATAAAACGCTTCTATATTTGCTCAATATTTCTCTAGGATTCTTTAGATATGATGCAACCCCAATCCTCACATCCATACAAGAGAACAGGAATGACTAAAGTTTCAAAGAGGAGCTTCTTTTTATCCCACATCACAAGGTTTTCTGTTGTACAATTATTTTCAAGACCAAATTAAACTTTTCACCCTCAATTAATCATTTTCTCAATGTTATAGTTCCAGTTGAGCTTATGATGAATATCAATTTCTAGGTACTTGTAAGAAGACACTTCCTCCAAGTTTCTTCTTTCTTGGATTTGATAATCATAACCTTTTTTTCTTTCAGTGTTAACAGTCATACCCATGGTAGAGTAGAAATCCTTAAGAAGTCTTATTTTCTTATCAATATTAGATGGGCACCTTGCCAGAAGAACAATATTGTCAGCATAGAGAAGAAGGATGATGAATATTCCAGCTAATATCGTGCTAGGATAACGTGCTTCCTCTAAAAAACCTTCTAGCTTGTCGATGTAAATTCCAAATAGGGTAGGGGAGAGGGGGCAATCTTGTTTAACTCTGATATTACACTTAATATCTTTCGACCACCCCTCATTTCTCTTAAACTTGGCAATTACATTCTCATATAACCTTATAGTTGCAGATCTCATCTCGAAAGGAACCTTTAGCTCTTGTAATCTATTCCATAGGTTATTTCTAGGGGTCGTATTGAAATCCTTTCTAAAGTCAACAAAGAAACAAAATAGATGGGATTTATCATTACTACATTCCTCCACAATGATCCTAAGTGTAACGAGATGGTCCGTTGTTGAGTGATGCCTTATAAAACCCACTTGGCCTTTAGCCTGCTTACCTTCACTTTCAAGCCATATGATCATCTTATTTTCCAAAATAATACCATATAACTTGGCTAAGAGAGGGCTAACCATAATTTTCTGATAATTAGAGGGGTTATTTGTATCCCCATTTTTAAAAATAGGAATAATGAGACTTTGAGTCCATGGTTTAGGGAACCCTTGCTTGACTTCTTGATTGAAAAGCTTGTGGATATGAGGGATGAGGATAGGACCTCCAATTTTTAAGATTTCTACTTGGTAACCTTCAATGTCCTTAGATTTTCCATTTTCCAGGCCCTTAACCCCAAGATCTATGTCTTCTAATGAGAAAAATTCTTCCGTTGTGAGCAGGGTTTCAAAGTTATCAATGACATTAGGAGATTCATAAATATTTTTAAGATAGGAATTCTAGTCATGTAAAGCAATTCTATTATTATCTTTAGTTTTTCTAGCTAGAATATGTCTCCAAAATTTCTTAGGAGCTACCTTAGAGAGGTGTAAGAGATTTTCTTTTCTTTTATGAATATACTACATTTTTTTCCTTTTAGTTAGGTCTTTGTATATTTTTATCTTGCTAATTTTAAGAGACTCATCAAAAACTTCCTTAATATCTCTCCTTGCACTTTTACAATATTTATCATACCAAGGGTTGGTTTTGCTATTTATTTTATTGCTTGAAACTTGAATTGAGAACTTGTTAATAGAATATGAGAGGGTTGTAGTAAAATTATGATAGAGGTATTCTATGTTGTCTATTCTAGATAAAGGAAGTAAATTAATTTTTAATTCATTTAGAAAAATATCATTTTTATTTCTATCAAATTTTAAGCTCTTTTGGCTATAAGGATTATCTTCTATGGGTTCTTTATGCATGAAAAAATTGAGAGTTACAATTAAAGGTCTATGATCTCACTCAGGCTCGTGGTTGTTTAAGATGTCAAAATTTATTATTTCGTTGTATAAATTGATATCAGAAATAACATAGTCTACCACGCTACTACCAAGCCCATGGATACATGTCACCTGGCTAGAATTGGACCACTTATTTAGACCGTTGCACTTCTAAATTATGAGATCTTGAGCACTGCAGAGCTTAACTAGCTCACACCCAAACAAATTTTCCCTTCGATCTCCAGAGCTTCTTTTGTACTAGCTAGATAGAGTAAGGTCTTCGTCTAACCAAAGAGATTAGGGTTAGAATAATTTCTTAGAATAATAGCTTGGTTGCTTGAAGTTAGAACATTAAAGTCACCCATTAAGAGGATATTACCTTCATTCCTTAGGCTAGAAATATCATTCTCTAAACCATTCTAAGGACCATTTTTATCTAGATTGTTTTTCTTATAGAAGTTAGAATTGATATGGGAAAAATAACAGATTGCTATGTAGATTTTTTATCATTAATGTCAGTAATTTCTATCCAAACATATTCATCGTAAGGGTCTTTTTTCTAAAGCCTAGCATGGGGGGAGATGTTCTTCCTAATGTAACAAGCTATACCCCCAATGCCTCTATGGTAGGATCGCCTGTTCCAAATTGACCCTATTCCAAATTGACCATAATACAAATCCATCTATGTTAGAGAGGTACAAAGCCATCTATGTTAGAGACCTTAGATTCTTAGTGCTCCCAAGTTTCAACTAGCAATATAATATCAAATTGATTAGAGATCCAACTTAGCTTGGGGCCTTTGTTCCAGGAGCATGTTGAATTGCTATTTATTACTATATATATAATTTAGTTAATTTTGTTTCTAAATATAATATATCTTTTTTTTTTTCTTTATATATATATGTTTCAATTTTATATTTAGATTTATCATCATTAAATAATTTTTTTTTTTCAAATTCAATTTTACCTTATAATCAAATCAAAAGTCAATTGTCACAAATAACGTCTTACAAGACAGTAAAACATCAAGCAGAAACACCTTAAAAAGTCTCATAAAACCTCAACCCTAGGGGAGGGACGCCAGTTGTTGGGCGCCCTCCCCTCCACCTCAGCAATCGACATGTAAACCTACGTGGCCTCTGTACGACAGCTGCCCATTTCAACCGACCACGTGTCGGGTAGGTGCCACCATTAAATGCAGGAATTTGGGGTAGGTTTAGGGTTTGGTCCGGAGGTTTAACCGTGATGACCATTTTCCCCCGTTCATTGTTGCTTGGGCCCGGAGTGTGGCTGTTCGGCTCCGTCGGTGGTGGTGGCTATGGGTTCTTGAACCTGCGTGACCTGTCGACATTTCCTAAATATTTTCCAACCATTCGTTGCCCGCCATTGCTGGTTGGTTGTTTCGTGCAATTCTTAAGACTGTTTTCCGGTTTCGCCATGTTTGTGTTGTTGGGTTTGAACCTTTGTCATTTTCTAAACGTTGTAGCTTGCTGCCCGTTCCTGTTCTAAAATGCAAAGTCTGCCATTGTGTCCGCCATTCCTCTGATGCTGGGCCGCTAGCTTATTAATTGTTGTCTGCAAGGGTTCAATCCGCTTGCTCTGTTTTGTCGAATTCTTTAGGTTTGTCATCAACCTTTTCAATTTGTTCAATTTTTACTCTGAGAATGCCATTTTTGTTTATAAAATTCTAATTTTCTTGTTTTTTGCAGGTAAATTCTTCCATAGTTGGCATTGGCGAGGTTCTCTTTCGACGTTGTGGTGGCTTCTCTGCAACCTCAACGACATCACACTGCAACCTCTGCACTTCTCAACCTCTACGCTTCTCGGTGACCTCTCGACAACCTCTGGTAGGATTCACAATCCTATCAATCATTCTTTGTGTTTTTTAACACTTATTCCTTGTGTTTTTATCACTCTCAATCATTGTTCGGTGGAATTTAGCTCTTCTTGTTTTCTTTTTAGTGGAATTTAGCAATGCTTTACATATATATCTGTCGGTCTTCTATGTGTTCTATGTTTGACTAGTTATCTGTCGGTTTAGGGTTTGGTTGGTTGTAAGAGTCAATATCAAACAATTTATGGGTTTTCTATGGAATTTAGCTCTTATATGTGTTCTATGTTTGACTGGTTATCCGTGGGTTTCGGGTTTGGTTGGTTGTAAGAGTCAATATCAAGCAATTTGTGGGTTTTTTGTGGAATTTAGCTCTTATAAAATTCAATATAAAGTGATTTGGTAGGTTTATAAACGAGTTTGGTGGAATTTAACTGTTACATGTGTTCTATGTTTCACTGGTTATCTGTGGGTTTAGGGTTTTGTCTCTTGTCAAATTGAATGAATAGCCTTTTGTGGGTTTATATGTGGTGGAATTTATGTTTTTTATCTGTGGGTATAGGGTTTGGTTTCGGCTGCAATATGTTGGAGGCTTCTTTGATGGGCATGTAATCCTGGTTATCTATGGGTTAAGGGTTTGGTTTCGGCTGCCTCTTTTACCTACGGCGACTTAGTGCACCTAACTCTGTGGGAACTCAACAGAGACCCACACAATATTTTAGATTATGGGAATGTCCTGAAAACAGTGATACTCATTGGTTTTAATTCATGCTCTTCCAACACTGATTATTGTGGTAGCTTATTCGGGCAAGGTCATTGGTGCATTGATCTTAAAGGTTCTGTTATTTATTTGTTGCTGCATTGGTGCATTGAATTTATTTAATGGTTAACCGATTTTATATGTTTATTGTATTTTTGTTATTTATATGTTGCACTCCCTTACTGTTCCATTCTCTTTTTGAATTCATTTCATGGTTAACAGAGTTTATATGTGTATTGTATTTTATTATAGGGTTATATGTTAACAAAAATTGAACTCCCTTACTGTTCCATTCTGATTTTGAATTTATTTCATGGAGTTCATTAGTTATTGTTCCATTTTGTTTTTGAATTTATTGATTTACTATATTTTTTAGACATGTCATGTGAGGCTTCTTGGATAGCTAAGAAATCCAATGCCTTGTACAAATTTCTCTTCCATTAAGTCATGCCTACTATAGGGTTTGGTTGCTTGTAAGAGTCAAGGAATAGGCTTAGTAAATCATGAAGGATTTCAAGGCTTTTTCTTCAAGTATTTCAAGGCATTTTTAATTAATACTTTTGATTTTTACAATGTATCTTCAAATATGAACTCATCAATAATGTTGAAGTGTAATCTTCTTGATTCGGGCAAGGTCATTGCTGCATTGGTGCATTGAATTTATTTAATGGTTAATAGAGATTATATGTTTATTGTAGTTCTTTTATTTATATGTTGCACTCCCTTACTATTCCATTCTCTTTTTGAATTCATTTCATGGTTAACAGAGTTTATATGTGTGAGGCTCCTTGGATAGCTGAGAAATCCAATGCCTTCTACAGATTACTCTTCCATTAATTCATGCCTACTATAGGGTTTGGTTGCTTGTAAGAGTCATATTAGAGCTTATATGTTTGTGAAGTATGATGAAAAAATTTAAATTATACTTAGTGTAGTAGAAAGGAAATCTGAGATCTATTAAGATATAAAAGTCCAAACATATAGTCCATCCAAAAATCTACATCATAATGTGGTTTCATCCAAAAACATCTAACACTCTTATTCTTTATGGCCTTGAGAATCTTCATTACCAAACCCTGAATTGTCTGATTGAGCCAAGTAGGTTGGCTTTCCTAAGAAGGCTTTATTAGGTGGTGGTTGACTGCTGCCATATAATTGAGACCAATTTGTCCCTTCCAACCATGGAGGAATTCAGTACTCGTACCTCACACTTGCGTTAAGTGTAGGTGTGTGATGAGCATACATTGAATTCACACCTCCTATGGTAGGAACAAGGCAAGTGGGTAAACCCCCCATTTTGATAGTGAGGCACTTGAATGTTTATGTGGTCTTGGAATAAACCCCCATTGTTGTATTATTTGCAATATTGTCCAATGTGTTGGACATGTTCCTGAATTCATTCTCATCAACTGTGCTTGCATTTATGTCAACCATATCAGTCATCCCTTTTTCCCTTTCAAGAATTTGTTTAGCCTTCCTTGCTTCCTTTTCCTGTCTTAACATTTGTTTTTGTTACTCCTTCTATTGACTTGCCCTCTCTCTTTCAAGCCTTTCATCTGCTTGATGTTGTGCTACAATAGCCCTTGCTGCCTTCTTCTCCTTAGCTTGATCCTTTTTTTTTCTGTTTTAATTCCTGAATTTCCATTTTTTTTATTTTCAGACTCAACTAGCGTTGGACGGATAAGTTGTTCTTGCGGACAAGACAGACCTCCCAAGTGTCCTATGGAAAGCTAGCAACAAACATCCAAACAAAAACTATTTTCTCTAGATAATATTCGATTCAGAATTAGCTGCAACAGAGGTTTCAAAGACCTAACTGTAGTCCAGCGCTATTCGTAATGATATTCTTTCCAATTTCTTGAAAGAGTCGTCTTCAAAGATATCCAATCACAAACATGGAAAAAATCAATAGCACCTGCATAATATAAACTAATTCATGAGATATATATCTATCAAGATGATCAAGGAATTCAAGAAATAAGCTAATTAATTAAATAACTCATTGATAAAACATGATAAACAAGCTACTTAATTAAAGAACTCATTGAGAAAATAGTGTTCATTCGTATTATCTTTGATGAAGAAAAATCCTTACAATTGTGTCCGCCTTGATGTCGTACAGACCTTCCTGGGGCCCGGAACAGGTGTTTCCTTTACTCTGACAAGCTTTGCACTCTCTCAGCTAAAGTGCACATGGGTGTGTAATCATTACCACATAATGATCAGTTAAGAGAGTCTGAATCTCTACAGCATTTCTCTTAAAAAATTCTCAAAGTATAACTCTCAAAAGTCCCCTTTGAGGCTGCACTATGGCTTCAATTTATAGGAAAAGAGAAGAGGTTGCAACTCCACATAAGAGGGGGTAGAATCCTATTTTGAAGGGATTGAGCTCTATAAACCAAGGGGTAGGCTCCCATAATGGAGGAATGAACATACATGATAGGAGCGAACATTCGACTAGATAATTGCTTCTAGAAGCTTCCAGATTTGACTACTAGGCTTTTGAATGTTACTTTTCGCCTTCATTTTACCTTTTATAGGGGTCCACACCTTTAATACAAAAAAAGTGCAGTAGGTACCACAATTTTCCTTTACAAAAGGTGTGGTACCGTAGGCAATCTTAAGAGAAAGTGCGGTACAAGTGTTTTTAAGACTTTTATGAACTTTTCTCTCAATTTCAAGGCTTGATTTTAGGAACTTTGATGTTGTATACTTCTAAGGGAGTAATATATGAGTAATGATGAACCCATATAGACATTAAAATGTCATGGTGACAAAATAATGTGTAACAGATTTCCCCCTAAAGCGAAAAGTCTGAGATAATTCGAAGAGTGAAGTGCTTTATCATTTCAAGGATTAGCCTGTGGACACCCCAGTCAGAATCCTGTAAAAACATTCAATGCAAAACATATATCTATATATATATATATATATATATATATATATATATCATTACTGAGGTAGGCATTCCCATACTCAGATCAAAAACTAACTGAACTTGTTCTGATACATAAATGATTTTAATATTACATCAATAGTGTAGACACAACATGGACGCAGCCATCTGTAATAAATAGTCTACTACATAATAAATAATAAAACTCCTCACAGCTTGGATGGTGGAAACTAGATTTAGGGTCTTCATTTCCGCTACTCGAACTAATACGATTCTATCCATGCGATTAAATGTGTCAAAGTTGAACATGGTAGAAACCACTTGATTACCGGTCAATGATGTGAATTATTAACAAGTGTGAGAGAAACCACCAATAATGAAAATGGCTCTCAAAGTAATTATTACAATCCATGAAACGTGAATAAGTGATCTGAATTCGAAAATTTCATGGAATCGTTCGATCGAAGGTCAATGATGCAACCTGTCATCGAAAGCGAGAAACCTGCCATTAAGGCATGCACATTCCAAGGTACTGAGGGATTCTAGTTCAACTTCCTAGATGATGAGCTATTGTCGATAGAAAGTGATCCGTTGTAAGCAAGCTCACGACATGAAACCATAGATAAAGTCTTGAAGAAATTTTATGCAAGGACTGACTTAGGGATGGTCAACGCGAATGGAGACAATTTTTTGCAAATGAATGGTTTGTTTGACTATCCTCTTGAACACATAATGACACTGCAGATGGTTTGGTGATGGTTTCCGTAAGCTAATACCTAGAAACCGGCTGAAGACCTTCAATTGGTTTGATTAACTGATATGCAAAGGATTTTCCCAACCTAGGTAGAAGTGTGACAAAAAGTGTTGTGTTCAAGAGTGGTATACTTCTTTTAAATCAAAGTGCAACAAATGAATTTGTTTTCTCTCTTTTCCCCCACCATTTCTGGCAGGTACCTATTTATTTTTTACAAGCTTGAGGAAAATAACATTTGCTTGTTTATAAGCTCATCCTTTGGATGAGTCCAACTTAGTTTAAAATCGAACCCTAAGAAGGAGTGGTCTGTTCCTGTTTGTAATCGACAGGTCCTTTACTGTTAAATTTTAACGAGTCCAGTATAGGAGATACTCGATGATTTTCATTTTTAGGGGGTCAGAAGAAAAAACTTAAGAAAACTCCATGGGTGTACTTTTTCGTAAATTTAGTCTCTCAAGCCCAAAAAAGGATAAAACAATACAAGAGAGAACTCTATTGACCATGATTAGTCAATGTATACCTTTTTCGTAAATAGTCCATTTCAGTCCAGAAAAGGGGTAAACTTATACTGAAAGGATGACTGTTCATTTCCTTTTAACCAATTTGAATAGTCAAGTACTTGGAAATATTTTCATTTTTAGAGAGTCCTAAAAGGGCTTAAAACAGGACTCCATGGTTTCGCTTTTTCGTAAATTTTGAAGAGCTCAAAAAAGTGATAAAAATGTACTCATGGTTTTCACTTTTTGTAAGTTTAAAACAAGTTTGAAAAAGGGACAAAAATGTACTCATGTGGCTGACTTTCAATTTAATTTATGAGCAGAAAAATACGGAAAGAACTCGGGATTTTCATGTGTTTTACGAGAATGAAATATAGAAAAATAATCTCGATATTTTCATGAGTTTAATGAGTCTTGAAAATAAGAACCGAAATCGACTCAAGATAGGTTTCATTTTTAGAAAATATTGAAACAGAGAAAAACTATGCTTCAGATAGGTTTGTTTCATTTTTACACAAGCTTGAAACAGAGAAAACTGTGCTTAAAAAAGGTTTGTTTCATTTTTACACAAGCTTGAAACAAAGGAAAAATCATGCTTGAAAGTGGTTTTAATGCCCCCCAAGCGTAACTTGCTAGAGCGCATGCCCCCCAAGCTTCATTTCATTCAACTAAGTAGACTACTGGTTACTAAAAGCTATATGGAATGAAGGTCCATTTACGAGATCAGATGAAAGACTCGACTTGAGAGGAGAGGATTTGTTTCATTTTTTAACGAGCTTGACACAGGAAAAGAACTATGCTCATAGTGACCTGTTTCATTTTTTAACGAAGTTGACACAGTAAAAGGAACTATCCTCATAAACTACTATTTCTAATCTACCTACATAACCTACTGATTCATTTTTTTAATGAGGTTGACACAGGAAAATAACTGTCCTCATGAGTCTGTTTCATTTTTTAACGAGGTTGACACAGTAAAAGAACTGTCCTCATATCTACTCTCTATAATCTACCTACATAACCTACTGATTCATTTTTTAATGAGGTTAAAAGAGGAAAATAACTATCCTCATGGCCTACTGATTCATTTTTTAACAAGGTTGACACAGTAAAAGGAACTTTCCTATTTCTCACTGATCCATTTTTTAAAGAGGCTGACATAGTAAAAGGAACTGTCCTCATATCTACTCTCTATAATATACCTACATAACCTACTGATTCGTTTTTTAATGACGTTGACACAGGAAAAGAATAGTCCTGATGGCCCACTGATTCATTTTTTAACGAAGTTGACACAGTAAAATGAACTTTCCTCTTTCTCACTGATTCATTTTTTAACGAGGTTGACACAGTATAAGGAAAGATCCTCATACTTGATTAATTTTTTAAGGAGGTTGACTCAGTAACAGGAACTATCCTCTAACCAACTAATTTATTTTTCAACGAGGTTGACACAATAAAAGGAACTATCCTCATGACTCACTGATTCATTTTTTAATGAGGTTGACACAGTAAAAGGAACTTTCCTCTACAAACTTGTTTCATTTTTTAACGAGGTTGACACAGTAAAAGGAACTATCCTCGCCAGACTTCTTGATCATATCTTCCAAATAGAAGAAACACATGTCAAGGGACACACCTCGATCATGGCTTTCAAGAGGTCTTCATCAGATGGAAGAACAGTTCTCTGGAAGGAACACATGTCAAGGGACTCAAAAGGGATAAGAACATCGCGTTCAAATAATCCCATAGATTTTTCCATGTCAATTACCAGATCTAAGTCATAGGAAGTCGAGAAAATAGTGAGAGGCTTCCTTGCATTGGTAATTGAAAAAATGGGACTGGTTGCCACATAATTAACCCGTGGCGAGGTAGATACTACTTCCGTACAAAGAATTTTTAGGGGTGTCAGATTATTGGTAGTTTAATCAATACTAGCGAATGAAATTTGGTCAATAGTCACAATGTTTCCATTGTGAGCGAAAGACATCACGCGAAAGAGTGTTGATACGACAACTTTCATTGCATAGACATAGTCTCGCCCAAGGATTAAATTGAAATCCAAGGGGCCTCGAACTACCATAAGATCAATACAGAAAGTTTTACCTTCCAAATTAATAGAAAACTTAGGAAGGATCCCTAAAGGTTCACTAATGGTTCTGTTGAAAGCTTTCAGATTCTACGTAACAAGCACAAGTTGAGGGGAACCCAAATATTTCTAAGCAGTTGAGGATAAAATACTAATAGAAGCACCTTCATCTACATGTGTGCAACACACATTCTTACGACAAGTCTACACAATTATTTGGAAAGGGATGGAAGAAGGAAGACGAGGTTTTGTCAGTCTATTTCAATCAAAGGAAAAGACCTCGGTACTTGGAGGGGGATTTGTAGGAACAGGTGTAATGCCCCCAGGCATAGAATAATCTAATGTAACAAGAATAACTAGAGCAGTATGAAGTTCACTCTCTTCAGGGAGTGTGGGATCGACCAATTGTGAAATCGAATTGACCACTTGATCAACTAATGGATCATCAACCTGAGTGATATGAGTTTCACTCTTCAATGGAAGAGTCGGATCAACTGTACTTGGAATTAGATCAATCCCTCCATCATTTGACGATAGGTTGGGAGAAATTTGACGGTAACCAGTTGGAAGTTCTTGCTACGGAACAGTAAGGTTTTCCAACAATTTTAAGGCTTCATCCATGTGAGGGAAAATGTGAGTTTTATGACTCCCTTTGCATAACTTAAAAGGAAACCTAACTTTACCCTTTTTCCCAGGAACCTGATTATCACTGGTTGATGGATCAACGGTAAGTTGACGAGATTTTTCTGACCATACTTCCAAGACCTTTGGAATACTAGGACAATTGATAAGGAAGTGGTCACCCTTACAAATATTTCAAGGGAATTTGGGCTTACGATGCATGTTGGAGGTCTTCTCAACATTACTAACACTTACAGCCATGGTTGGTTGGTTGAATTCTTCCTTATCTTGCTTCTTCTTCTTCTTGCCATTCTTCTTCTTCTTAGCCACCTAGTTACTAGCGTCAAGGCTTTTACCAAGCGAAGAGGAAGAAATGGAGGAAGAAATATTGGGAAAAGAAGGTAAAGGGTCAACAGAAGGTTGGTGATGTTGAGATGGTGAACTCTGTTGAGGTGAAGCATTCATTTGAGGTGGAACAATTGGAGTATTCGAGGCCAACGAAGTTGAAAATAACCATATCGGTAAACCTATTATAAATCCAGGTAATTAAAATGTAGCCATATAATGAGGACCAAAATTTCCAAAGCAAGGAAAAGTACTAGGATTGTCATTAAGAGGGATTCCCTGGTTGGTAAATTCCGGAACAGTTGCCATTAGAATCAACTTCAGTGAATTTTATTAACAATTTAAAACTAAAATTAATAATTCACAATTCACAACTAAAAACAAAATTCAATTCAGACACCCATGGTCTCTAAAAATAAAAACAAACAAATGAACATGCATTATCAAATCTAGGAGTCAAACCACACATAAACAAGATATTTCCACTAAAAACACTAGTTGGTGATGAAACTTAACATCGTAGAATTTAATGTGTGAATGGTGGTGTGAATGTTACCCCCGCAACCTCGCTTAATGAAACAGACGAATGCAAATTTTTCTCCACTATGCCATCTCGAGTGAAGATAGTCCTCCGTGAGAGTCCAAGTGAGTCTAGCCAACTGCCTGTATGTGTGGATCTTCCCCTCCACCTTCACCTTGGGAAAAGAATCCTATATATAATGATACTAAGGGTTACTAAACGTAAACAAATATACTCCGGGGAATATTCTACAATTCGACACACACACGAGGCGCAGTAACAAATCTCAATCCCTTGAAGGCTCCTTGACATTAATCCAAGTTTTATCGATATGACTCGCATTCCTCTAAAGAATGTTCAATCTGAGTTTTACCGTTGTTAATACGTGTATATCTTCTATCGTTCCCAATTAGGTAGGATTGATTACCTCACTGGTTCGGATATGATCTCATGCTTGAATCCTTTAGGAGGAGCTTCCCAGAGCATACATGCAACAATTGGAATTTTTCCTGCCGCAAGATCGACTACTTCTTTGGTTTATTGTTTTGGAGATTTAACTAAAACCTATTCCAAGACACTAGCTTGAGCTATGTTGGTGGAAAGAGCCCTAAAAATGTAAAAATTACTAGATGAATTTTATTAAGCGCTATGTTAGTTAGGCTGTTATTACTCAAAGGGTAAATGGATATGAAAGAAATGGTGTTATGACCCGACCCAAAACTAAATGCAATCGAATATGATAATGTAATATTTTCAATTCGATGAATCCTAATTAAAGTAGGGAGAGAGTTTCCATTCACTTCCAAAAATGCAAAAAATTAATCAATAAGAGAAAATATAAAAAATTCTCTAATGCACTAATTTCATCAAAAAAAACTAATGCTAATCAATTCCAAAACAATTTTTTTATTTTTATGTTTTAAAACAAGCATAAAAAAATGTAAATTCAAAATCAAAGAAACTGATCTAAATCTACGATTGATTTTTCAGAATGTAAACTATGCAGTTGTAATCTATGCACAATTCACATGAAAACAATGCAAATGTAATCTATGCATATTTTTCATTCATATTCTAAAAATGAGGATTCTAATTATGCAAATGTGATTGTTACACAGCAATTTTTCACCATCCCTGCAATCCCCCATCCGCCACATTGGAGGGCTTATTCCGTGACCTGTGAGCAGTGACATGACCTGAAACCACTTTCATGGAATCCCCCTGGACAAAGAAAATCATTCCCTTGAAGACAATTCCTTGTGAAAAACCCTAAAAATAGCCTTTTTTTCCTTGGCGCGAACAGCCAGTTCAACCCTCACGCCAATGGGGGAAATCCTCCGAAGAGGGTGCGCCAACTGGCGCACTGTCACAGTGTTATACCCATGCCAGGCTTATTAAGGAGTGTTTTTTAAAAATAAATGGCGGAAGATTGACTCCAACCAATTCTTGAACTGGTCTCTAAATTGAGTTGGGAGGTTTGGCTCCGGATCTCCATGTAGAGAAAGTGGTTTTCCACCTCTCATGGAAGCTTCCTTGAGGATAGGGCCAATCCCATGATTATAGGGATACCAAATCCCCTTCCACCATCTATATAAGCTTGCCATTTTCCTTTTGCAAGCTAGCCTTCAAGAGCCTTCAAGAGCCCTCAATAGCCTAGAGAATGATGAAAGAGCCTTGATAGTCCTCATAGAGCCAAATCAGTAGCAAGGAGATTATTGTCAAGACAATCAAAGAGAGAGGCTTGTCCCATTCCCGATGAGCTTTACCGAGACGTACTCCGCTGTCGACCCACCGAAGGAATATCCAGCGTCAGAGCGCAGGTTGTATCTTTCTTTGTATTGATTAATGATAAGTTACTTTGGTTATGGTTCCACTCGTATTGTTCATACTTTGTGATCATCAGTTGTATCTTCTCTGACTGATACATAATTGTATATATTGGGTTTTATGCTTGTGTGTTCATCGTGTTTCTTGTATGTGTAGGTGTTCGATCACGCCAAGCAGGAGAATTGTGATCTATCGGAGCAAGGAAACGGAAGCGCTATCTTCTCCGCGAACAATAGCGTTGGACTTAATGTAGGCCGCCTTATCAAGAATCATAACATAGTAAAAGGAACTATCCTCATATCTACTCTCTATAATATACCTACATAACCTACTGATTCATTTTTTAATGACGTTGACAAAGGAAAAGAATAGTCCTCATGGCCCACTGATTCATTTTTTAACGAGGTTGACACAGTAAAATGAACTTTCCTCTTTCTCACTGATTCATTTTTTAACGAGGTTGACACAGTATAAGGAATGATCCTCATACTTGATTAATTTTTTAACGAGGTTGACTCAGTAACAGGAACTATCCTCTAACCAACTAATTTATTTTTTAACGAGGTTGACACAGTAAAAGGAACTATCCTCATGACTCACTGATTCATTTTTTAACGAGGTTGACACAGTAAAAGGAACTTTCCTCTACAGACTTGTTTCATTTTTTAATGAGGTTGACACAATAAAAGGAACTATCCTCTCCAGACTTCTTGATCATATCTTCCAAATAGAAGAAACACATGTCAAGGGATGCACCTCGATCATGGCTTTCAAGAGGTCTTCATCAGATGGAAGAACAGTTGTCTCGAAGGAACACATGTCAAGGGACTCAAAAGGGATAAGAACATCGTGTTCAAATAATCCCATAGAGTTTTCCATGTCAATTACTGGATCTAAGTCATAGGAATTCGAGAAAATAGTGAGAGGCTTGCTTGCATTGGTAATTGAAAACATGGGACTGGTTGCCACATAATTAACTCATGGCGAGGTAGATACCACTTCCGTACAAGGAATGTTTAGGGGTGTCGGATTATTGGTAGTTTAATCAATACTAGCGAATGAAAGTTGGTCAATAGTCACAATGCTTCCATTGTGAGGGAAAGACATCACGCGAAAGAGTGTCGATACGACAGCTTTCATTGCATAGACATAGTCTCGCCCAAGGAGTAAATTGAAATCCAAGGGGCCTCGAACTACCATAAGATCAATACAGATAGTTTTACCTTCCAAAGTAATAGAAAACTTAGGAAGGATCCCTAAAGGTTCACTAATGGTTCTGTTAAAAGCTTTCAGATTCTGCGTAACAAGCACAAGTTGAGGGGAACCCAAAGCTTTCCAAGCAGTTGAGGATAAAATACTAATAGAAGCACCTTCATCTACATGTGTGCGACACACATTCTTACGACAAGCCTGCACAATTATTTGGAAAGGGATGGAAGAAGGAAGACGAGGTTCTGTCAGTCTATTTCAATCAAAGTAAAAGACCTCGGTACTTGGAGGGGGATTTGTAGGAACAGGTGTAATGCCCCTAGGCATAGAATAATCTGATGTAACAAGAAGAACTAGAGCAGTATGAAGTTCACTCTCTTCAGGGAGAGTGGGATCGACCAATTGTGAAATCGAATCGACCACTTGATCAACTATTGGATCATCAACCTGAGTGATATGAGTTTCACTCTTTAGTGGAAGAGTGGGATCAACTGTACTTGGAATTAGATCAATCCCTCCGTCATTTGACGGTAGGTTGGGAGAAATTTGACGGTAACTAGTTGGAAGTTCTTGCTATGGAACAGTAAGGTTTTCCAACAATTTTAAGGCTTCATCCATGTCAGGGAAAATGTGAGTTTTATTACTCCCTTTGCATAACTTACAAGGAAACCTAACTTTACCCTTTTTCCCAGGAACCTGATTATCATTGGTTGATGGATCAACGGTAAGTTGACGAGATTTTTTTGACCATACTTCCAAGGCCTTTGGAATACTAGGACAATTGATAAGGAAGTGGTCACCCTTACAAATCTTGCAAGGGAATTTGGGCTTACGATGCATGTTGGAGGTCTTCTCAACATTACTAACACTTACAACCATGGTTGGTTGGTTGACTTCTTCCTTATCTTGCTTCTTCTTCTTCTTCCCATTCTTCTTCTTCTTAGCCACCTAGTTACTAGCGTCAAGGCTTTTACCAAGCGAAGAGGAAGAAATGGAGGAAGAAATATTGGGCGAAGAAGGTAAAGGGTCAACAGAAGGTTGGTGATGTTGAGATGGTGAACTCTGTTGAGGTGAAGCATTCAGTTGAGGTGGAACAATTGGAGTATTCGAGGCCAACGAAGTTGAAAATAACCATATCAGTAAACCTATTGTAAATCCAGGTAATTACAATGTAGCCATATAATGAGGACCAAAATTTCCAAAGCAAGGAAAAGTACTAGGATTCTCATTAAGAGGGATTCCCTGGTTGGTAAATTCCGGAACAGTTGCCATTAGAATCAACTTCAGTGAATTTTATTAACAATTTAAAACTAAAATTAATAATTCACAATTCACACCTAAAAATTAAAATTCACAATTCACACCTATGGTCTCTAAAAATAAAAACAAACAAATGAACATGCATTATCAAATCTAGGAGTCAAACCACACATAAACAGTAGATTTCCGCACTAAAAACACTAGTTGGTGATGAAATCCAACATCGTAGAATTTTAATGCAGAAATGGTGGTGTGAACAGTTACCCCTGCAACCTGCTTAATGAAACAGATCGATGCAAATTTCTCCACTATGCCATCTCGAGTGAAGATAATCCTCCGGAGAGTCCAAGTGAGTCTAGCCAAAATCTGTTCCAGGTATAGTGGGATCTTCCCTCCACCTTCACCTTGGGAAAGAATCCTATATATAATGGCCACTAAGGTTACCAACAGAAACAAATATACCTGGGGGAATAGTCTACAATTCGACACACACACGAGGGCAGAGTAACAAATCTCAATCCCCTTGAAGGCTCCTTGACATAATCCAAGTTTTACCGACAAGTGACCCCAGATTCCTCGACAATGTTCAATCTGAGTTTTACCGTTGTTAATACGTGTATATCTTCTATCGTTCCCAATTAGGTAGGATTGATTACCTCACTGGTTCGGATATGATCTCATGCTTGAATCCTTTAGGAGGAGCTTCCCAGAGCATACATGCAACAATTGGAATTTTTCCTGCCGCAAGATCGACTACTTCTTTGTTTTACTGTTTTGGAGATTTAACTAAAACCTATTCCAAGACACTAGCTTGAGCTATGTTGGTGGAAAGAGCCCTAAAAATGTAAAAATTACTAGATGAATTTTATTAAGCTCTCTATTATTTAGGCTGTTATTACTCAAAGGGTAAATGGATATGAAAGCAATGGTGTTATGACCCGACCCAAAACTGAATGTAATCGAATATGATAATGTAATATTTTCAATTCGATGAATCCTAATTAAAGTAGGGAGAGAGTTTCCATTCACTTCCAAAAATGAAAAAAATTAATCAATAAGAGAAAATATAAAAAATTCTCTAATGCACTAATTTCATCAAAAAAAACTAATGATAATAAATTCCAAAACAATTTTTTTATTTTTATGTTTTAAAACAAGCATAAAAAAATGTAAATTCAAAATCAAAGAAACTGATCTAAATCTATGATTGATTTTTCAGAATGTAAACTATGCAGTTGTAATCTATGAACAATTCACATGAAAACAATGCAAATGTAATCTATGCACATTTTTCATTCATATTCTGAAAATGAGAATTCTAATTATGCAAATGTGATTTTTACATAGCAATCTGTCACCATCCCTGCAATCCCCCGTCCGACACATTGGAGGGCTTATTCCGTGACCTGTGAGTAGTGACATGACCTGAAACCACTTTCATGGCATCCCCCTAGACAAAGACAATAATTCCCCTGAAGACAATTCCTTGTGAAAAACCCTAAAAATAGCCTTTTTGCCTTGGCATGAACAGCCAGTTCAACCCTCACGCCAATGGGGGAAATCCTCCAAAGAGGGCGTGCCAGCTGGCGCACTGTCACAGTGTTATACCTACGCCAGGCTTATTAAGGAGTGCTTTTTAAAAACAAATGGTGGAATATTGACTCCAACCAATTCTTGAACTGGTCTCTAAATTGAGTTGGGAGGTTTGGCTCCGGATCTCCATGTAGAGGAAGTGGTTTTCCACCTCTCATGGAAGCTTCCTTGAGGATAGGGCCAATCCCATGATTATAGGGATACCAACTGCCCTTCCACCATCTATATAAGCTTGCCATTTTCCTTTTGCAAGCTAGCCTTCAAGAGCCTTCAAGAGCCCTCAATAGCCTAGAGAATGATGAAAGAGCCTTGATAGTCCTCATAGAGCCAAATCAGTAGCAAGGATATTATTGTCAAGACAATCAAAGAGAGAGGCCTGTCCCATTCCCGATGAAGTTTACCGAGACGTACTCCACTATCGACCCACCGAAGGAATATCCAGCGTCAGAGCGCAAGTTGTATCTTTCTTTGTATTGATTAATGATAAGTTACTTTGGTTATGGTTCCACTCATATTGTTCATACTTTGTGATCATGAGTTGTATCTTCTCTGACTGATACATAATTGCATATATTGAGTTTTATGCTTGTGTGTTCATCGTGTTTCTTGTATGTGTAGGTGTTCGATCACGCCAAGCAGGAGAATTGTGATCTGTCGGAGCAAGGAAACGGAAGCGCTATCTTCTCCGTGAACAATGGCGTTGGACTTAAGGTAGGCCTTCTTCGCAATTTGGTCTATTTTAATTAGGAACTTACGCCTTAGCGTGATATGATTCTTGCTAGACCGCATAATTTGGTCTATTGTAATTTGGGCTAGTAGGGATCACCTCTGTTCGCAGACGGGATTTACCTCTACAAAAAATTGGCAACTCCACTGGGGAGATGTTGATTTGGGGTATTGTCTTGTCTTTTCTGTCGATTCTTGACTTTGCTTGCTTGATCAGCTCTTTTGGCTGGCTCTTTTCGTGTGTTTGGCTTTTGTTTAGCTTCACCATCACTAGTCTATTTCTTGGATTGCTCTTTTTCATTTTTACTTAGTAAACTTGACTAGCGCACTTATTAGCTTGACAGTCGCGCCAATTGGTACATGCTACCAATTTATTACCCGCGCCAATCTTGTTCTGGCGCAAGATTCAGCCTGACAATCTTGCCAATTCTGTAAGGTGCTAGGGTTTGCTCTGTCTTGAGCTTTCTGAGCTTGATCTGTGATTTTGGTTTCATTTTTACGTCTGCTTGAGTGTTCTGGAGCCTTTTTTGACTGAGTGTGACCTTCATCCTTTGGTTGTTCTCCCTCTTCTATCAATTTTACATTCTAGCCCTAGGGCATCTAGGTGCTAGCCTGGTTATCTTTATGACCCACAAGGTCAACCTTCGGGCCCACAGGGGTTGTTATATGGTCCGCAAGGAGAGTCCTACAACCCTTCAAGTCAACCTATCCAGCCTCACCCTGTGGTCCAACCAGGGCAACCTCAAGGACCCACAGGTCAACCGGGGTACCAACCGAGACCGTTGTACGGTCCTGGGGGACAAGCCCAAACTCCTCAACCTATGGTGAAACCTTTGCAACCTCAATATCCTATTGGTCTGAATGTTGCACAACCAGGATCATCTTATGGTCCTGTTGCAGGTCAAATCGGTTATCAGGCACAACCTGGCCCCATTCCACCACTAGGCCAATCATCCCATCCGGCATAGCCTGGTGTCCTTCATCAGCCATGTCAACTTGTACATCCTATGCAACCTGTTCAACCAGGGCAGCCCGTTTAGCCAGGTCAACCTGTCCAACCAAGTCAGCCTACACATCCTGCCAACCCTGCTCAACAGCCAATTTATTCGATGCCGCAACCGAATCAACCGGTGCACCCTACTTATCAGGCTCAGCAGGGCCCCACCTATCAGCAGCCCACTCAACCCCAAGGTGGTTATTATCCTCAAGGTCAATCGCGACCGGTTTACAACCCGCCCCAAGGTTCCCATTATTATCTTCAACAATCAGGCTATACCTATACTCAGTAGCCAAATCCGCCTACTGCTCAAACGGGGCTAGCATATAACCAGGGTCCATACCCCGGTTATCAACCCCCATACACTAGTTACCAACAATCGTATCAAACTAGTTATACGGCCTACACCCCCTATAGTCAGAATCCTTTGGGAAAAAACCCATGGGGGCAAGGTTATGCTCAACCAGGATGGAGTACAGGTACATGTCCTCATCGAGGGCCTAGCATGCCTTTCAATCTGCAATTTCCGTTCTTGGCTACCTTGGAGTTACCAGACATTTCTAAATTAACCAATGATCTGATTCTTCACAATCCTTATTGGCCTCTGGTTCCGACCAAGGTACCCAACGACTGTCCTATGTTTGAAGGTAAAGCTGGAGAGGACCCCCAAGCTCATGTAATGACCTACCATCTGTGGTGTTCATCTAACTCTTGGGTGAATGATTCAATTCGTCTACGTCTCTTCCAGCGCACTCTTACTAGTGCTGCAGCTAAGTGGTATATAGAATTACCCCATGGCATCTTTCAAGACTTCAATACGTTATCTATGGCTTTTCTGATGCACTTTCAGTTACCGATTCTCTATGAAGTCGAGACGCATCTCCTGACTTCGTTGAAGCAGGATAAAGCCACCCACATATCTGATCATATTCATGAGTGGCGACATCAATGTAGACTGATCAATTTTGATATACCTGATCAGCTACTAACTCATTGGTTCACCACCTCCTTCGTTAAAAAAATTGCTCAAGATATGGCTATGGGGGCATGTGTGACTGAAGAACAAGCCATCACACGTGCCCAGTACTTGGATCTGGTGTACTCTCAGTTTGGCATGCTTTATGACATTTTGACTGATGATCCATGGCCGGGAACCTCTAAAGCACCACCTACCCCAGCGGTGGATGGTGTTATTGGTTTTGTTTCTCAAAATTCTCGGAAATCCTCGAATGGGAAGCAAAAGTTCAATTCTTCCAACAATTCTGCTCTTCCCGCCCCTCCAGATTCTGATAAAACTGTGGAGGTCAGTGCGGTTCAGGCTAATCCTATGGAAAAGGCTTCCAAAGGAAAGAAGAAGGGAAAAGGAAAATCCAAACTCGATGCCCCAAAACCAGAGTCTTATAAACCTCGTACTGATGACGGTTCCCAACGTAAACAGAAGTACCCCTGCCTTATTTGTGAAGGAGACCATTATACCAAAGATTTTCCTCAACGATCAGAAGTTAGTCAACTTCTCAAAGGCTCCAAAGGGACTCCGGTAGTTCTCAAAGAACCATTCCTATCTCAGCAGACCCAGATGGTTGAATAGCCTTCACCATCTGCTCCATTTGGGTCCCAGGTCTTTATGATGAATGGTGTTGCACCTGTCTCAATTTCTACGCGTTCGAAGGATTATGCTGGATTACACCAGGCAGCTGGGAAGGAAGTCATGGATGACCCACCTCCCCCACCTGTCTGTGGTCCTTTGGAAATTGAGAAGCCCGGTGCTGAACCTGTTGTGAGGCCACCTTCTAAAGGTGTTCTGCGAAGATCTTCCTACAACCCAAATTCTCGTGCTTCTCGGCACTATAGTATTGTTGAGGATTTGGCACAGGTGCCTTCTGCCATGTATGCATTGGAAGTTCTTCAATGTTTCCCATCGCAACGGAAAGCTCTGTTGTTTTCGATCGGTGGAATTGATCCCACTGATTTTAATCTTCTCACCTTCAACCTAGAAAATTTCGCCCCCCGACTTCCACATCAAATTGCTCTTGTTATACAAGTCGGGATCAACAGCCTCAACATCCATAGGGCTGTTGTGGATGAAGGTGCTTCCATCTGTGTCATGTCATCCACCTGCTTGAAGGCCATTGGCTCTCCGGCTCTTTCATCGTCTCCCAATTCCTTAGAGGAATTTGATGGTCGGGAATCAAAACCCCTGGGTGTTCTCAAGAGTTTGTTGATTACATTACAAGGGAAGACAGTCAACGTAGAAGTAGAAGTGGTTGACGCCAAGCTTAACTACAATCTTCTTCTCGGTCGTAGTTGGACTCATGCCATGCTATGTGTACCATCCACCCTCTTCCAGCTTCTCAAGTTCCCTCATGAGGGAAAAATAATTACTGTGGATCTGTTGTATTTCTTCACCTCATCCTCTGAGAAAAACATTCCTTACGTGGATCAGATCCCCAATCCCCCTGACAGTGTAGGACCCGGTCTCTTCAAGGACCCCATCCTCATGGGTATTTTTCCCTCGCCACCACCGCACACCGTTCAAGTTAATATGATCTCTAGGTCTAACGACCCATGGATCATCCCTTCGCCTGAACAGGTGACTAATTTTGGAGAATCGATGCCCTTAACTCGAGTAGAGATTAATTACTGTGAAATTTTCGTCGCATCTGATCCTCCTCCTCCTCAACATGCTCCTTCGAGCATGGCTTTAGATATCTATTCCCAATCCCCCTGGCTCGACGAGGTTGACTCGTCTAATCCTCTAAAAGAGATTTTCCCTTCTAATGAAGCCATTGTCAAAACAATGTCTCTTGAGGACCTGCCTTGGAGCGATGGACATCATCGTTCCTCCTTTATGCTCGGCTTGGGGGAAATGTCCGATTGTCTAGAGAATTTTTCATCTCAGGTTCCTACTCCACCTCTCCAGACACCCATATTGACTCATGAGGTCCTTTCAGAGGGAAACCTAGGCAACATTACCCAAACCATTTCGATCGACATCTCCATCAAACCAGGGATAGTCGAGAACATACATGTGGGAGTGACTTGTTCTCCTGACAAGATACAAGTTTATACCGATATTTTCTGTGAATTAAGAGATGTGTTCGCCTGTTCCTATGAGGAGATGCCTGGGATTGATCCCAGCATAGTAGTGCACGAGATTCCTACCTATACTAGTGAAAAACGCGTACACCAGCATTTACGCCCAGTGCATCCTCGCAAAGCCGCTGCCATTAAAGCATAAGTTGAAAAAAATTTGAACGCGGGCTTCACTTACCCGATTCCCATCACGGAATGGGTCTCAAACATTGTCCTTGTAGATAAGAATCAGGGTACTATAAGAGTCTGCGTTGATTACCATGATATTAATCGAGCTTGTCCTAAGGACAATTACCCCACTCCCTTCATAGATCAAATCATTAACGAATGTGCTGGGAGTGAGACTTATTCCCTCATGGATAGCTTTTCCGGGTACAATTAGATAAATATTTTACCCGCTGATCAACACAAGACTGCATTCATCTGCCCATGTGGTACCTTTGCTTATAAAAATCTCCCGTTCAGCTCAAAGAATGCTGGAGCCACTTTCCAGCGTGCTGTGTCTTACACATTCCATGACATACGCCATATCATTCAACCTTATTTGGACGATCTTCCAGCTCATTCAGCTCGACGAGAGGACCATCCCGAAAACCTCCGCCAGATTTTCCTTCACTGTAGACATTATAATATCCGGCTTAACCCTCATAAATGCGTCTTTTGCATGGATTCTAGCCATCTTTTGGGGTTCATTGTCTCCAAGGACGTAATTCTTCTTGACCCCCTAAAGGTTGAGGCTATTGTCAATCTCTCATCACCCTCCTCGTTACACCAACTGCAGAGTCTATAGGGAAAAGCTAACTTCCTACGACGCTTCATCCCAAACTACGTAGAAGTGGCCAAAGAATTCACACGTCTTTTAAAGAAGGACGTTCCCTTTCATTGGGACGAGATTGCTCAACGATCCTTCGAGAAGCTCAAGACGTTACTCGTTAATGCTCCGTTGATTCGTCGTCCAAACTATCACCGTGATTTCACTCTATACTTCGCCGCCACATTTAGCACCATAGCTATGGTTCTGGTGTAGGATGATGATGATGGAAATGAACACATCGTTTATTATCTATCACAGAATCTTCTCGACACAAAAACGAATTACGCTCACGTCAAGAAACTGGCATTAGCCGCAGTGCAAGTTGTGCAACGGTTCCGCCACTACATCCAGTTGCGTACAGTAACCGTGGTTTCGGATTGCAACCACATGACGTACATTCTATCTCAAAAATTGCTCGGGGGCAAGTACTCCAAATGGATCATTATCCTTCAGGAGTTTGATTTAGATTTTACCACTGCTAAGTCGACCAAATCACTGGTTTTTTCGGATCTCATTTGCTCCCTCCCGATAGACTCCACTCCATCTCACTCCGAGGATCATATCCCAGATGAAACACTCTTCCTTATCAGCACTCGCGATCCATGGTACAGCAACATCATTGTGTATCTTCAAATGTCAACTTTCCGGTTTGAGTTGACCAAAGATGCCCGACGTCGGATTTGGCATCAGTCTCAACCCTACTGCATTGTAGGAGATACGCTATACTGGGTTGGAGTAGATTCGGTGCTCTGCTGGTGCTTGACCTTGGAAGAGGTTGAAAGAGTCTTGAATGACTGTCATAGTGGCGCTTGTGGCAGTCACATGTCCGGATATGCCACTGCCCAGAATATTCTACATGCGGGCTACTTCTGGTCGTCGATATTCAAAGACTGTATTGTTGCAGTCCGAAAATGTCATTCGTGCTAGGTTTTTCAGCGCAAGATACGCATGCCACCCCTCCCTCTGCGCCCTATCATTACCGTAGGCCCTTTTATGAAATGGGGCGTAGATTTCATGACGTCTAACCCTCATTCGGCTGGGGGGCATGCATATATAATCGTCGCTATAGACTACTTTACTAAGTGGGCCAAAGCGATGCCTACACTAGCCGCCGACGGTAAGACAACTACCCAGTTTATTTTCAACCACATTATTGCATGTTTTGGGGTCCCTGAGGCCATTTTTACCGATCATGGCACTCATTTTCGAGATTACATGATGGCCGAGTGACGTCAAGATTGGGCTTGCGACATGACAGCTCAATGCCATATTACCCCCAGGCAAATGGCCAGGTTGAGTCTGTGAACAAATTTTTGGTCACAATGCTTCAACGGACAATTGGTATTCATAAGTCCAATTGGCATCTCCAATTTTTCTCAACTCTATGGGCTTATCAAACGTCTGCAAAGAGTGCGACCGGATTCACACCGTTCCAATTGGTGTATGGTCTGGAAGCAACTCTTCCGGTTGAATGCGAAATTCCTTCCTTAAAGTTGGTTGTGGAATTTTTTCCCAGCACTTCTCCTGAAGAAGAGAATCTCTTGTATTTGGAACGATTGGATGAAACCCGCCGCTTGGCTGCCTTAGTCATTGGAGCATAGAAGAAGTGGGTCAAAGCTCACTTTGATCAATCAGTTTCTCCGCGTTCCTTTGTCGAAGGGGACCTCGTCCTCCTATATGACCAAGTGCATGACAAACTTGGAGCAGGAAAGTTACAACCCATGTGGCATGGGCCCTATATAGTAAAACGAGTATTGAAAAATGGGGCTTATGAGCTTATTGATTACGAAGGAGTTCCGTTGACGCAGCCTAGGAACGGGCTGTACCTTAAAAAATACTACGCTTAAGTTATTTTTGGTGTGGTGTGTGTACATAGGTGTGTATATTCATTTGCGTGCATGTGTGGTGTGGTGTGCGATGTAAGCATATTTCTGCTGATTGAGTCTTCCTGATTGTGCAGATGTCCATTACTCCATTTGTTGGATTCGCGGATGGTGCCTCCCGCAGTACCAGGAATCTGTCCTCGGCAGCCTGGGTAATCTAGGATCCTGCTGGTGAGTTGGTCAACCTGCAAGGTGTGTGTCTGGGGCCTGCTACAAATAATATCGTGGAATATAGTGTCATGTTGGAATTATTAACCGAGGTAGTGGACCTCGGTATTCATGAATTACTTGTATATCTGGACTCACAACTTGTAGTATTACAACTTAATGGTCATTATTCAGTTAGAAACCCATCCATTTTACGTTTGTATCTACGTATTCATTTACTAGAAAGAAATTTTGATTATATCACATATAAACACATACCCAAACATATGAATACATTAACAAATGCAGTAGCTAATATGGTTCTAGATAGAAATTTGCGCAACTTGTAAAAACATCATCACATGTAAAAAGATCCATCCAGAAATAGGTATATATATATATGTGTGTGTCGAAATGTTTGCATAGTTTGCATCACATAAAATAAAAAATATACATGTTCGTTCTAATACAGCCAGAGACGACATGTCTCTCAAAAATATATGCATGAAAAATCCCTACATGTCTAATCAGCATGGTGCTCGTGGTAACATGTCACCGCGCGCACCAAGCGTCTCAATAGTCGGTGGAGGCGACTAGGCACCCCCACGGTGTGTCTCTGATATTCCATCGGGACATCTACTAGTCGTGCATAGTCTGGAATCCCCTGGGAAATGCCCTCAAGGTTTTGGATCAGCTCTCCTCCTTCGGCACCCTCTGCCTGAGGGTCGTATGCGAGAGGAGTTCTCCGTGTAATAGGCGACATGCCGGCAGGTCTCTCTGGGCCAACATCTGCATACACATAGAACTGTTGTTAGAATAGGCATGTATCATAAAAATCATAAATACATAAAAAATCAAAAAAGAGTCATACCCAACTCCTCGTCCCAATCCTCCCCCTCCGGGAGTGGAATATTTGGGTCTCCAGTGAAATCAGTCCCAGCATAGGGCCAGTCCTCGACTACGATCAGTTGACGCTGTAACCATGCAAAGAAATCAGGCCTCCAGGACATCTGCTGGCCCCCTCCTAATCTGGGCATGAGTACTGCCCATCGAGCCATCCTCGGCTCCCTCGGTGTCGGCTCGGCAACTATTGCCCCTTGGCGCTAGAAAATGGGTAGTCGTTCCAAGATGAACGACATCAGAATGGAACCGTATCCAAACTATTTCAGTTTGGTTTTCTTACATTTTGTTAGCTGCCTTTTGATGTTGGTTGTCACTGCGGTGGCCCAATCGAAAAATGTAGGGTTCATCCACTCGGAGGCTAGTAGGATTTGCACCTTGGTTGCCTCGTACAGGGCCTGCGATCCCGCAGCTCGCGTAATGGTGTGAAGCACTACTTAGAGTGCTAGATCGCAGACAGTGTGGATGTCTACTTTCCCACTCCCCGATCCTGTATGTGCCCCTGGGCACACTCTTGCCATTACCTATTCCATTTTCTCTCCAGAGGGTCTACTGCCTATCATGATTGGCACTGGGCCTCTGCGCGACAGTCCGGTTATGAAATAGACATTGGAGACTTCAAGTTCTAACACTTGGTCCTGGAGTTTAAAGACCTCCTCGTTCTCATCCCATATGCTAACCAAGTACTGTAATAGCTCATGTTGAGCTCATAAGCATGGCGTGAGGAAAATTTTCTTGAGACCACAGTCCCGAAGTGCGTTCATGCAAGCTTCATTTTTCATGGCCATTTCGTCCTCTTCTCCATGTTCCCTCTCCTTCCATTCAATCACCATTGTGCTTGGATATCTGCACCAACATGGTCAAAAATGCCTTATTAGATCTCTGTTACACTTAAAAAATAAATTGACTGGCTCACATTTTAGAAAATTAAAGTGGAAAATCGCATTGCGCCATTGGCGCGACCCTTTTGTAAGTAAGAGCCAATTGGCGCGGATCTGTGCTCGATACTCACGACAATTGGTCGAGCCCTAAATTTCCAAAATTCCCCCCCCAGAGATCGGATGCACAATGGAAATCTACAAAAAATGGTTCAAAACAGAGCTTAAGGGAGTGCCTCTTACCTGGAACGGACGAGAACCTGGATGATGTACTGGATTGGTCGCTATCACCGCCGCAAGTTCGCACACCAAAAGACCACTGTTGCTCTCCAAATGAGGTAAAAAGTAAAAGTAAATATTTTTTTACCATTTGTGGCATATTTATAACTTTTGAAGTCAAAATTAGGTTTTGAAAGACATTTTTCTCAATATTTTAATATATTTTGTCGAAAAATGGATTTTACACTTGATTTTATGTGCAGCGATAGGTTTTTTCGCAGCTTGGACAGTGATACGAGTTGTATTTTATACTTTTTTGGACTCGGTAAAAACATGAAAATGTCATTTTGGAGTTGTCTTTCAGCTCTTTTCTGACTCTCTAAACATGAAAACATTGTCGAGTCGCTTGTTGTTTTGATCTCGTTAAAGTGGTTGCGAAACGACATCTACCTAGTATATGTTTACCCCTTTTTCGGGCTGGGATAGATTATTTACGAAAAAGGAATACCCTAGCCTATCATGACTAGGAGGTTTTCTCAGACATAGTTTTCTACCTTTTCGGATTTGAGGAACTATTTACGAAAAGGGACCATCGAAGTTTACTTTTCTGCTGTATTTTCAAACTCTCTAAACATGAAAATATGTTGAGTTCTTCCTTTGTCAAACTCGTTAAACCCTGATGACATCGGATTCTATCGTAATGAAGATATTCGAGTTTCTCCTTCCTAGGGCTCGTTAAATGTACTAGGATGGACTCATCCAAAGGACGAACTTATATGACAAGCATACAATATCCTCTTCAAGCTTGTGTAAAAATAAAGAGGTACTCACCAGAAATGGTGGGGAAAAATGGAACCAGTATCGTCGTCATGTCGGCAGTATGTCGCTCTTGAACATGGCATTTTTCTGCATTCGTGTCGGGAAGGGGACATCTCATCTCATTCTCAGTTTGCCTCCATGGGTTTGGGTAATCCCTTTTGACCTCTCATATGCTCTTTTCCTCCTCATCATGACCTCAGATCCTTTGATGTCAAATACTTCCAAATCTAGTGTTGTGTCGCCGATATGTTCAAGAGAAGTTGACCTCTGAAAAGTTTCAACCCTCCTTTGATTCTCATCTGATCCTGATTCACAAAACATTATGTTCCTATGTCTCATATCGATGATGTGGGAAACACTATGGCCCACTTTCAATCAAGGTCACTTCTTGTCGAATTCAGCTCATTATCCAGGAAGCTGATCTAGAGACTCCCTTTTGGTACCTTGGAGCCTGCATGCCTCAATGGCAGGTTCTTCGCCTTCGACATGAGGTTTTCATCCTTGGCCTCTGATTGAGTGATTCTACGGGTGTTCGACGTCAGCTCACTGTTCACATTTTGTATATTGTACCTATATTACCTTGAGGACCATTTTCACTATTGGTGGTACCTATCGCGTCTGTTAATGGCTTTCATCATTGGTTGGTACTCAGGTAATGTTCTTGCGTGTTCGACTTCAGCTCACTTATTCGTATGCTTGAACTTGTACTTTGTTTAGGTCGAGATGGAGTGCAAGACCCTGGATTTTGTCTATTAGAATCCAGGTTGTGATTTTGTGGATTATTATGATTAGTTACATGACTCATTCATTGGATGGCTGCAACCATGCCTGACTCTATTTATCGATCCTCACTAGATGGCTACGTCCATACCTTGGATCTAGATTATTGTACACTCTGTTATGGATGGCTGCACCCATACCACATATATCATGTATTTGAGATATCAGTTGTACTTGTCTACGCAGGTTTTCTGAGGGCAGTGTTTTCAGCTGGACACGTTCTCATAAATCATTTCACCCCTCTCTCTTTCTCCGGCCTCATGCTTTAGGGGGCATCTGTTACACAGCAATTTGTCACCGTCCCTGCAATCCCCCATCCCGCAGATAGGAGGGCTTATTCCGTGACCTGTGAGTAGTGACATGACCTGACACCACTTTCATGGCATCCCCCTGGACAGGGACAATCATTCCCCTGAAGACAATTCCTTGTGAAAAACCCTAAAAATAGCCTTTTTTGCCTTGGCATGACCAGCCAGTTCAGGCCTCGTGCTAATGGGGAAAATCCTCCAAAGAGGGTGTGCCAGCTGGCACACTGTCACAGTGTTATACCCGCACCAGGCTTATTAAGGAGTGTTTTTTAAAAATAAATGGCGGAAGATTGAATCCAACCAATTCCTGAACGGGTCTCTAAATTGAATTGGGAGGTTTGGCTTCGGATCTCCATGTAGAGGAAGTCGTTTTCCACCTCTCATGGAAGCTTCCTTGAGGATAGGGCCAATCCCATGATTATAGGGATCCCAACTCCCCTTCCACCATCTATATAAGCTTGCCATTTTCCTTTTGCAAGCTAGCCTTCAAGAGCCTTCAAGAGCCCTCAATAGCCTAAAGAATGCTGAAAGAGCCTTGATAGCCCTCATAGAGCCAAATCAGTAGCAAGGAGATTATTGTCAAGACAACCGAAGAGAGAGGCTTGTCCCATTCCCGACGAGCTTTACCGAGACGTACTCCGCTGTCGACCTGCCGAAGGAAGATCCAACATGAGAGCACAGGTTGTATCTTTCTTTGTATTGATTAATGATAAGCGACTTTGGTTATGGTTCCACTCGTATTGTTCATACTTTTTGATCATGAGTTGTATCTTATTTGACTGATACATAATTGCATATATTGGGTTTTACGCTTGTGTGTTCGTCGTGTTTCTTGTATGTGCAGGTGTTCGATCGCGCCAAGTAGGAGAATTGTGATCTGCTGGAGCAAGGAAACAGAAGTGTTATCTTCTCCACGAACAACAACGTTGGAATTAAGGTAGGCCTTATTCGCAATTTGGTCTATTGTAATTAGGAACTTGCGCCTTAGCGTGATACGATTGTTGCTAGACCCGATCTGGGCTAGTAGGGATCGCCTCTGTCCGCAGAGGGTATTTACCTCTACAACAGTGATATATGCAAGCCAATTCTCAAACACAAGATGATTCTAATGTAATCTAAGAACCAATCAAGTGCAAGTAAAGAAAATTGGTTGATATTTCCAAAGATAAAAAAAAAACATAAAAACACTCAAAGGCGATTAACACTTAGACATAATTTAGCCTCTCCCCCCAGGCGAATGAGGGGGGAATTTTTTGCAAAAACAAAAGAAAAAAGATGCAAAATTGTTAAGAGACTAAGACAAACCTTGAAGTAATGACCAAAGGAAATCAAATTAAGAATTTCTCCAAAAAAGAAACTCAAAACACCCAATTAACTTAACGGAGACTGATGAGATTGTAAGAGTGCTGAAAAGAAATTCACACAAGGCTTTCTGACAGAAAATACAAGGTTGGGTATATACTAAGAATCTAACAAATTGACCCAAAAAAGAGAATTTTAAGGTTTTTTTAAAATTTTCACAGGGTCCATAGGTTTCAGTGTAAATAGGTGCAATCCCGCACTGTTTATACAAGAAAAGAGCGGAGATGCGCACACTCTTTCTAAAAGAAAAGTGCGGATACCAGAAAACTAAAAGAAAAATATAAAACTCTAAAACATTTGTCAGGGATTCTACAGGGATAAACTACCCAAGCTAGTATAAACCAATCAAAATTAGAAAAAATAAATTCACAAGTCAAAAAATAAAATAAATCGAAGTTCAAGATCCATTCCCCAGTGGAGTCGCCATTTTGTTGGACGGATAAGTCGTTCTTGTAGACAAGACAGACCTCCTAAGTTTCCTACGGATAGCTAGCCATAAACAGCCAAACAAAAACTATTTTCTCTAGATAATATTCGATTCAGAATTAGCTACAACAAAGATTTCGAAGACCTACCCATAGTCCAGCGCTATTCGTAATGATATTCTTTCCAATTGCTTGAAAGAGTCGTCTTCAAAGATCTGCAATCACAAACATGGAAAAAATCAATAGCACCTGCATAATATAAACTAATTCACGAGATATATATCTATCAAGATGATCAAGGAATTCAAGAAATAAGCTAATTAATTAGATAACTCATTGATAAAACATGATAAACAAGCTACTTAATTAAAGAACTCATTGAGAAAATGGTATTCATTCATATTATATTTGATAAAGAAAAATCCTTACAACCGTGTCCGCCTTGATGTCGTACAGGCCTTCCTAGGGTCCGGAACAGGGATTTCCTTTATTCTGACAAGCTTTGCAATCTCTCAGCTAAAGTGCACATGGGTGTGTAATCATTCCCACATAATGATAAATTAAGAGAGTCTGAATCTCTACAGCATTTCTCCTAAAAAATTCTCAAAGTCTAACTCTCAAAAGTACCCTTTGAGGCTACACTATGGCTTCAATTTATAGGAAAAGAGAATAGGTTGCAGCTCCACATAAGAGGGGATAGAATCCTCTTTTGAAGGGATTGAGCTCCATAAACCAAGGGGTAGGCTGCCATAATGGAGGAATGAACATACATGATAGGAGCGAACCTTCGACCGGATAATTGCTTCTAGAAGCTTCCAGATTTGACTGTTGGGTTTCTAAATGTTACTTTCCACCTTCATTTTACCTTTTACAAGGGTCTGAACCTTTAATACACAAAACATGTGGTAGGTACTGCAGTTTTCCTTTACAAAAGGTGTGGTACCGCAGGCAATGTTAAGAGAAAGTGTAGTACAAGTGTTTTTAAGACTTTTATGAAATTTTCTCTCAATTTCAAGGCTTGATTTTAGGAACTTTGATGTTGTAGAATTCTAAGGGAGTAATATATGAGTAATGATGAACCCATATAGACATTAAAATGTCATGGTGACAAAATAATGTGTAACAACTAGGAGCTTTATATAGTCTTCTGAGGTCAGTAACTGTGAACTTCACCCCAAACGAAGACTACATGGTGTTCCTTGCTTCTTTTTCATTGACACTCTTTCTACTAGTAGCTTTAGGAATCGCCCAAGTAAATTCTCCCTCCCTCCCACCTATATGTCATTGCTTGGCACTTCAGTATCCGTGGAATTTGATTGAACTATATTGTTTTCTTCATTTGGTGCCTCATTATGTCCTCCATCTTCTTCCATTGATCTATTATCCACAAAAAAATGAACAATTTCACTATTCAATTCAGCCACTTGTGAAGGCATGTTTATGCTTTGTTCATTGGTTCTTGAGACACTGTGAGCGTTCAAATTAATCATGTATTTTTCCAGCCATTATGGTGGGTTTACTTGGCTAGGCAATGTCAATTGGTCATTTTCAATTTCATTAAAACTATCAACAATTTAATTTTCTGCATTAACAATATCAACATTTTCATTTTCAACTACTTCTGCATTAACAATATCAGCAATTTCTGTTTCAAAAAAATCTGCATTGTCAACTGCATGTTCAACAGTGTTGCCATCAATTTGTTGACAAGTATACTGTGTTTCACATACTTGCTCATCATCATCATCATATAACTGTCCTTGAGAGAGGGAAATTATATTATCAGCTGCAACCAAATCATCATGTTCATGTACTTCTTCTTCCACTTTATGCTTTTCTTCCTGACCATCCACATGGAAAGCTTCGCTACAAGCAGTATCATGCATAAGAGAATCATAATCGAGTTGCCATATTCCTGTCCTCCTAAAGCCAGCCTTGATATTTGATGGTGTCAGAACCCTTTTAAAAGCCTTACTTGCAAACTCTACTAACTCGAACCTTTTCACCTCAACACCTGGATTATTTGCCATCCATGAAATACATTCTGACTTGAAATAGTTCTTGAAAGGGCCAAAAACACTAACATCAAGGGGCTGCAATCTGTGATTGGAATGAGCGGGAATGTTAAAAGGTCAATGCCCAAATTGTTTGCTTCCTCAATTGTTTGTAGAGCCATGTGGCTTCCATGGCCATCTAATATTAATAGGTGTCTGTTATTAGGTGAGACACCAGCTGGCACAGATGCAGCAAAGTGGCAAATCCAATTTTAAAAAATCTCTTTAGTCATCCATGCATGGGGATGTGCAGCCATGCATGCTTCAGGTTCACAGTTTTTGTAGAAATTATATGCACTAAGCATGCATATGTCATAGATCCACCTGATCTCACAGTATTTAACTTTATGCAAGATACTGAATCATTCCACTTGTTAATCTTTTGCGGAAAATTAATTTCCCACACATGTAAAGCATAAATAAAATAATCGCACATAACACAGTTGTTTTTAACCGTGAAAGCCTGAAGCTGAAAACCCCAACTATATATTATGTATCATGGAATCATATGAAAATCCTCATACAAAGATTATCAAGCTCTCAGTACAGTACAATCGTCATACACTAATCAGGAAAAATCTTGCAAATCCATGCACTAATCTCTGCCTCCTGCTAGCCTACCTCCCCTGCGCAATCCTTGTTGAAGAATAGCTCTGAATGAATTTGAATTACTCTTGCCTTGACTGTGCAATCCTCATTGGCAACTCCAATGTGTGTGTGATGAAATCAATGCATCACTATAGTCACAACAAATAGTCCATCTTGCCCTTTCACCTACCTCTTCAATGGGTCTCCACTGAAACTACCATACACTGTAGTTAACTGTTGTATTGTTCAGTTGATTAATGAGTTATTATTGGTGAATTAATTAACTAATTAATTCACTCCACTCTCACTAGTGTATCAATCAGATAGACTAGATAAAACTAGCTCAACTGAGTCTAACTGAGTTAAACTGAATACAACTCCATAACTACTTCTTCCAACTGTGTCATAAATCTGCCACTTGAGTTCTAACTGAGTCCTCCATGCATTAGCTCCAGTAAACCCTTGGGAATTTCATAATTCCCTCAGTCCACTGATGTGCCACATCTGTGCACTGAAACAAAGTGCTCCAAGAGAATAAGTTGTTGTTTAGAGTCTGATTATTATTAAGAGCTAATAATAATTGACATGCATCTATTTTTAGATCAACGATCTATAAATAGACTTCACCCAATATTCTAAAAATAGAATTTCATCTATTTTTCCAACTTGGTCAACCATCCACAAATAGCATCCTGCAACTTCTGAAATATGATCACAAATAGACTTCGCCAAAAATAGCCTGCGGGCCCACTTAGTGAAGGCGACTCTTTTCACTAAGCTCATCATATTTTTGAATCTCAACACTCCCTCTCAACAAGATAAGGATTATCCTTTACCCTGATCCTGCCTCTATTGTATTCAAATTTTCTCCTGGTGAGCGCCTTCATCAGAATATCGGCATCCTGATCCTCTGTAGGAATGTATTGAAGCAACATGATCTTCCACTACACACAATATTTGATATGATGATATCGGATATCAATATGTTTAGATCTATCATGAAACACAGGATTAACCAAGAGTTTAATGCAACTCTGATTATCACAATGTATCACTGTGGGATCTAAATGTGAACCAACCAAACCAACTAGAATCTTCCTCATCCAGATATCCTCACATGCAGCTTGACTTGCTGCCATGTATTCCGCTTCCCCTAAACTGAGTGCCACGGATCTTTGTTTCTTGCTATACCAAGAAACTGCCGTAGATTCGATACTGAAAATCCCCCCTGATGTGCTCTTTCTGTCTTTTGGGCTTCCTGCCCAATCTGCATCTGTGAAGCCATGAAACTTCACCTAATTCGTCTATCTATACCATAAACCATACTCAGATGTGCCCTTGAGATATCTCAGGACATGCTTTCCTACCTTCCAAAAGAGCTTGGTAGGCTTAACCATCGCTTGTGAAAGCTGGTTCACCGCATAGCATATGTCCGATCTTGTATTGACTAAATACATGAGCGAACCCACCAACTATCGATAAACAGTGGCATCCACTACCTCTGCCGATGTAGCATCCTCTTTCTTCCAATTTCCTGGAAGAGGAGTGTTGATAGGCTTGCAGCCTTACATGTGAAACTTCTCCAGTATCTCCCGGGCATACTTGCCTTGAGACACAAACAGTTCACCTTCCTGCTGCCATATTTCCAATCCAAGGAAATAATGAAGGAGGCCCAAATCCTTCATCTCAAACTCATTTTCAAGATCTTCCTTGCATGAGTGTATCAACTTCTCATCACCCGTTAGTATTAAATCATCAACATAAAGTACAATGATTAAAATATTACCCTCCACCAAAATCTGGTATATGTTTGCATCTGCCTCACTCTTAGTGAAGCCAAGTCTAGTGAAATAGCTATCGATTCGAGTGTACCAAGCATGGGGTGCTTGTTTCAGCCCATACAATGGTCTTTTGAGCCTGCACACATGTGACTCGCTGCTAAAGATCTCAAATCCTTCAGGTTGCTCAATGTATACCTCTTCCTCAATGATCCCATTAAGGAACGCAGTCTTCACATCCATCTGATGAATGTGCCAACCCATCTGTGCTGAGAGAGCAAGGATGGTCCGTATGGAAGAATACCGTGTGACAGGTGCAAAGGTTTCTTCATAGTCAATCCCCTTAATCTGTGAGAAGCCCCAGGAAAAAAAAATTTCCTTATACTCCTCGACGCTCCCATCAGTAGCTTGCTTTACCTTGTCGATCCATCTTGTTCCTACAACTGATTTTCCCACCTGCCTTAGAACAATCTCCCAAGCATTGTTTCTGACAATGGAGTCATACTCCTCCACCATGGAATCTACCCATGTGGGCTCCTGCACTACTTCTTCAAAAGAAGATGGCTCTGTCATGATACACTTGCTCATAAGAGCCATGTATCAAGTAAATTGGTCAGGTGACTGTCTCTGTCTGCGTTGTGATGTAGGAACTCCTACATTCTGTGCATCATCAAGCTTCAGTCTCTCAGATTCTATGGTACGCTTTCTGCCTTGTCTGATGTTTGGTTCTGCATGAGTGGACTCCTCCACTCCATGAATCTCCTCCTGTGGCTGATCCACATCTAGAGGCTCATCTTTGGGAACAAGAAGTTCCTCCTTCGCATGCAAGTGTAGCTCCCTCTCAAGCAACAACTTCATGGCTTTCACCTCATTGAATTTTATATCCCGTCACACAATAGCCATTCGATCGTCTGGAAAATACATACGATTATTATAGGGTTTTTCTCGTGTACCCCACAAATATCCCAACTTCTCGTTAGCTTGGCTCCAAACCTTCTTCCTGTGTTGTCCTTCGCTTCACAAAGAATGCAAATAGGTGAGACAATATCTTCAAATGAGAAATATCAGCTTCTTACCAAGAAAGCTTTAGGTATTCATGCCAAGTGCTCTATGAGGACAAATGTTTTGCACATAAACTCTGAAGGTGGCAGGTTGCATGCGTTTCCACCAGAAACTGTAACAAGTAAAGCCTCGGTCACAAAGACGTCGGCAACACCCATGATCGTTTGCTCTTCCTCTCTCCGACCCCATTCTACTGTGGGTTATGAGGCGCTATGATTTCTCTTCGAATTCCTTCTTTGCTACAAAAGTCTTTGAATTTTCCTGAGATGTATTCACCACCATTATTGCTCCATAGAGCTTTCACTTGCTTCCCTGATTCCTTCTCCACCAATGTTTTAAACTCACAGAACTTTGAGAATGTTTCGCTCTTATTCTACATGAAGAAGATCTAACATCTACGAGAATAGTCATAAAAAATTATAACATAATACATGTGTTTTGATGTTGAAGCAACAGAGAAATGTCCACACACGTCTGTGTGAATTCTCTCCAGGATCATCAAAGCACGGTTCTCCTTCTCATGAAAGGTGGTCTTCACAAACTTACCCATAAGACATCCCTGTAATCGATCTAACTCGCGCAAAATTACCTTGGGAAGTCCAAGAGAAATCACAAGAAATCTTCAAAGTGCCATGGTGAAGATGGCCCAATCTCCTATGCCATAATTCACCCTCATCCCGGCTCACCACTTCTTCTACTGTGCCCACCATTGTAGTGTAGCCATATACCTCCAACTTGTAGAGATTCTTAATTCAAACCCCTATCTTCTTGGTTTGACCCTTTGTTTTATGTCGAAGGAAAGCTTTTCCCTCACTGAAAATAACATCATAACCTTTGTCTTCCAGCATTGCGACCAAGGCCAAGTTCTTCTTCAGACCTGGAACATGCATAACATTCTTCAAAAAGAATGGATTACTGGACTCCCTCTCAAAGGTAATGGTCCCAATGCTAGGCTCACTGTACCGACCATCGTCACCCATATCTATATGCATCTGGAGGTCCTTCTCCTCCAAGTCACTAAACAACTCTTTGTCTCCCGTCATATGGAAAGATGCACCACTATCAAGATACCACACCGATCCCATACAACTTGAAACCAAGCATGCGATCAAGGAGAAATCAAGCTCAAATTTCGAGGCTAAGGCCTCTCCAGCTACAAATCCAACAACCTTCTTGTTCTTCTTCTTCTGTGGATAGTTAGTGGCGAAATGTCCATGTTCGTGACAGTGAAAACACTTCACTTTGGACAAATCTTGCTTCTTTCCTTTAGCATCGGATTTTGAAGGATGTTTTCCCCCCCTTCATTTTCCTTGCTTTTGCGTGCCTAAAGTGAAATTCTCTTCATCTTCATTCTTCGATGAAGATCCATCCCCGGTACCAACCCTTATCTCCTTCGTTACAAAATCTCACTCAGTCACTCCCATCCCGTAGTTTCTCCCTTTCCATCGATGTAGTCTTCATAGCTATGCCAACTATTTGGAAGCCCAAGGAGAGCCAAGCTCACCAAGTCTTCATCATCAACAGTAACCCCCACACTTCCCAGTTCATCCTTGCAGTGGACAAACTTCGTGAGGTATTTTGGAATACTGTTGCCTTTCTCCATTTTTATTTTTCTGAGCATGTCTTTAAGTGCCAACTTCCTCTGGTCACTTCTGCTTTGGAACAAGTCTATCAAAGCCTTCCACATAAATAATGGAGTGGTTTTCCCGTGAAGGCTAGACACAATATGGTCCTTCACACCTTCCAACAGAATCCTCCTCGTCTTTGTTGTCTTCTTTTTCCATGCGTCAAGTAATGCAACATCGCTAGATCCTGGCTTAGGAACATCGCTATCAATGAATTACTTCAGTCCATTATCCTCCAACACTGCCTCCATCCTGTCCTTCCAGGCTATGTAATTCGAGCTCCCATCAAGGGCATACTCCAATCACAATCCATTGAAAGCCATTTCAATGTATACTCAACTTCTACACCAAGAATCTTCTGTAGAAAATTCGAATTGTCCACCAGAACAAACTCACTTTACAATTGCAATCTTCAATAAAAAATGCTCTGATACCATGTAGAAATTATATGCACTAAGCATGCATATGTCATAGATCCACCCGATCTCACACTATTTAACTTTATGCAAGATACTTAATCATTCCACTTGTTAATCTTTTGCGGAAAATTAATTGCACACACATGTAAAGAATAACTAAAATAATCGCACATAAAAAAGTTGTTTTTAACCGGGAAAGCTTGAAGCTGAAAACCCCAATTATATATTATGTATCATGGAATCATATGAGAATCCTCATACAAATCTTATCAAGCTCTCAGTACAATACAATTGTCATACACTAATCAGGAACAATCTTGCAAATCCATGCACCGATCTCTGCCTCCTGCTAGCCTGCCGCCACTGGGCAATCCCTGTTGAAGAATAGCTCTGAATGAATTCGAATTACTCTTGCCTTGAATGTGAAATCCTCATTGGCAACTCTAATGTGTGTGTGATGCAATCAATGCATCACTATAGTCACGACAGATAGTCCATCTTGCCCTTTCACCTATCTCTCCACTGGGTCTCCACTGAAACTGCCATGCAGTGTAGTTAACTGCTGTATTTTTGAGTTGATTAATGAGTTATTATTTGTGAATTAATTAACTAATTAATTCACTTCACTCTCACTAGTGTATCAATCAGTTAGACTAGATACAACTAGCTCAACTGAGTCTAACTGAGTTAAACTGAATACAACTCCATAACTACTTCTTCCAACTGTGTCATAACTCTACCACTTGAGTTCTAACTGAGTCCTCCATGCATTAGCTCCAGTAAACCCTTTGGAATTGCGTAATTCCCTCAGTCCACTGATGTGCCACATCTGTGCACTGAAACAAAGTGTTCCAAGAGAATAAGTTGATGTTTAGAGTCTGATTATTATTAAGAGCTAATAATAATCGACATTCATCTATTTTTAGATCAGCGATCTAAAATAGACTTCGCCCAATATTCTAAAAATAGAATTTCATCTATTTTTCCAACTTGATGAACCATCCACAAATAACATCCTGCAACTTCTGAAATATGATCATCATGTCTAAAAATAGACATAGTCTAAAAATAGACTTGCGCCAAAAATAGCCTGCGGGCCCACTTAGTGAAGGTGACTCTTTTCACTAAGCTCATCATATTGTTGAATATCAACAGTTTTGTATATAATTTTTCAACTTATTTTTACCTTTGAAAAGATAAAATCTTGGGATTAAAGCACCAATTGCATTAACACAACATAAAATGGTTATCCACTCCCTGCTCTTAGGAAAAATCTTTGGCACGTTTCGGCTTCCTCTTTTGGCAATTACCCTCATGCCACAATTCCTTCCTGTCTGTAAACCTGTTTCATCACAGTTTCATATATGGTTTGCACCATAAGAATGTTTATCGTATGCACCATAAAGAGTGTCATAGAACTTACATACAACTGTAGGGTGCAAATTTAATGCTCTGTCTCTGTCAAGGACCTTAGTTGTACGCAATACAAGGTCTGGATGCCTTTTTTTAAACCCAAACCACCATGATTTACCAGGAAACCCATCTTCGAATGGGTTTGGCCTCTCTTGATAGATTTGAGCAACTGTAGATTTGAGTTGTATCAACTCTAGCCCATGTCCCAATTGGGCCTTCTCTTTACACTACTCAACCACCTTGGCCTCCTCCTCTTCAGTCATAACTGTAACAGGCCCTCTACGTTTGGTGTGAGTGAGCCCATTTATCTAATAATGTATTGATGAAGGAGGAATACTATTCTTATTTGCAGATTCCCAAACAGAATATCCATTGAACTCTATGTCATCAATTGAAGCTAACATTTCTTCTTTTGTCCAACCTCTTACAGTGTGGATCTTTTTAGTTGAAGTTGCGCCTTGCACTATGGTTGACAGTGGCTCTGTGGCTGATGGTGCCACAACATCAACTTCAACCACATGGTCATCCTCAACAACATTGCTTGGAGCATTGTTGACATTGAGATCACATGTTCTTTCTTCATCTGATGAGGTGCATCGCAGTTGGGCACCCCTGGTCACTCTTCTGCCACTTCTTGTACAAGCTACATAACTCACTCTTTCCATGGATGCAACTACCTGCAGGCTACAAAAGCACCAATTTCATTTAGTTATTCATAATTGAAAAGAAGGATTTCATACAAGCCAAACATCACTGTAACATCATCTCTTCCCATTTATAACAATTTATAGCAGTTTACAATTGGTTTGTGTATTATTGCATGCATTTAGTTTAGAATAATTGAAAATAATGTTTTCATATGATGAATACAGCTTCTATGCATAGCTGTTGTAGATATATATGTTAACTTCAAATGCTACAACTTCTATTTTCAACTACTGCAGATAGATATGTTAACTTCAAATGTTACAACTTCTATGCTCAACTACTGAGATATTTTCCACAAGCTTCTATGCTCAACTACTCATGTTTTGTTTTTTGTTATTTCTTTCCAGAATCTAATCTCTATCTTTGTCTGGTCTTTGTGTCATTTGGAGTCATTATGCACCCTGAAGCTGAATTGGGTAAGTTCAAATGATTGGGTAAGTTTTAATTCCAGTCTGATCTTTGTGTCATTTGAAGTCATTATGCACCTTGAAGCTAAATTGGGTAAGTTCAAATGATTGGGTAAGTTTGAATTCCAGTCCGATCTTTGTGTCATTTGAATTCATTTTGTACCCTAAAGCTGAATTGGGTAAGTTCAAATGATTGGGTAAGTTCCACTATGCACTGTGACTCTAAATTTTACGAATCCATCAAATGTTACAAACTGTGGCCAAAACTAAGGTATTGAGGTGTTGAGTTTATGAAATCTATAATATGTTTTAGTTTCAATTGCAATGCCTCCTTATTCACCAAAATAAATTAGCATCTTATTCATCTTATTATTTTTCATCTGTAGCTGATTTGGGTAAGTTCATGAGATGGCAAGAGTTCCACTGTGCACTGCCTTTATATTTTTTAAATATAGAACATTCTGATCATAGTTACTGAATTCATCAACCTGTTAAGAGACATTGCTCTTTACTAGTTCAACTAATCTAGGTGACTATCAGCCAAGGAACTCTAAATTTTTTGAATCCATCAAATGTTACAAACTGGGGTTTGGATAGTTTCATGGGATGTCTGATTGATGGATATATAGTTCTTCAGCTATCTGAAGCTATAGGTCTACAACTGTCTGATATATGGATATATAGTTTTTGTGTCTATATGAAGCTATTCCCATTTTGTTCCCACTGTTGGGTTTAGTGATCCTAAGGGTGTTCATCCCATACAAAGGGTGTACCTTTCTTTAGGAGGTAAGTTATAGGATGATAAACTCCCGCCCTGGCTGTTTAAATATACTTATATTTATTCCCCTCGAACACTTTATTTCTTGGGGCCCCCTTTACTAAATACCCCAAAGGAATAGAAAGAGAAAAGAAGGTCCTCCCCTCGAATGAATAGAGATGGTAAGGCTTAGTTGCAGATCGGCCTAATAGGTTGATGGAGGTTCAAATCTAGGTGACTATTTGCCAAGGGACTCTACATTTTTTGAATCCATCAAATGTTACAAACTGTGGCCAAAACTCAGGGATTGAGGTGTTGAATTTATGAAATCTATAATATGTTCACTCAAAGAATAACAGGGATTGAGGTGCATTATTTGAGTTCCTTTTGTCATAAACTCGGCCTATGGTTCTACTATCCTGTTTCCTTTTGTCATTAATCTCTTGTAGAGATTGTTTGCAATTCTGTTTTGGGGAAATTGTTTTGAGTTCAATGGGAGTTTGTTTGCAATTCTATTTTGGGGAAATTGTTTTGAGTTCAATTTCCCATTTGGATGAATCTGTGTTCAACTATACTATTAACCTCTTGTAGAGATTGTTTGCAATTCTGTTTTGGGGAAATTATTTTGAGTTCAATCTCCCATTGGGATGAATCTGTGTTCAACTATACTATTAACTTCTTGTAGAGATTGTTTGCAATTCTGTTTTGGACAAATTGTTGAGTTCAATCTCCCATTAGGATGAACTTGTGTTCAACTATACTATTAACCTCTTGTAGAGATTGTTTGCAATTCTGTTTTGGGGAAATTGTTTTGAGTTCAATCTCCGATTGGGATGAATCTGTTCAACTATACTATTAAGCCCTTGTAGAGATTGTTTTTAATTTTGTTTTGAGGAAATTGTTTTCAATTCAATCTCCCATTGGGATGAATCTGTGTTCAAAGAATAATGGAAAAAAATATACAATTTCATGAAAATTAAACTTAAAAAAAAAAACTGAAATAAAGACTTTTAAGAAAACTGAAATAAAGACTTAGAAATGAAAATAAAAGTGTAAGAAAGCTTAAATAAATACTCAGAAATTAAAATAAAATTGTAAGAAAAATGTGCTATAATTGAGAAAACTAACCTGAATATACTGTGTTTTGTTTTGGGGTGTGTTCTGGCTGGGTTGTCTCCAAGGATGGGTGTGTTCGGTGTTGGGTTGTCTCCAAGGTTGGTGAATAGTTTGAAACTAAAACATGTAACTTCAGCAGTGGTTGAACAAATTTTATAGTTTTTTGCAGTTGAATTTTATTAGTGACAATGATGGACATGGATTGCAATGGCTTCATTTTTCATGTGTGATCATGATTGAATTTGATGTGATCTAATGACTGAGAATTTGTTTTGGTTGATCCATGTGCTTTGATCTGTTTTAATGGGAAATCATTTATTGAATTTATTGAGTGGGTGTCATTTATTGTACAAAGTGGGTTTAAATGTTGTTATTGGGGTGGGTGTCATTTATTGAATACAATGGGTTTAAATGTTGAATAACACAACAGTTATGGTTGACATACATTTATTTTTATTATGTGCAGGTATTGATATTTACTTCTCATCCACAGCATCAGGGCTGATCAGATTGGCTGAAGTGAGTGGCTTTTTGTACTTATTGACTTGACCATTTTGGAAGGAAAAATGGTTTTATGAGTTTTCTAGTTGACATGATAGGATTTGTAATCTTGATACTTATTAAACTATTTATGGACAGTTGTGGGTTATTTATGGAAACTTGTGGGCCCAGTCAATGACTTGGGAAATTTTAGACATAATTTAATATATATTTAAACTTCAAGTTATTTATTTATGTTTAATTATTGGTTGCATATATATCTATTTTTAGTGAGTTGATGAGACTAGTACTATAACAATCACTGGTCCCTACACAACATTAAACAACTCTCCCCTAATACCTTAAAATGTCTCATAAAACCTCAACCCTAATAAATATTATATCTCACAAAATTATGACTTCACTGACAACCATGCGTTACTTCTCTCTCTTGGACAAAATCTATATTCTCAGAAGATGGCTCGTTGGTGAATTTCTATATGAAACACTCTCGATTGAGAAATGAGGTGTCGTCATTATGATTGTATTTTAAAATTATATTCACTGGTCACAACTTTATGATTGTATTTGAAAATTATATTCACTGGTTACAAATGAAGCTCTCTACAGAGCCGTGAAATAGTTCGGAGAGCAAAAAATTATCAAAATCCAGTTAATTAAAACTCGAAAAATTATGTGCTTGAAGTGTTTAGAATCTATTTTTGATGCTGAAATTGGATTCAGCGATATCAGAAACTTTTAGGACACTCAAAATATTAAAGTTTAAGAACTGTAAACAAGATTATGAGCAAATCTTTGCCAAATTTTCTGAAAATCATTGCCAGATTCAGAATGAAAACGCGGCCTTTTTAGACTACGCGATTACAATTTTGCGAGAGGATCACATAATCACTCGTGTGTGTATAAACACTTTTAATGCACTTAAATACGAGGAATCTCACTGAACTACGTATTACTCAATACATAATTTGGCAATACCTAATATGAATAGCTGCAATCCAATCCAGCAAGTGTAACGGAAAATAGTATTAGGTTTCGAATGTGCCCAACTCATCCTCCGACCCAAAACAACCAGAAGAGGAGGGCGAAAGCGATGCGTTCATGTGAACCATCTGAAGCCCAGCAATGTTCTCTTCATTGGAAGGCTTCACATCGTAATGATATATGGGCTCCTGCTCATTAAAGCCCAGAGGCAGGTAGCTTTGTTTTACAGTAGCAATGAAATAAAACAGAATACCCAATGTTGTAAGCAGCACAAGGAACAGATCCCAACTGAATTGCAAGTTGGCCATTCCCAGCGCCCTTGCACCCATCTCACTGTTTTTGCATTTCACAAAGTCGACGTCCCTTTTCTTGGTGAGAGCGCAACCCTTGGGAAGAAGGGCGGGAATCCAGAGACAGAGCGCCATGTGGACCAACCAAACACCTTGGAAGAGAACCGACGTGGAACGGACCAGAGCCACGAGGGCACTTCGAGGGAGGGCCGCCTCCACCAGCGTGCTGGCCAGGCTGATCCCTACCACCACCTGGAGAAGCCGCTCGTAGTGCCTTTCCAAGCCCGCGTGATCCGTTGGATGGAAATGCAAGAGAAGCAATTCTTGGGCGAAGGCGAGCGCCGCCAGGGCGTGAATGAGACCCCGCGGGGTTTGAACCTGCGACTTGTCGACCACGAGGGCAACGAGGGCGTAGAGGAAGAAAAATGTGGCGATGGTGGCGTGTTGCAGGCTGTTCACGTGTGAGAGCGGGATGGACCAATCGGGATCCCATGGTCGGTTCAGGAACAGATCCATTAAAACGGAGGCCGTCGCGAGTAACATGATCGCGTAGAGCTCCATGTATTTGGTTGCAAACCTGCTGCTACCTTTTGCATTGCCTACAAACCAGGGCCGGTTCTCGAACTTCTCCGGCCCCGAACGCGCATAGTTACGAGCTGTGTTTACGACATGCCAGAGGCCGATCGCCATTAATCCGAGCCCATGGGCTAAGTGGCCCTCAAATGTTCCCATTTTGCTCCCCTTTCTCACTCCTCCGGGAATGTCTTTATACTATTTCTCCATCGAACTCATTTTCAGAGGAAAAGGCAATCATGGGGTGGGGGGTGTTACACACTCCAGTTTTAGTTTCTTCATAATAATAATAATTAATGTGGACGAGTGACCGATTGAGCTCTGCGTAAACTACACGCGCGTCCCATCTTCCTTTCCTTCAACGTCATCTGATTTTACTGGTTCGTAGTCAACCTAGCAAATGTGGGACTATGATGGGCGTATTGGGATAGTTTAGTTGTTTTGGGTTCCACTCTTCACAATGAGAGAAAGGAGGGGGAATGTAATGAGTTGTTGATCATTTTGGTTTGTAATAAGTTTGGTTTATAATAATTATATGAATTAAATGACAAATGTTAATGGAAATCAATTCATAATAAGCACTACAATATTTATAACACAATAGGTTAATTAAATTAAATAATAATAATAAATAACCATTATTATTATTATTATATAAGATATTATATTAATTAAATTAAAAAAATTAATATATGAGTTATTAAAAAACATGTAATAAGATTAATTTTTAGTTATAGAGATTCTTAAATTATAATTAAGATTAATTTTTAGTTATAGAGATTCTTAAATTATAATTAAGCTTTGTTACATTATAATAGCTTATTATTATTATTATTATTATTATTATGTAATTTTAAGGTCACTTTCAAGTTAGATAGCAAATTGGTGTATGAAACTCTTTTGTTTGTGGACAAGGGACCTACCTCCAAGCAACAATTTGACTGTTAAGTCTAAGAAGACATACCTACTCTACCCCATCTGGTTGTTTTTTTAACTTGTGACCTTTTAGGAGGAAACACATGCTCTTAACCATTAAGCCCACTCAAGATGTTTAAAAAACCATAGCTCATTAGTATAACCTTTTTTCATATGCCATTTTTTGTAACTAATAAATTTAGTTAAAAAGGTAGAAATGCTATAACTATTTTTAATATAAATCTCAACATTTTATCTATGACTACTATTAATACTAGAGCAACCATATAAATTAAATGGCTTGCACACACACATATAAACATCAAAACACTTAGTTCATAAGACATCTAACATCATGATACATCTAACATTATTAGTGTTGTCATTGTTATTACAAAAATAATTAATATATGAGTTAAACATATAAATTTAAAAATATGTATTGAAATTATTAACCATGAAGATTTTTTAATGAGATTATTAAACATGGAAGGAGATTCACTACTACTTTACTACCATGGCTTCCTAATACCACATGCCTAGAAAAACATAACTCAAATTCATATGACAAAGGTTTAAATGGCATTTTATTTTATTAATCAATTTAGTAACAAAGGAAATAATAACATTGCTACTTTTAAGATAAATCTCAACCTTTAATTTGTAACTACTACTAAGAATATTTTAAAATATTCCATAAAACTTAAATTCATATCACCTACCTACCAATTATTGATAATTAAATTAAAATTTAGAAACCTATTTCAAGATAGACATGCATATAAACTTAAAATATCCTAGAATATTATGTGAAAGTTGAATCCCAATTAGCTATCTAATAATTATTGATAATTAAATTAAAATTATAGAATCTTATCTCAAAATAAACATGTTTATGACTTAATAAAAACTTAGAAAATATTTAAGGGAAGTTAAATCCCTCCTATCAATTACTAATTATTAATAATTAAATTAAAATTTAAAAAACCCTATTCCAAAATACACATACATATTAATGCAATTAATTTTTTCATACTTAGATTTTCCCTATTATTATTGCATAGGAATGTGATTTCTTTAAGCAACCCTTACAAAATAAAATTATATATATATATATATATATATAATTAAATAACAAAACAACATGAATTATAACCAAAAAGACAAAAACGAATAATCATATTGATTAATTTTAGTTAAAATAATTATTTAGAAGTATTAAAAGTATGATTTAAAAGGATTAAAATTTGGTTTAATATGAGTTGTTGAAAGAAAATTTTACGCGTTCAGTCTTCCTTCCGGCCCTCCTGTAATGACTCTGCGCCATTGGATTATATAGACGATTGGAAGTTGTTCAACAGCTGGTTTTCATAAGAAGCCAAGGTAGTTGGAAGGCGGTGCAACCGTTTATAATGATTATATTCATGCTACTTGACAAACAAATGTTCAGTTTAATTATAACGATTGCTATTGGAAGGCGGTGCAACAGTTTATAATGATTATCATGATACTTGACAAACAGATAGATGTTTAGTTTTATAACGATTACCATGCTTCTTCACATATACATGTTCGCTTTTATAACATTCTCTGCGCTTCTCCATTGTAATTGGAATGCATTTACACGCGTTGTCGCATCATTATCCTAACGGTCGTTGAGTCCGCAATATCTGGTTGCCTCATGCAAACCCAAATAAATAAATAAATAAATAAATATATATATAAAATTTGAGAATATTTGTTTTATTTTGAAATACATTCTAATAAATAAATTTGAACATAATAATTGAGAACTTTTGCATAATAATTCAATATGATTTACAAATGTATAATTATACATATTTTTTCTAAATTATTAGTTATTAAGCGGATAGGCTTTCCTAAATTATTAGTTATTCTGCTATTGACTCCTGTTCTCTGACCGACATCTTTCTGGCTTCCAATATTTTCCGATCTATTCGGCAAAAACCCTTATTCTTATCCGGCCGCCTCCAAACCTCGACCGGCCGTTGCAGAAATTGCCCAAGGCTTGCGGCTGCCTCCACTCTTCGTCCGACCAGCTGCTGCAGAAATTGCCCAAGGCTTGCGGCCGCCTCCACTCTTCGTCCTCAAGTCACCGGAATCTTCACTGGCGTGCAACCTTAAGTCTTTATGGTTTCCGATATTTTCCGATTTGTTAGGCAAAAACCCTTATTCTTATCTGACCGCCTCCAAACCTTGACCGGTCGTTGCAGAAATTGCCCAAGGCTTGCAGCCGCCTCCACTCTTCGTCTGACTGGCCGTTTCAAAAATTGCCCAAGGCTTGCGGCCGCCTCCACTCTTTGTCCTCAAGTCACGAGAATCTTCATTGCCGCGCAACCTCAAACCTCCACCGCCTGTTGCACGAATTGTTCATGAATCTCCGCATGATGTGCCTGCATGGAAATGCCCAAGGCTTGCAGCCGAAAATGCTGGTGAATAACTCCGCCATGCTCTTCGACTTCTCCACATTCCCAAAAGACACCACAGTGTTTCACTTTGCCCAAAAAACATTTCTCCTCCCAAAACCGCCTTCGACTCTTCTCGTGTAGTTGCATGTAGGTTACTCTACTCATGCAATTGCGTGCAGGTTCCGGGTAAGCCCATTTGGTCATTGCTATTGCATTGCTACTTACTTGATTACTTACAACTATCTAGGGTTTCTTTCACATTCTTTAATGTTTTTTTGTTCACTGGTGATGAAGCTTATGTACTCAGACACACATGCTTGAATGGCCTCCTTTGCATCATCAGAAATCTTTGCATGGGTGGGCAGAACTTTCATCATTATCCCAATGACATTACCAATGGGCATGAACCTATCTTGCTCTCTCACAGCACAATTTTCCCTGTCTCTATGCTTAAAGTTGCGGTTGTCTTGGCTTGTAGGGCTCCCAACTTTTGACATCATACCTCCAAACACACAGAGGCAACGAAGCCATGTTTGTAGAAATAAACCTTTAATACTTGTACAAATCAAATAGTTATATAAAGCTCAGCTCTTCTATTAGAAATTGAAGAAAATGCTCAGTTGTAGCCTGTAGATCTCTATATTAAACTCAGAAATAGAAATGCCCATAATTTTTATTCACCAGTCACAAATAACTCAGAGTACTCAGTCAGTAAATTATTAAATGAACAGAAATTAAAATGAGCATTGAAAGCGAAACTTGGAACTTGTTTCAGCAGTATAGGCATTGATATATCAGTCCTAAAATAAGAATAACTCTAGAAAGAGAAGCTTTTGATGCACATATGTTTAGCATTGGCCACGACTTCAGTAAGCAATGCTCGACTGATATGCGACTTGGATATGCACTTTTGAAGGTAAATCGATCTCCACTGGACAGTATCCTAATGACATTAGCAATGGGCATGAACCTATCTTGCTCTCTCACAGCACATTTTTCCCTGTCTCCATCCTCAGAGTTGCGACTGCCCTGGCTTGTAGGGCTCCCAACTTTTGACATCATACCTGCAAACATACAGAGGCAACGAAGCCCTCTTTGTAGAAATAAACCCTCAATACTTGTACAAATCAAATAGTTAAATAAAGCTCAACTCTTCTATTACAAATTGAAGAAAATGCTCAGTTGTAGCCTGTAGATCTTTGTATCAAACTCAGAAATAGAAATGCCCATAATTTTTATTCACCAGTCACAAATAACTCAGAGTACTTAGTCATTAAATTATTAAATGAACAGAAATTACAATGAGCAGTGAACGCAAAACTTGGAACTTGGGAATGGATTACAGATTCAGTGTTTTTTTTGGGGCCTGCTTTCATGTAAAAGGGCGGTTTTCAGGGAAAATATATGGTTAAAATACATGGGAGAGATCTTTGACTACCATTCAATTTAGAGGATCGTCTTTCCCCTGAAGAAGGTGGTGCAGGGCAATTTTCAACAAGGAGAATCTTGTAATTTACATTGGGGGAAATATCAACCTTGCAGGTTGAATTAGTAGCTCATATCACAGCTATGTTAGATGATATTGAATATGTGGAGATTTTTCACAAGGTTCAGAAAGAAGCACATTCTAAAAAATGATACGGTTTTAGCATGTAGGCTTTCACATTTAACAATATGATGATGAGAGCTTTTGGTATACTGCGTGATTTTGTTCGGGTGTTCAATGTTTCGGGTCAATACTTCACCTATCTTCAAGGACAGTAAGCTCAAAATGACTGTTGTTGGACCTACTTTTAACTGTGAATAATTGTCTCGATCTACATTTTTTAATGAGGAAAATCACAAGGAATCTCCCCACTTCCCTAGAAATTTTGGATTGTGGGTAGATTAATCGTTGGCACTGATTATAACGCCTGACCTGGCAGGGTTCTTCAAGTGAGGCCCATGGAAAAAGAGGTAGCCAGCCTGGGAAACGGCCCTGAGCCCTCCTGTATTAAGCCTGCAACACTTAAGCACTTGAGCTTACCCACTAGGATTATTATATTAATCTAGGTACTGTCATTGGGCTTTCAATAATTTCCTTACTTCATTTGGAAGGTTATTGACTAATAATGCTTGTTGAGATACTTACCAATTCGGATTAGGTTAATAATAAAGAGACTTATAAGCAACTTCTGTTGGTTGGGTGAGTACTGAAAAGTTAATACTGACATTTGGGCCTATTTAGTCTAAATAGCTATTATATATCCAGTTTCCCATATCCATTTTTATATAATTTTTCTGTTTTCTAACATGTCTCTTGAATTATTTAAATTTATGAGACTGATACATTTGAATACTTTGACAGTTTTCAGAAGTTGGAACCCTGCTAGGGAGGGCTGGTACAGCTGGTCTTGGGAAGGCAGTGGAGGCTTTGGATACTCTCGAGAGTAGCATGACCAACTTAAATCTTAGCAGTGGCTTTGCATCTAGTGTTACTCCTAAGGGCATTAAAATAACAATATTGTCATTTGAAGTTGCTAATACTATTGTGAAGGGAGAAAATCTAACACAATCTCTTTTTGAAGAAAATATCAGGTTCTTGAAAGAGGAGATTCTTCACTCAGAAGGTGTTTAATGCCTTGTTTCCAATGACATGAATGAGCTAATGAGAATTGTGGCTAATGACAAAAGGTGAGTACTTGCAGTGATGGAATTTAGTATATTTACATTTGTGGGTTATTGGGAAGGGTTATTAGTTATGAAAGTGGGTGCAATGATTACATTCATAATGATGTTTTTCTAAATATTAATCATTTGCTATATTCTTATTTGATAAGTAGACATGTTGGCCTAAAATGTGCCCAAAAAACTTCAAAATTGTATAAATATCACCATTTCTCCTCATTTTTCCAGTCATTGTTCTCTTTTGCATCATAGGAAATTGTTTATGGCATTGTACTTGATTGTTTGGGCTTCATTAAGCAACATGATTTCTATGAGGTGTTCCATGGTCCGTGCTAAAGCTAGAATATATTATTTTTATACATAATTTTGGTGATATTTGGTAGGGAGTAGACCTCATTCCCTGCCCGCCCCCCCCTCCTTTAGCTGCAATGACCTGGATATCAGATAGTTTCTAAAGAGATAATATTTTGTATTTACAGGGCAATGTGACACTTTTTTTGTCTCCCTTCTAGCCTAACAAAATATTCGTATTCTTAATATAAATACTGCACTCAGAGCGCTGCTTCGAGGACACTTGCAGGTATGCTTCTAAATTCTTATTGCAACTTAATTGACGACTTCAAAATTTATTGAAATTAGTCCAGAATTCAATATCTTCATAGATAATATTTGTTACTTTTATGTTTTAAACTTTCTAATTTTTGTTATACCAACTAAAAGAGAAAAACTGCTTTATTATATTTACAAGAATGAACAATAACAAATATGCCAAATAAAAGGAATGAAAAAAAACTTATGTTAATTTTCTTAAAGAGAAGAATATGAGATTGTAGTAGGTCATGGTTGTAAGTTACTCTAACCCATTTATCAAAACTTGAAGCTTCACTAGGTAATAAATGCTTGGCTTTTATTTGGGATACTCTTATTTGGTGTTGAGAAGTATTTTCTATTTACAAGCGAGTTGACTTCATGGGTTTTTGGATCACAACAAATGATTTGCAATTAGCATTTGATATCCATTTTTAATAATCCATCTCTATACATGTAATTCGATTGATTAAGAATGCGAGCATATTTTAGACATTTTTCATGTGACCACATTTAGTATGTTTACTGAATCTCATGAAACATTTAGGAACATAAATAAAGCTTTTTGGGAGGGATGAAATGTTGCAGGAATGCATGAGGAATCATGGGACAGACCAGTTACTATAATTTATCATAGATTGAATTTCGACCCGCTGTTGGAGTGCAGCAGGAAATGATTTTGAGCCAGAATTTGTGACTTGCATGATGACCTAGACTTTGTAACCGACATGTTTTTTTTTCCCTTTTACTCCATGCAATTTGTCCTGATAACTGTTCAAACAACAACCACTGAAGATGTTCCTTTTGGATATCTTCTTACATCACTTTAAATCATATATATTTCTATTTATTTTCCCTATAATAAGGTATCATTTGCATTGCCCATTTGACATTGAATCTGTGATGCATCCATTGACCCAGTTGTCTGCTTTTTATTATCTATCGGTACTTCAAGATCAAAATGAGATGATTAATTCATAATACATATTTAAGGAGGTTCTTATATTTTAGTATCTGTCTAATTTTCACTATATTTAAATGTCAATATCTCCTAGACTTTACTTATCATTGTTTTTAAATGTGGACATTGAAGAACATATTAATCTGAATGAGATATTTTTATATAAGTTTAATCTTCTTGATATTATTATAGACAATTGTATCTCTCTCTCTTCAATTCTCCCTGTTCATATTTTCTTTTTATTAATTTTGAATGAAAGTGATCACATAAAAGAGCCTGCATGTCCCTTGAGAATATGCTAAACTGTATTTATTTTGGAATTCTCTTGTGGCAGAGGGTAACTGATATGGCCTTTTTTTCCAATGGTGTACATCTCCTCGCAAGGTATTAGCTCTAACAATTTTATTACTTGCCAGTTGAATTGTGGATTTGTGTGAGTTCTTTGATTCCTTTTTCATTGCTTTGCAGTGCAAGTTCTAATGGAAGGGTTTTCATATGGAAATTTGAGGAAGGCCTAGGAGATGATGGTAAAACATAGATAACAGAGAAAATTGTTTTTTCCATTCAGATCTTGGGGGATTGGGAGTCTGTTCATCCTCATGTCTGCTGGCATTCTCAGCAGAATTTAATTCCCTGATAATGATTGAACATAGTATTTCAGAATTATCTTTTGATACTTAATATTTCTTTAGTATTGACATGTTTTTATTAAAATTTAGCCAATTATCTATTCATATACACATTAAAAGTACAAACTAATTGGGTGTCAGGTTGTTTGGAAGAGAGGCTGCCTCCAAATTCTAAAAAAAAATGAACATGTCTCTTGTTTACCAGTCTGTCAGTAGACCTACTACTCTATTTAAAAGTCTTGGGATATTCATTAACGAAAGTCTGATCTTGGAATCTTAATTTAATCAACAAGCTATAGGGGCCATGATTAAAGTATTTATTAAAAAACAGAGGAAAACATGTGCACCAGAGCACAATGGATCTAGGATTCAGTTCTTGGGGTCTAAATCCACATCATAGAGTTGCTGGAGTGCCCCTTGCCTCCCTAGCCTGGCCTTCTTCCACTGCCTCTGCAGCATATTTTGCTGCTTGCCCCATTATTTCGTCGTTCCCAGACCAAAGTCTCGGATAGTCCAGCCTTTGAAGAATAACATCCTCGTGAAGCTTTTTGCTCTCAATTTCACATGCAATTATTTCAACCTAAATGTAAAATAACAATTATTATTTCAAATCAAAATACACCTTTTTCAATTGAACAATTGCAATTTAACAATCCTATCGGCCTCTCTTTGCACCTTTTAGGGCAAATTCTAGTTTTTATAATAATAAACATTATTGAATATGATGGTTCTTTAATGTATATATTTATGATTTTATTTGACTTCATTTTTCTTTATGTTCAATTTAGAATTAATAAAGTAACACAGAAAACTTATATTAACAATTAACAAAAAGAGATACTTTTAAATTTCTATTTTCTAAATATTTGGACTTTTTAATTTCATAAAATAAAATAAGTTTTTTTAACCATATTTTTTTCCATTCATAATAGTAATAGTTTAAAGTAGTAAAATAAAATATAGTTTTTTAATAATATTTTCTTCCATTTATAATATTAATAATTTAAGTAAAATAAATTGTATTTTTTTTTTTTTAATCTTTTCAATTGATAGTAATAATAATGATTTTTACAATGTTTTAAATATATTTCTAAAAGTATATTTTTAATTAAATGTAACAAATAATTTATATTTATATAATATTGAAAATAATATAAAAACATAAAATTAAAGTGGCTTTTTAGAATATTATATTAGTAAATGATAACATTAATTTATGGTATTATAATAAAATTTATTTATAAATTAAAAAAAAATTATACTTGGAAAAAAAAATATAATAAAAAAATAAAAAAATAAATAAATCTTTATTATAAAAAAATAAGATCACATGTTTTTTAAAATATACATAAGTTCAACTTATTAATTCTATTATTATAATTATTAAATATTATTATTATAATTATAATTATAATTTTTTTAAATATTAATTCTATTATAATTATTAAGTATTATTATTATAATTATAATTATAATCTAAAATAATTAATTTTAATTAAACCTCAAGAGTTGTAAAACTTGTGTCATATACTTACTCAAATTGATGTAAGTTTCATGGATATTACAATTTTTTTCTCATTTCCATGGATATATTGCAGTTCATACGAATCTCTCTATTTAGAGTAGGGGATATACGCAACATGAAGTGGAAGTGGATAATGATTGATCACCATTATGAACATTAAATTTATAGTTCATTACCAACCTCTCCACCTGGCGCGCTTGGTTGTGGAATTTTATATATATTAATAAAAAATGGCCTACAACTTCGAAAATAAGTTATAACACTCGGTATGAACATGGCTAAAGATAACCAAGAAGCAAAACTCTGAATATTGTACTCTCTTTTTATTTTTAATGAAAAGTGAGCTGTTGAACTGTTTTTCTCTTAAAAAGAAAGATGGCCGAAGGTGTTTCACATCTTAAAGAAGAATCATTGAGTTACATTTAGCTTAGAAGATTGTTACTGCTATAGAGTTATACGGGTGGGATCAACCTTACCTTGACTTTCTTACTTCTTTCATAGCTTAAAGTAGTATGGCATCAGGGCTTGATGGAAAAGTATTTAAAGAATAATCGCTGAGTTACAATTCATATAAATCTTTAGATGAAGTATCCATACGAATGGCTCATATAATCCCTGTAACATCTAGCATATAAATCATATTATAATTACCAAAAACAAAAAAAAAATTATCTTACCATTGAATTAATTATTTAACAATCATTCAATACATATATTACATTAACCTTTGTCCAAAGTTTAGCATACCTGAATATTTACTCTTGCGATTAAAAGGTTTTGGCAATGCTAAGCTTCTGACATATAGTACCATGGTTAACATTGGTGAATGATCCCATTTGATTTTATGTACTCTTAGATTTTGTTTATCATAAAGTTTGATTTCCAATCGCCTTATCACAAGGTATCAGACGTGTAAATATTAATTGTAGAGGTTAATTCATTAAATTTCTAGTGTCGATAATTCACCAGCATTTAAGTAAGTCTGGATTGAAGTTATTGCTACAACTGTGTTGTTTTTACGTGGCACTCAATCCACCGTTCGATCTGCCTTCCTCGCGATCCACAAGGTGAAAATTTCGATGAGCTTTCTAGGGTAACGCAACCGTTTTTCCCCCATTCTCTGATCCGGTTTCATTGTGTTTCTTTGCAGCAAAGAGGTTTGAACTCTACAACACCTTCGTTGGCTCCGCATTCCATCGAGGTCACAACATAAACCATCATGGCTTGATTTATCACTTAGGGTTTTATGAGATTCTAGCAAGGTGTAGTTTGCTAAACTTCAGAGATACATTTTAATTCTTTCGGCATGGAACTGTTGTTTTCTTCTAGCCGCTTCTCTGCTGGGCAAGCCACGCGTGTCTTCACAGCTCCTTCTCGCATCTTTTACAGTGTTCTTGTTTAATGACAAGCGATGTTATTCATTGTTATTTTTGGAACCCTTCTTCATATTCCAGCCCAGATTTCTTTATTTCGTACTTATTGTTACATTATTCTTTTTAATTCTTTACGGTAGGTTCCACTTCGACGGGCTTTGCAAGGGTTCAAACACTAAGCTCCGCCTTGAGCTATCATAGCTAGTAAGTAACATAGATGTTCTCCCTAACATTCACTTAGATATCTCAGAGTTGTAATTCTCGCCTCTGCTTACCCTGCAAGTGAGGATTAACTTTTTCAATGGTCGACCAACGACTAATTACTTCTTTCTTATCTTTTCATTTACAACATGAATCCATTCTTCAAATTTTATTGATAATTGGGTTTATTTTATGCTTGTATAAAAACATTATTCTTTCAGTTTTTTTTGTTCCTCGAGTACTCTTATTTTTTTTAGTTAAAAATGAGGGTTTGACCCTGTGTTTGAATAGTGCCTCCCTTAGCAATGTAAATTTGACATTACAGCTTCTGTTAATATATTAATGTTTTCTCTTAATTTCAATTTGTAATAATTGTTTACTTCAGAATAGTATTTGAACTGCCTTAGGGGTTTCTGCTTGCATTTTACAGTATTTAAGTGGCAGTTGAAATAACAAAGAAAAAATGATTTAATTGATAAATGTGTTCTTCATTTCCCTCGGGTTGTTAGTTTAATTATGATACTGAGAATTTACTTGAAATTCTCCAATAATGTTCGTTATCGGTCCTGAGCTATGGTTCACGATAATAGTCTGCATACAAATTTAATTCTTATGCCATAGAGAAACCTTGTTTTTCATTGGATTATCTTTCCGAAATTCTCTTGGATGAATTGAAATGTACGAATGTGAATATTTATAGTGGACTATTTGTTCCCTTTTTAACAATACTAATGTTTTTCCGGTTTGCCACTAATGAGTTTACTTTTGCAACAGAATTGACAATTCCTGTGAAGTTATAACTCCAATACTGGGTGTTTTCTCTTACAATGTTACAAATAAATATTTCATTTTGTTGAAGAATTATAACTAGAGCTACTCACTACATCTCTATAGTACTACTCTTTTTCTTTCAGTTCAGCAGTATTTCTTTATGAAACTAATTAAAGAATATGTCCGGACCATAACTGTCCATGTAATATATAGCTATCGAGGATGATCTACCCAGAACCTTCATTAGAGGGGTCTGGGTTTACGACCCTCTTTTTCATATTTGACTAACAATAAACACTTATTCTGGAATTCTATTAACTGTGACATCCAAAGAACAGGAAAATTTCCTACTGAATATTCAAAACTGATTTTTTTACAAAACTTTTAATCTCAATTACAGTAACAGATTATACTTATCTGTCCAATTTTCTGTGACTGATATTTTTGCCTCCCGTCCATGAGCGAGGCTATTAGATCCTCCAACTCTCCCCTGTGCTCCAAGCCTGAGCCTAGTGGTGAATAGAAAACCTGGAAGAGACCTTGGGACAGTCCGGTCCAGTCTCCAATTCTAGTATTCCACAGAAATATGAATATTCCACTAGTATTACTAGTGAAAAATTCTTTTCAGTAATTTCCTTTCCTTCAATTCAAAAACAGAGAACCCCCAAACCTCACTGGGATTCCATATTTATCCTCAGAGGTTGGGTAATTGTTTCAACTGAATTCTGTTCAACCAATCCTCATATCTTGAATTTATTTTTTTATTTTTACTGTCAGTCTTTTACTTATGGAACTAATTCCATAATCAGTTTTCCATTTTTCAAGAATTAAATTTCTGTCCACAAAATTTCTTTTTCAATATAATAAAAGTAAATGTTTGCAAAATTCTAACAAATAGCTTAACAACTAGTTAATAAATGAACTAGTGGTTACAACTCCCCCCTGGAAGTGAACACCAGCCCTGGTGTTCGCGTTCTGCTCTAGAAAATAGTTCAGGATAGGATTCCCGAACAAAACCTTCATCCTCCCAAGTAGCTTCCTTCGGGCCAAAGTGCTTCTAGTGCACTTTAACATGGGCGATGGCTCGTTTTTGGAGCATGATTTCCCTCCGATCGATTATACTGTGAGGCTCTACCAAAAACTCTCCGTTCGGCTCGACCTGCAACAAATATTCTTAATCATTTTTTCACATAAATCTTAACATTTTTAATCAATCTGGTATGCATATTCTACTTGAATATTCTGCCAGTGAATTATATGTTTTGAATCATGTATGTATTTTTTCAATAGTGATACATGAAAAAATTTATGCACTCGAATATGACTGGGCAAAGCCAAACGGTAAGCCACAGGTCCTACTCGTTCAAATATTTGGAATGAACCGCAAAATCTGGGAGCTAACTTGGCACAAGATGCCCATCTCAAAGTGTTTTTCTTTGGCTTGATCCTTACGTACACATGGTCCCCCACTTCAAATTCACGATAGGTCCTTTTTTTTGTCTGCATACACTTTTTTTTCTATCATGTGCTGCTTTCAAAATTTTGTCGAATTTTCTTTACTTCGATTTCCATTTCAGCCAACATGTCGGGTCCAAGCATCAACTTGTTTTCTGGGCTACTCCAATTAATATGAGTTTTACAGTGACGCCCATACAAGGCTTCAGATGAACTCATCTTGAGTGACTCCTGATAGCCATTTTTGTATGCAAACTCCACTAGATGTAAATACTCCTCGCACCTAGTTAGTTGTTGCATTACATACATACGTAACATGTCTTCCAAAGTTTGGTTCACTCGCTCTGTCTGACCGTCTGTCTGCAGATGATACATAGTACTAAAATTAATTTTAGTTCCTAACCCAGTGAACAATGTTTTCCAAAATGCTGATGTAAACTTTACATCCTTGTCAGATATGACAGTCTTTGGAATTCCATGCAATCTGAAAATCTCTCACATGAATATATCTTCTATCTGCACTGTCTTATAAGTGGACTGTACTGGTTAAAAGTGTGCATATTTGCTTAATCTATCCACTACCACCACTATAGAATCATTGTGACTTTTTGGTCTTGGTAGTCCAACGATAAAATATAAAGATATCACTTCCCACTTCCATTCTAGTACCGGTATAGGCTTCATCAACCCAACTAGATGTCGGTGCTCCACTTTCCCTTGCTGGCATTCTAAGAACTTATTCAAATATTCTGCTATATCTCTCCTCATACCAGGCCAGAATTAATTCTTCCTTATGGATGTTAGCATCTTTTGATAACCAGGGTGTCTCGAATAATTACTTCGATGATATTCATTTAATATCAATTCCTTCAAATTCATTCGGTTTGGGACAAAATTTATTTTCTTGAAAGTTAACAAACCATCATGATCAATTTCATATTCAGCTAGTTTTCCTTCTTCTTTGAGCTCCTTTTCTTACTGCCACATAAACTGGTATTCAGGGTCTTTATCTGCTTCTGATTTTATTTTTTCTAGAAATCTGCACTCAACTTGATTACAATATAATTCATAAATACGATGCAACTTTATGCTTAATGCATATGCTACTCAGTTCTCCTTACCTTTCACATGTTGCATATCAATATCAAATTCGCTCAGGAAAGCATTCCACCTTGCCTGACGAGAGTTGAGATCAGCCTGCTTAAAATAGCTAGTTAGGCTGTTATGATCTGTTTTGAACAAAAATCTTTTCCAAAGTAAATAGTGCCTCCACACCCGAAGTGCATGCACCACTGTTGTCAATTCTAAGTCATAGGTTGAATATCGTTGCTCATGTTCTTTTAATTTTTGGGACTCATACACAATCACCTTTCCCTCTTGTGACAAGGTTGGTCCAACTCCTTCCTTGCATGCATCTGTGCATACCGGAGTGGTAGTTAATAACTTCTTAAGCTTTTCAAAACTGTCTTGACATTCCCTTGTCCATTTAAATACCTTTCCTTTCCTTTATAGTGAGGTGATTGGAAAATTAATCCTTGAGAATCCTTCAATAAATTATCGGTAATAACCAGCCAATCCCATAAAGGATCGGATGTCTACCACATTTTGAGGCATTTTCCATTCCATAATTGTTCTGATCTTCTCAGGGTATACTGAAATACCTTCAGCAGAGATTTCATGACCAAGGTACTGAATTTATTCCTTGAAGAAATCACACTTGTTGAACTTAGCATACAGTTGGTGCTTCCTTAGCATTTCCAACACTATTCGCAAGTGTTATTTGTGTTCCTCTACATTCTTAGAGTAAACTAAAATGTCATCAATAAATATCAACACAAAGTTATCTAGATAGGGGTGAAATATACCATGCATTAATCTCATGAATGTTGCTGGTGCATTGGTTAACCTCAAAGGTAGCACCACAAATTCATAGTGCCCGTACCTCGTACGGAAGGCAGTTTTATGTATGTCTTCGTCTTTTATCCAGATTTGATGATATCCTGATCTTAGATCTATTTTTGAAAATACCGTGGCTCCCTTTACTTGGTCAAACATATCATCAATTCACGGTAAGGGATACCTGTTCTTAACAGTTATTTTATTTAACTGATGGTAATCCATGCACATTCGCATAGTTCTGTCCCTTTTCTTCAGAAATAGTACAGGTGCTCCCCAAGGTGATACACTTGGTCGTATATATCCCTCATCCAATAATTCTTTTAGTTGCATTTTTAACTCAGTTAATTCTGGTACACGCATTCGATAAGGTGTTCTTGAAATTGGTGATGCTCCCAGTAATAATTCAATTGTAAAATCTATATCCCTTCTAGATGGCAATCCTAGTATTTCTTCCGAAAATACATCCTTGAACTCCTACACTATTGGTATAGTTTTCAAAACTGGGGCTTTCTCTTTAAAGTTAGTAAAGCCCACTTGAATGGCATATAGCTGGCATCCTTTCCTCATGCACTTGCCCATTTGGGATGCTGTGACTGGACGTAACTGTAAGGGATTATTTATTCCTTGTATTTCCTCACGAGTGCCATCTTTTTTTTCTGTAGTAAATAACTTTTTTTTGCAGTCTACTAGTGTCCAATGCTTTTCTAACCAATCCATACCAAGTAATACATCATAATATCCTAGAAGAAAAATATTCAAATCCACAGTTAGTTGTTGTTCATTAATTTCTAGTGCACAATTCAGTATTTTAGCAATAACCTTCCTCTTAGCTCTAGTAGCTAACTGTACTAGCCATGATTTTCTAAATTTCTGACTTGATAATTTATAGCACTCTACTACTTTAGGACTTATATAGCTTAAACTTGCACCTGGATCTACCAAGATAGAAACAGGTTTGCATAACAGTTTACCTTCCAGTTCGATCATTGTTCGCTGGTAATCAGCTTGTCGGTCCTCCAATGTGGAATTAATCCTGGGTATGTTTCTGGCAACATCACCCACTGTTGAGGCCTCTTGTAGATTGGCTATTGTTTCGCTCCTTCCTCACTGTGGACAGTTTCGGTAATAATGAGCCTACCCACAACCCCAACATTGTAAAGGTGGTTTCTGATTTTGAGTTTGTTTTGGCTTACTAGAAGCTTCTGCAAGTTTATCATCTGCAGGCCACCTTACTCTTTGATCATTTTTACCAAACTATTTACTAACTGAACTCCTCACAGTACCTTTAAAATTACTGGTTTTGTTTCTTTTAAATCTAGAACTGCCTTTATGTTCTTTCTTTGTTTGCCAGCTTTTACCTTGCTCCACCTTGGCTTTTGCTTTCTGGTAACACATTCCGACTTTTCTGATAGCTTCATCCATTATTTTAGGATTTACGAATTCTATATGCTCTTTCATATGAGTTGATAAACTGCTTAGGAATCTTTGCACCTTAGCTTTTTCATCTCTCAAGTAGGGTACATAACGCAGTAATGAAGTAAATTTAGTGATATATTCATCCATTGTCATTTGTCCCAACTTCAAATCATGGAACTCCTTGGATTTCTCATTGTAAAATCGTTTTGTTAAGTACTTATCCTTAAAATACTATTGAAATGAATCCCAAGTTACATCTTGGTCATCTATATTACGGACATTTTTCACTTCCTCCCACCATGAGGTGGCTTTCTCCCTTAGCTGATAAATAGCTAATCTTGCCTTAAAATTGCTGTTGTATTCATATACTTGAAAATATTTATTCATATTAATCAACCACGCTTTAGCTACTTCCTCCTCTACTCCATCAAAAATAGGGGGTTTTATTTTCCTGAATTCACCTTGAAGCTCTACCTTCTGCCTTTTTATTTCCTTCTGATCTGATACGTTATCAGATTCAGCTTCATTATAATTCTTATTTCAGTTACTACACTGCGACTGAATCCTTTCCATTTTGACTATATCATGATCTCTAGTTTGTTGTTCAATTCTTTCTCGAAACTCTCTATCAGTACTTGGCTTCTCAATTTCTTGATTTTGTTTATTGGAGAGACTTTTCAATATCCTCTCCTATTCTTGCATTATTCATGCATTATCGTCTCGCACCTTTTCCATCTCTTCTTGTATTTTTTGTACAGTGTTTAAGAGGATACTAGTTTGATGATGTTGTTCCTCCAATAAGCGACTTGTTTGTTGGTGCTATTCTACCCCTAGCTGTATCAACATTTCTGGGTTTAATTCAGATCAGGGTTGTGTCTCCCTAATGCTCGGAGGTGGTTTCTTTGTCATTTTCCTCCTCATATTATTTTGTTAAACTCTTCCTCTCTGTGCATCATTAATACACAACTTACAACGTTAGTTTACCCTTGAGGGTCTGAGCGTTACAACGCTGCTTTGATACCACTTGTAACATTTGCCATATAAATCATATTATAATTACCAAAATAAAAATAAAAATATCTTACCATTGAATTAATTATTCAACAATCATTCAATACATATATTACATTAACCTTCGTATAAAGTTTACCATACCTGAATCTCTACTCTTGCGATTAAAAGGTTTTGGAAATGCTAAAATTCTGACATATAGTACCATGGTTAACATTGGTGAATGATCCCATTTGATTTTATGTACCCTTAGATTTGGTTTATCATAAAGTTAGATTTCCAATTGCCTTATCACAGGGTATCGGGCTTGTAAATATTAATTGCAGAGGTTAATTGATTAAATTTCCAGTCTCGATAATTCACCAACATTTAAGTAAGTCCAGATTTAAGTTACTCCTATAGCTGTGTTGTTTTTACATGGCACTAAGTCCACCGTTCGATCTGCCTTCCTTGCGATCCACAGGGTGAAAATTTCGATGAGCTTTCTAGGGTAACGCAACCATTTTTTCCCCATTCTCTGATCCGATTTCATTATGTTTCTTTGCTGCAAAGAGGTTTGAGCTCTGAAACACCTTCGTTGGCTCCGCATGCCATCGAGGTCACAGCAATAGCCATCACAGCTTGATTTATCACTTAGCGTTTTATGAGATTATAACAAGGTGTTGTTTGCTAAACTTCAGAGATACATTTTAATTCTTTCGGCATGGAAGTGTTGTTTTCTTTTGCCCGCTTCTCTATTGGGCAAGCCACGCGTGTCTTCACAACTCCTTCTCGCATATGCAATAGTCTCCAGTCGAATCAACAGGTAAAGTTGTTATTTCTTTTACAGTGTTCTTGTTTAATGACAAGTGATGTTATTCATTTTTATTTTTTGAACCCTTCTTCATATTCCAGCCTGGATTTCTTTATTATTTTTAATTATTTACGGTAGGTTCCACTTCAGCAGGCTCTATAATGGTTCGAACACCAAGCTTTGCCTTCAGCTATCACAGCTGGTAAGTAACAGAGACATTCTCCCTAGCATTCACTTAGATATCTCAGAGTTGTAATTCTCGCCTCTACTTACCCTGCAGGCGAGGATTAACTTTTTCAATGGTCGACTAACAAATAATTGCTTCTTGCTTATCTTTTCATTTACGACATGAAGCCATGCTTCGAAGTTTACTGATAATTGGGGTTTTTTTACGCTTGTATAAAAAACATTATTCTTTCAGTTCTTTTCGGTCCTCAAGTACTCTTATTTTTTTTTGGTTAAAAACAAGGGTTTGACCTTGTGTTTGAACAATGCCTCCCTTGGCAATGTAAATTTCACATTAAGTCTTCTGTTAATATATTAATTTTTTCTCTTAATTTCAATTTGTAATAACTGTTTATCTTAGAATAGTATTTGAACTACCTTAGGGGTTTTTGCTTGCATTTTACAGTATTTAAGTGACGGTTGAAATAACAAAGAAACAAATCATTTAATTGATAAATGTGTTCTTCATTTCTCTTAGGTTGTTAGTTTAATTATGATACTGAGAATTTACTTGAAATTCTCCAATAATGTTCGTTATTGCTCCTGAGCTATGGTTCACGATAATAGTCTGCATGCAGCTTTAATTCTTATGCCATAGAGAAACCCTGTTTTTCATTGGATTATCTTTCCGAAATTCTCTTGGCTAAACTGAAATGTACGAATGTAAATATTTACAGTGGATTGTTTGTTCCCTTTTTAACAATACTAATATTTTTCCAGTTTGCCACTAATGAGTTTACTTTTGCAATAGAATTGACAATTCCTGTGAAGTTATAACTCCAATACTGGGTGTTTTCTCTTACAATGTTACAAATAAATATTTCATTTTGTTTAAGAACTATAACCATAGCTACTCACTACATCTCTATATTACTACTCTTTTTCTTTCGGTTCAACAATATTTCTTTATTCAACTAATTAAAGAATATGTTCGGACCATAACTATTTGTTTAATATCATAGCTATCGAGGAAAATCTACCCAGAGCCTTCATTAGAGGGGTTTGGGTTTATGGTCCTTTTTTTTCATGTTTGACTAACAATAAATACTTATTATGGAATTCTATTAACTGTGACATCCAAAGAACAGGAAAATTTCCTACTGAATATTGAGAACTGATTTTTTTACAAAACTTCTAATATCAATTACAGTGATAGATTATACTTATCTATCCACTTTTCTGTGACTGATATTTTTGCCTCCCATTTGCAAGTGAGGCTATTACGTCCTCCAACTCTCCTCCGTGCTCCAAGCCTGAGCCTAGTGGTGAACAAAAAACCTGCAAGAGACCTCGGGACAGTCCGGTCCAGTCTCCAATTCCAGTATTCCACAGAAATCTGAATATTCCACTAGTATTACTAGTGGAGAATTCTTTTCAGTAATTTGCTTTCCTTCAATTCAAAAACGGAGAACCCCCAAATCTCACTGGGATTCCATCTTTATCCCTTTTCAAGAATTAAATTTCCGTCCACAAAATTTCTTTTTCAGTATAATAAAAGTAAATGTTTGAAAAATTCTAACAAATAGCTTAACAACTAGTTAATAAATAAACTAGTGGTTACAATCCCCTACCTGCTTATGAACAACTTTAGAACAATCAGAAAATTTAAAAATCAGAATCAAATAAAAAAAATATTTTATTTTGGTATAGAAATAAATTTAGTATTCTGCATTTTTTTAAATAACTTTTAAACTAGAAAGATTCAATAGGGTAAAATTAATTTTTGTAATGTTTTTCATAAAGTTTTAGATAAATATAATTTATATATATATATATATATATATATCTTTATTTTGAATAATTTATTATTATTATTTTAATTTTATAAAAAGTAAATTTAGCATTTCAAAATTTTTGAAAATATTACAATTATAATTACAGTAATTTTATAATAAATAAGTTTAGCATTTTCAAAAATTTTGAATATATTACAATTATAATTACAACTTTATATGATCAAATTTTAAAAAAATAATGAGAAAACTTAGAGATAGTTAATTATAGTTGAGTAAGATTGACCATGGTTGTTCATGGTTGATTGGTTGAGTATGAAAGCTAACACTGGTTTAATATGGTTAGAGTTCATTGGTTGAGTATGAAAGTTGACAATGGTTTAATTTGGTTGAGTAAAGATGATCATGGTTTCTTATGGTTCACTAAGGTTGCTTAACGTTGATTATGGTTGATTATGGTTGACTATGTTTGGATAAGATTAACCATGGTTCACTATAATTAACCATTTTTTTGACAATGTTGAACATTATTTACAATGTTGGACACCATGTCTAATCATGTTTGGCTAGGGTTGAGAAATATTACCTATATTAACCATGTTTAACTATAAGTAAGCATAATTAGACATGGTTGATCATGGTTGACTATTTTTAAATTTATTTAATCTTTATTTTATTTATTTCATATTTGATATTAAAAATATCAATTGATTGCCATTTTATCCTTAAGCACTCCTATCATCAAAAATAAAAAACATAAAATTAATTATTAATCCAAAAATTATAAAAAATAAGAAAAATAATTAAAATACACAATTGAAAAATAATAATATAGATAAATAGATTATCTAATAAAAATAAAATTATAATTTTAAAATAATTTCAAATCAATTAAATAAAATTTTCAAAACTATAAAAATTAAAAAGCAAAGATGCCTTGGAGAGGTAGGTCATTTTGGTTGTATATATACGTTTTTTTTAATGTCTTTGGCTTATTTTAGTTTTTAATATTTATTTATTTTTTATTATTTAATTTATTTTTTTAAATATAAAAATTTTCATATTTTAATTAAAAATTAAAAAAATCATTATTTTATTTATTTAAAATTGTTTTTCATGTTTCTATGTACATTAATGATGATTTTATAGATTATATGTAAAAAAATTGATTTTTTAATGTCTCCTTAAAAAATGTCAACTTATTTAACTTATATTAAACTAAGATTTAAATGGCATATATTTTGAACATTTAAAAAATAAAATTCTTCTAAATAGAACCACTTTCTAATTTAGGTATTTATTTTTAGGTTTTTTTACACTTTTAATATTTTGTCTTTATGTCTGTCATGGATGAAAAATGTTGGTCTTTATGGATGATAAATGTTGAAATTTTAATATTTTTTGTAGTTGTGATATTTGGTTTTAATTCTTTGGTTAAAAATGTCTGACATGTTAAGGATTTTTGTACAAATTATATTTGGTCGTGGTTGATTTTTTTTGATATTTTAAGATTTTTCATAATCATGAATTTTATTTTTAATGTCATGGATACACACTGTTGAAATCTTAACCCTAAAAGAAGGGATAATGTGGCATCACCATTATTATATTGAAGTCCAATGTCCACCTTATAAACAATATTTTATGTCTGTGTTTTGTTGTCTATCAGCATGAGTGGTACTCTCCTCACTTTTGGATTATGTTCCAAAGACCATTTACAGATATTTAGTTGCTTAATAATTTGTTGAAATGATATATGCATAGGTTCTCCAAGTTTAAGAAAACAATATAGATGATTGGTTCTCGAAATCCATCTTCCATTCTTTTTTCTATGTCAACCACTGGTTTTCTCTTGTCTTGACCATCTGGAATAAGGTTTCTTACTTGGATCATTTTTAAATGTGTCAATTTTAATGACCATGCATTTTTTTCAATCATTTTTAATGACCATGCATTTTTTTTAATTATATACCAAGTGTGCCCCCACTATGTAAGCACAACTTGGTAAACTTCATGTTCTAGAAAAATTTGTAGTTAATTTTCAAAATGTGGGTGCTTCAACACATTTGTGTTTAAATAGTCTTGAGTTTTACAGATCAATTTGTGCTTCAAGTTTTGTGTTTTACATTTTCGTTCAAGTCGTGCACTTCAAAATTTGTGATTAAATAGTCTTGAGTTTCACATCAATTAGTGCTTCACATTTTGTGTTTTAGATTTTTGCTAAAGTTGTGCTTGGACATTTGTGTATTACATCAATTTTTTGATTAAATAGTCTTGATTTTTACATCAATTTTTGAATTATTTCAATATATTTAAATAGTAATTTTAAAAATAATTGTAAATGCATGAGGTAAATTTTTAAATATCATATACATTTATGTATCTATAGATATTCATATTTCATGGATGAACATTTTCCACATGATTCTTTGATGTGAGAATCAATCAAGTTTCATGCATCTACGAGAGGGGGGGGGATCATGGATCAAAGAGAATATCAAATGAATCAGGGGATGTTCATCACGATCGTTGTATATATATGTTTATGGGAAAGTTTTTAGGTAATATTTGAATACAATATTATGCACATACATCTGTATACATATGGAATTGAGTTTTTATAAATTTAGTGAGTTGAATTATTTTTTAATAAATTTCATTTGTTTAGGAGTTTGGACGAAAAGTGTATCTACTCACTCAATGGAGGGCCATTTTTCATACCATCGTGGATTTATATTTACTTTTAAATGATAAATAGGTAGAATCACATGTATGTACATACATATATATTTGAATTGATTAAATTCTATTTTTTTAAGAAGCTCCACTCACAATGTTGTCGCGTGGGGGTGGTATACATTCCCCTGGTGGCCAATCAATGGGTGGTGGTCATGCTGGTGCTCAACCATCTCTCGGTGGGCATGATGGTGGTCACCCATCTATTGGTGGTCATAAATATCAATCGGATCATCATGATCATCATTTTGTTAAACTATATATATATATATATATATATATATATTTTTATGTTAAAAAAAATTTGTACATTTTTTCACATTTTTTTTATTTATGTAATTTTATATATCGATGCAGAGGGTGAAAATGTTGCTAAAAAAAGGTAAGCGAAATCAGGAAATTGAAGAAGAAGGTTGTACACCAACTACAAGTTATCCATGTGAAATTCCAAATGAATTTCCTTACGAAACAAACATACAACATTGTATATTATAGAGGTGCCAAGGTATTTATTCAAAATTGAGGAAAGATCTTGGGATTTTGGAGTTCTCTGCAGAGAGTCGAGAAAGCTTAGAAATAGTTGTGCACTCTCTAAATACATTTCTAGATGTTTACCAGAAGCTTGGGCCAACCATGGATAGCTTTGTAGAAATGATGAGATATAAAAATGTAGTAATGGGTCTTGATAAATGGGTCGATGTTAAAAACATGGTTACAAAAGCAATGGAAAAATCTATGTTTACTTTCAAAGAAGGGTCAAAAAGAAAGATGTTTAAGGTGCAATATTTTAAGCACCTTAATATAGCCAACAATTTTTATAATAGGTTCCTTGCAACATATGGTAAGATGCAATGGAATAAAAATGTTATTTTACAAAATTATTTTATGCATAATAATTTTGGGTATGAAACTCGATTATAATGACCTTCCTTCTAAATTTTTTGGTACTAGGAGAGGTCGATTATGTGATCATAAGGGTGCTAATTGTGACACTAAATCTCCTCGCCCTCAACCACTTTTTTTATGTCGAAATCCTTGTGTGGAAACTTTGTGGTTAGAGATGGATGCCAGTTCTCAAATTAATCTAGAAGGAAGGGATGCCTTCATAGAAAATGTCTACACTGGAATTAGTGGAATTGATATTGGTCTGAATCGACAAAGAAAATGAGATAATACACATGATAATTTTGTATATAAAACAAATTAGGAGATATATAACATGAATATTGAGGAGCTTAAAGCATATGTAAAGAGTTGTCGTAATCGTTGGAAATAATTAATTCTTCATGAGGAAGAGGGCATGGGATCAGTATGTGTTAATGGTTAGGGTGAATGTTTTAATGCAATTTGTAATTTAAATATACATGTTTATTTGTATGTGTTAATCTAACAAAAATGTATCACATGATCACCATTTGTAGATAACACGCTTGTTGGAAGAAAATTTTGATAATACCATAGTCCAAGGTTCAGGTTTTGGCAATCAAGATGATATTTTGGGAAATGTTAGTTTTTTTTAAGAGTTCATGATTTTGATGTACACTTATTATTCTAGTATTATATCGGTATCACGAGGACATAATTTTAAAAGAAATAATTACGTATATGTATATAATTAAATGTTAACATATTCTGATTCTGTCTGACATTTTCAAATTGGCGCCACCTTCTTCTTTTGTATTACGATATGTGCCAAATATTCCATTGTAACAAGTATTCAATATTTCAGTTATGTTTTGTTATAAATTGAAGTGCAAGTTTCATTAAAAAATGAGATAGATTTTTATTTTATAGTTTTAAAATTTTTTAATTTGGTTTGTGGAGACGATTTCCGTTCTCCAAGGACTTTAGCGATGGAGTCGATGATGGAGATAGGATCATCGAAACAATTTGAAGAAGTCGTCTAACATTTTTTAATAAATTACACGAGTTTATGCATTTTCATTTGCAAAATTTTAAAATTTTAATATATATACTTGCACATATATATTCTACAGTTTATCCATGAGGGCATGATGCAGGGCGAACACTAGAAATACATAATTGAGCGGGAACAACATGAGGTATTGCATGGAATTTGAATCTTTTTTTTTTTTTAATTTTGTTTTTTATGAAATTACATTCTCAATTACTTATAAAACATTAAATTTTAATTTTAATGTGTGTGTAAATATATATATATATATATATATATATATATATATATATATATATATATATATATATTACACATGTTTTGCAAGGCCCCCATGATTCAGATGAGAGCACAAGGAGGTTGATGGAACTTATATTTCAACCAGATTCTCTAAATTGATGCAACTTTTTATTTGACAATTTTTTTATAGCATGCATTATATATAATTTTATTGAATGATATAAATTTTGGAAATATTTAAAGTAAACCTCTTTATTATGAATTGACATGCATATTTTTATTTGACAACTTTTTTATTTTATATTTACTTTTATAATGATATAAATTTTGGACATATTTTAAATCTAGAACTCTTTAAATTATGATTTAATACATGCTATTTTTGGAGTTTATGTACATTTTGCATGGTAAAATTTGCATGATGCATGGTTTGATGCTTAAAACTTGGTTTTACATATCTAATTTCATGAATATGTAGCAATGAAAGTAAATTTGCATTTAGTTGGTACATTTTGCACGATCATGTTGTTATAATGTTAGTAGACGATTCTTATGTTTTTTAATTTGTTTTGTCACTTGTTATTTAAAATGAGTCTATTAATTTGGACATTACAAAACACATGGTACATTTTTCATTTGAACATAAATCTTATAGTTATGTGTAGATGTCTATTAACAATCATAAAATTTGCAAACTATAAAATATGGTATGTACATTTTGCATTCATGTATCTAGAAAGGCTATTATGGATGTTGGTTGATAGTTAAATTTTAATATAAAGTTGCCAATGAATGCAAAAAAATACTATAAAATTACATTATAAAACATGATCATACAATTTGCATGATGTGCATGTGGTTTTATGCTTTTAAAGGTTAAATGCATATTTAAGTTCATGAATATGTAGCAATGAAAGTAAATTTGCATTTAATTGGTACATTTTACATTCAATGATTAGATTATAATGTTAGTATATATGATTCTTAGGTTTTGTTTAACGTTATTTCAATGTTGAAATTTATTTAAAGTCAATCTCTTAAAATTGTGAATTACAAAATTTACACATGGTACATTTTGGATTTGAAAATGAATCTTATAATTAGGTGTAGAGATGTCTATTAAAACAATAATAAAAATTGCATTATAAAATATCTAGTACATGTACATTTTGCATTCATGTGTCTAGAAATGCTATATAGATATATATATATATATATATATATATATATATATATATATATATATTAGTTGATAGTTAACTTTTAATATAAATTTTTTCATGCACAAAGGTATTATAAAACATTACCATACAATTTGCATGATGCATGGTTTGATGCTTTTGAAGTTTTTACATATTGAAGTTCATGAATATGTTGCTATGAAAGTAAATTTGCATTTAATTGGTAAGTTTTGTATTCAATCATTCTTATTTAATGTTAGTAGATGATTCTTAGGTTTTGTTTAAAGATATTTCGACGTTTCAAAAGTTATTTAAAATGAATCTATTAAAATTGCAAATTACAAAACATGGTAAATTTTGCATCTGAACATGAATCTTATAATTAGGTACATAAATGTCTAAAACAATCATAAAATTTTAAAATTGCATTAAAAATATGGTATAAAACATTTTGCATCAATGTTTAGAAAGGCTACTATGGATGTCCATTATTTGCACGATGAATGGTTTGATGTTTTTAAAGGTTTTACATATTTAAGTTCATGAACATGTAACAATGAAATTAAATTTGAATTTAGTTGGTACATTTTACATTCAATCATTCTTATAATTTTAGAATAGATGATTCTTTGGTTTTGTTTAAAGTTTTGTCAATTTATTTAAAATCAATCTAGTAAAATTGGAAATTACAAAACATGGTACAGATTTTGCATTTGAATGAATCTTATAATCTGATGTAGATGTATAAAACAATCATAACTTGAAATTAAATTATAAAATATGCTAGATACATACATTTTTCGTTCGTGTATAGAAAGACTAATGTATTAAATTGCATTCATGTATGAAACTTTTTAAGACCAGAGAATGTATGTACATATAAATTACTTGTCGCAGGTGCATGCAAACATAATATCAATAGAATCAAATCCTCAATACACTTGTACATAACAGGAAATATAAATATAACTTTGTAAATCAATACATTATTAAGAATGTACAACTTAAGAGTGCACAAAAATAAAGGCTAATAATGTACTTGAACTCTAAGTTTTCAAAGATGAATCTAAGGAGAAGAAATTGTTGGGCAGTTCAATAAAAAAAATCTAATGGAATGCCATCGTTAATGATCCATTCATGGCCAACTTTTCACATTCTCCATTTCTTAACTTTTAATTTTTTCTTTGATTGAACTTTTACCAACTTTATGCGTGCTACACACACCAAGTGACTATATTGACAACTTATGGCATCATGTTGATAGTCTTGAAAGTAAACATTACTCTTAGTTTGATGAGATTGTTGGAAAGAATAACCTTTTAGTATAATAGATCATCTTTCATATATAAAACCATTATCATCATAGTCTTCAAATAATTTAATATTTCGTTCAGTGCACTACATAAAATAATACTTGACATTTTTTAGGTTGTTAATAGGTGCAACTACAATAAAAACATCTTCTGCACAATAAAACAAGTGTAGATTTAGATAATAATTAGCATGAAATTAAATTTATGAACATTGACTTGATTTTATTATCTATTTATATATCTATATCATTTGAAAGAAATTAAAATGTTACCTTCTCTAACAAGATCAGAAACTTGATCACCTTTATATGATACTATATTCTCGTCTGATTCCACCTCTTCTAAGCTTGCAACTAGCATTTTCCCCTTTGTATTTAGTTTTGTATGTTTCCAATATTTACATACATATTGTTTTCAAAAACATTATTGGATTGTATGTCCTCTATGCAAACAAGACTAAAACAATAATATTTTCTTTAATCAAATGTAAACACATTTTGATACTTCTTTCTTTTAATTAAATTAAAATTTTCATCCCATTTTATTGTTTCGGCTTCATACGCAATCAAATTGTCTACATCTTGGACTCCAATATGTCAAAAAAACTAATGGAAAATTCAAACAGGAATATAAATATGAAATCATTTAAAGTACAATTTATATATCAAAGATAATCATTATGATAAATAATGTTTAGAATTTATAAATGTTTAAAATTAGGAATTTAATAATAATTAGATCATATATTAAAGCTCTAGGTTAATTTTTATATATGTACATGTACCTTCGTACTTCCCTTGATGGGTTAGTCTCATGGCTTAGTGCAACAATGAACCATTGAACAACTTGTTCAACTGAGACAAGTTGGTTTGCAGAGTGGTCCATTTTATCAATTCGAAGTGCCTATTTTATACATACCCCTACACCATCATGTTCTTCTTTTCCATGACCAGTCTCAAAGAAATTCCAACAATGTTTAATGTGAGTTTTGATATGAATATGACACAACCAAAATAATGATCATGAATATTTGAATTGACTTGCACATCCATCTGACCATATCAATTTCTCAATGATTTTTATTCCATGACCTTTCAATGAGTCATAAATCTTATCAAAAGAATTTTGTACAAAATGTGTATCATGTGTATGAACATCACTTATATAAAAGTGACATTCTTTAATAACACATCTATTTTAATTGATGCTTTCTATATGATCAACATATTTTTAAACATGTATATATAGAATATGGACAAGCATAGAGAATTGGTCATAATAATAATATTCACTCTGTATTTCATTTTGTGCAATAAATGTGTAATTTTCTACAAAATAAACTATTGATAAAATGTCCCTAGTGGAAAATTTTCATGGGAGTTTTTTAATTGAAGATCCTACCATCGAGTTCTATGTGAATGCTTGGTGTATTTGTAAATTTTTTCCTCAAACTTGTTTAAAAAATATATTACAAAAAGTTCTTCTAGTAAATCAATCCTTTTAGTACTTGTACTACTACTTGAACCATTCGATGTATGAACATATCCATATTTCTTCCATTTCACGTTTATGTTGGACACTGATTGATGATTTATATCAATAGGATATTTGTTGTAAATTAAAGTAAAATTTCCACAACAACCACATGTTTTACCACCAACACATTTGTTTTGGTAAAATAATTCATGAATTTATCTTACACATAGAATTTGGGATATGAAATCATGGACAGTGGAAGGAGGAGGTGAAATTTCCAAAAATATTTTACCAAAACTAAGGAATATGTCATAATATAATTGATATTCCACATGATAACAACAAAAAATATGTCGCGTACAGTGATAGGGTTAACATACCATGGTTTTTGTTTCACAAAAGCACTGATTGTGGAATTAATTCCACAATTATTTTCTATAAACTTATTGAATAACTATATCTGAGTGGTGTCCAAGATATTTTTTGCATGTTATTCATATTGATTTCATGTTATTCTTTGTCGTATCACATCCCTTGCTTTTGGTGAAACAAGTGATTTTTTTTTTAATCCAATATATATATATATATATATATATATATATATATATATATATATTTAACATCTCCTCCAAGTCTATCTTTATATGGTTGCCTACAAATAATTGTCCAACAAGTGAGCTCATCATTTACATATATTTGCAATCGAAATTTCCTATGTTTGTGAAATGTTTTTCGTGAGGTCCTCATCATTTTGTCAAAGATTTTACCAAATGATTTTCTTTATTACTTGATGAAACCTCTTCCATTTGTATTGTTGTATGTGCATCTATATCACTTTTCTTTCTAGATCTTCCAATTGATTTTAGAGAACTATTTATATTTTGAATCACATTTTCCTTCATTTTTTTATCTTTCGTTGATTTTTGAATAACCAATAGGATTGTAGAATATATTTTTTTTTTTGATGTTAAGGGACCTCTCAAAATTTGGGTTTGAACTGCTACATTTTCATCTTTGAAGAACTTATCAATAATGAGATTAACACGATATCGTATAACATGCTCAACTTTTTTATCTTCGTATGTGACACTATAAACATTTGCTAACATCTCATCATTAATATTGATGAAATTTGTACATATGAGAATTAAATGTAAATGGGTATAATATTCCATAAATAATTAAATTAAAAAATATATTTTGAATGAAATTGAAATTAATAAATATGTACAATTTCAATAATACACATGACATATATATACATCCCTGGTGATTCAATTTATTCACTTTAATTTATTTCAACATATTCAACAACATCATAAATCATTGGTTTATTATATTTTTCACTTTTTCTTTCAACATATATCAATGTTATGAGTAATATCTCTCTTTTTACATTGCAGAATATTTTTCAAATTAGTTCATCAAATACAAAATAAATTTCACAATACACCATATTAAATTTTAAATATTATTTACCTGCTTCAACTTCTAGTTGAGGTTGACATTGATTTTCTCTTTCAATAATTGAGAGTTCTTCTTTCCTCTTTTTGTAATAGTTTCTCCTGTATTCTCTACGAGCCTCAAAGTTTTTTATTCGATCATATTTTCTCCTACAATTTCTTTGATTTCCCATGATAATTTAGTATATGTAGATTTTTAAATCCAACCCAAAAAATTCAATTCCAAAATCTTGCAAAAAAACTCACTTTTAAAATTTAGATAAAAAAGCTCACTTTCAAAATTTGGACAACAAAAATCACTTTCAAAATTTAGACAAAAAATTTAAAAATTCACCCCAAAAGATTTACTTTAAAAAAAAGCCTCACTTTAAAAATTTAGCCGAAAACACTTTTAAAAAAAATCACTTTAAAAAGTCATCAAAAAAATTTCCTTTCAAAATTAAGCTAAAAAAAATTCCTTTAAAAATTCAACCCAAAAGATTTACTTTGAAAATTTAGTCCAAATGAAGAAAATGTATGAAAATAATGTTTCAGCTCTATTTATTTATATTGTTTGCCGATTTTTTTTTATAGGTTCGCATCGTTTTCTTTTGCGGCCAACAGAAATTACTGACCTTTTTTCAGCTGAAATTTTAAATAGTTTGACCAAACCCTTTTTCCGTTTATATTAATGGCCTGCAGCATCAAAAAAAAGTTTTTCCGAACTAATACTTGTGCAACTCTGCAATAACTCGTCTCCAATCACCTTTCTCCAACTTTAGAATGGTTAAACTCCATCAGTGAAATCAAAATTCTATATCTTCCAAAATGCACTGTAAAAAATATAGAAAAATTATGGTTCATTGCATTGGTTTATCTTATGTGATGGGTAGTTTTTAAATTTTTAGTTTATAACTAATATGTTGAGAAACTTTACGCTAAACTAAACATATTAAAATTTTGAAGTTTTTTCATATTGGTTCAGTTCAAAAAATTATAGTAATTATGATATACATTAGTTGGTTTCATAAATATAATGATATCGAAGTACAATTTGTCTAGATTGTTGCAACACATTTAGTTTTTCAAAAACACCAAGTTAATAAAGAATACACTAGTGCTAAAAAAAATGAATTTTTATGAATCTCTTGATTTTCAAAGAACACACACTCAAATAATTTGCAACTTGACATATCAAATGTGAATAAAAAAATTCCAAAAAATAAGTAATATAAAGATAACACAATTATTTTCAAAGAACACACACTCAAATAATTTGCAACTTGACATATCAAATGTGAATAAAAAAATTCCAAAAAATAAGTAATATAAAGATAACACAATTTTTCGAAAGTTTGATTTTTATTGTAAAACGAAAGTCGAAACAGAAAAAATTGTTTTGGTTTGTCCCAAGTTGAAGAACTTCTAAAAATGATATTTTTTTTCATCAAAAAAGGGAAAAAAGTTTAACCCAACCTCTCTAAAAAAAAAAGGGTGTCAGTGTTTCATTTGATACCCTTACATACATTTTCCACGTGTGCTTTTGGATATAATTTACTCGCGCTCACATTTTCTACTCAACTTATGCACATCCATGTTGACAAACTGCATATTCATGTGGAGGAATATTGCTACATCCATGCTGGTGAACTATAATCACACAGAACCTTTGGTGAAGAATATTTAGATATCTGGATTCAATATTTAGTGAACTATGTTTTTTAACTTAATTATCACGTGGGAAACATTTTTTCCTCAACAAAGGTGTTCTTCATATAATGTTGTGTTGATAATTTTGTTTTTCTTAACACTGGTTTATATGAACGGTTGATCCTTTGAATTACTAAGTAATTACATGTGAAAATTATTTATTACCATGTTAATATAGATTTTAACTTGGCAAGAATCCTTGAGCCACATATCTATCTTTCAAAATGGACGCGAAGTAATTATTCATTCCACAAAACTACATCCATAATTGTTGGGTGAACTCACAATGCACGTAGAATTAACAAACAAATTATTCTGACAAAAAATAATTAACAAATAGATTCTTTTGAAAAAAAATAATTAACAAACAGATTGTGGTTATGATCATAACGAGAAGCTTTTGTCATGGGTAATTAATTCAAAGGACAACCATAAAAGCTATACACTAAAACTATGAAAATATTGAAGTTCAAGTGGGAATACCATATAAACAATATTAAATAATCATATAAATAGTATTACCTAATCATGCAATACTTGATGTTTTTACCATGTTTATTGTGGTTAATTGGATAGCTACAGTATCAGTTTTTTATATATATTTAAATCCGCCTAAGGAAGTGATCTGATTAGAATAGTGACTTAAAATACATAATCCACTGCAGGGTATCGGTGAATCCGTTAGTGTGTACCTATTATTATCGATAAACAAAGCTACCATCGGACACATACATACATTATGTTTCTAATGGGACTTCTATCAAGAGAATATAACCTTAGTATTACTGGATTTCCCCATATTCCAAGCTATGGCGGGGACTGTGGCCTGCTACGAGAAGAAATTTTAGAACCCATGAACACCAAAAAGAACACAATAGCTGGAAAGAAAATTAGAAAAATATAAGAGAAAATTCATAGAGAGAATATACACAAAAAGGAATTATTATTCTTCTTATTTTCTCAATCTGGATAATTTAAAATTCTTCCTTTGCATTCTGCTATATAGAAACATCATACTCAATTAATTAATCTTCTTCCTAAATCATTGAATGTAAAGTTTTTTTATCATTTATGAAAACTAATTCTGATAGAGAAAATATTCTAGTTTGAAAGAAAAATTAAACAAACTATAATTTCCATGGTTGTACCATAGAGTTTCTCCCAAACCAAAAAAATATATTTCTTCACATGCAAGAATTTATTAATTAGCTGAAATTAGACGACACATTTGGATCTAGATACAGAGCGTTGCTTATACATAGATGCAATTCAATAGAATGTTGGTGATTAACGAGGCATTGATTTATTTGGCTTTGGGTATGCAAATGTCTAAGAACAAAATTTTGTGCATCCTGCTTGAAATAATCTATGAATTTCATTGACTTCAATTTTTCAGCCTCTGATCTGTTGAACCCAAGTCGTTGAAGATCATGGTCTTCAGAGTTGAATTTATTTTCAATCTTTTTGGCCTGATGGTCATGGCTGCTTGTTGCTTCATAGTGCCCTTTGCAATATTTTTTTCCTCTAAGAAGGAAAAGACAATTGCAAGCCATGTAAAAACATAAATTATTAATAAAGGGTCAAAACTATGTTATAACATTCCCCTTCCCCTTATTTTAGCATTTCCCTCAATTCTCAACACCATACATGTGCATATGCATACACAAATACATCAATTTTTTTTTTTAAATGTGGGTATGCCTTCTACATAGCATCTTCAATGTCCCATGATGCTTCGTTAGAGTTGTAGCACATCCAATAGACATTTACCTTCCCTATGAATTTTTTCTAAATAAAAAGTACCTTCTGGTACAATATATGCATTGGTTGTACCTAAAAGTTTACTTCTAGCTCCATATAAATAAAAGTCCAATTAATGGCATGGTTAGGATCATGTACATATTTTTTCCAATATTTCAAATGGGCCTGAATATATGGTTTCCAACTTAGTACAACTTCCCAAATTCAATGAATTTTATTTCGTTTCCTCATATGAACATACCCTCAAAGGATGTTAGGTAGTCTTGATTTCATTCTGTTTTGAATCTATATGAAAGTGATTTATGCCATTGAGAACTCAACCTTCAATGGAACTTCTTTGCATGTGAATATCCAACTAATATATAGAATCTATATGAATGTGATATTATGCTTCCTACTACCATGAAGGCATTTTCAACACATAATTATGATACTATGCTTCCTACATCTGTCAGTGCCAGCTGCTCGCCATGGTGCATGATAATTGTCTATGGCTAGGAGAGCGCATTCCAATCGATGACATGCTAATTCATTGAATCAACATGTTTCCATACCAAGAGAGGATACAGGGGCAGCCTCCGGATGGAAGAGATTAGAGGAAAAGGTCTTTTATGAGTTGAAGAAAACTTATGGGGTAAACATGAACACCTGCAGCTTTGTCGTTGCAGACGTCAATTACCCGGTAGTTAAATTTTCCACCCTGATCCTTGCCTAAAAAATGATCACGAAGTGTCGTGCAACAGAGGTGCCTGCATATGTGATTAACATAGTTGCGCAGTGTGTGAAAGGGGTGCAATATAATTGGGAAAAGTACCTCTGTAATGAATTTTTGGAAAACATTTGTGAGGTGCAAGAAGATGGCAAGCATTTTTATTATGCTTGGATGCTGCTATTGGTCGCGTTGATTGGTTGGAGGTTGTTTTCGTAGTCTTTTGACGGGAAAATCTGTCCGGCCAACAACAGGGGATCTCCCCGGTAAAAAGTCCCAACTAGACTCTAAACCGTTTGGAATAGGGATCCCGTCCGGGGTGTGGGTCCAGCTACCGCTTAATTATCATTTCCTTGGGTCTCAGTAGAACTCTACAAACCTGTGGACACACGCTTATTCAGATGATACAAGACACATGATTGATGAATTAAATGAACATACAACACTATGCGTAGCAAGATGAATAATAAAGAATGGGGCCAAAGGAAATGTTGTCAACATCATATCATTAGGATCATGCTTGTATGTTGTTCTAACCATAGAAGAAACAATTCTTTATCGCAGAACACCCTTAATTTCCTTAAAAGGTGTCGATGATAATATAAATGTCAATAAACAAATTTATTAAAATTCATTGAGAAAGCGCAAATAAACTTAACATAATTAACACATTTTAGAAAACTATAATGCATACATGATGTCATTGGAAACACAGTTTCATTAATCAAAAGATGTTATAAACTGAAAGAAGAATACTCATAGTGTTCATGCATTTACCAACATTAGATCCAACAATGGAATTAAAAAATGCTTGTATTCATACTAAAAAATGTGTAGTCCTTCTATACAATTCTCTATAACTCTTTGAGTCCCAAACTCCCTATCCTTTACAATCTCTCGAAGGAAGTATTTATAGAAAAAAACTCACCTTTTGGGCTTCCCTGAATTTTCATCTTCTTGACCATTGGGTTGCCTCGCAACTTAGGAGATTTTGCAACCTGTGACCTCAGCCATTGTTGTGACCTGCGACCCCACTGGATTTTTCGACTTGTGACCTCGAGCAATCTGTGACTGCCTCGCGACTTGGTGAAGGTCGCACAGTTGGGTAGTCGCAACAGTTGAAGCCTCCCTCAGATGTGTTGTTTTGTGAACCTGCGAATTCATTGGATTTTGTGACCTGTGACCTCTAACAATCTGCGACCTGCGACCTTGGGGAATTTTGGACCTGCAACCCTGGGTAATTTGCAACTTGCAACCCTAAAAGACTCTACGACTTGTGACTTGATCCATTTGCGACCTGAGACCCAGGGGTTACTTGCGGCCTGCGACCTTATGAAATTTACGACCCGCGACCTCAGCCACTGTTGCGACCTACGACCTCACTGGATTTTGCGACTTGGGACCTCAAGCAATCCGTGACCTGTGACCTGTGACCTCAAGCAGTCTATGATCTATGACCTTAAGAAATCTGCGACCTACGACCTAAGGAAATTTTCAACCTGCGACCTTAAGAAAATCTGCGACTTGTGGCCTTTTTTTTAGTGATCTTTGGATTTCATAGAAATATTCCTTATCCCACATCCTTTGCTTTGAAAAGGGGCCCTCTTGCTTGCTAGGAAAACTCCGACTCATCCTGCAGACCAACAGCTTCCACCTGCAGTCACATAGCTTAGGTTACATGCCTACATTGTTTGAATAATAATGTTAGGGGCATATTTACTTAATTGCACAAGTAAAAAATGATAACTTTAGACCCCTGTGTGGTCAACTGTTGTGTCATTAAGTCATCAAAGAGAATGGCTTGTGTAGGCTTTCCCTATTCCCCTTTAATCACTGTGCTTTATCCCCAACATTTTCTCAGACTCTATCAAACTGAAGCTATGCTTGGCATGAGGCAGTGCTTCACTCTCCTCATGATCAATTGCATCTAGTTCACTTAGGTGTTAAAGCATACCAGTAGATGAGGAGTTGCAAACCATGTAATTTTTAGCAATGGTCTTGAATGGTACTCTTTTGAATAAAGGCGCATGCTCATCTTCAAACACCTTGTATCTCTTTGATGGTGCAACAAAAACAAAAGGAATCCTCTTCCAAATCGATTTCCCGGTAAATTATTTATTGGCATGTAGGCAAAGTAGCACTGTTTTAAACTATGATCTTAAAAACATTGTAATGCCACCATAAATGAAGATTTCCAATGCATATTGACACCCACCATTATAAAATGCCACCCACCGTATTAATATATGTCATTTGAATACCCATAGGCTCCACGTGAATTATTAATAGAGGTTTTGTGTAAATGTGCAACACCATTTTAAATTGGTTTGGAAGATGATGTATATCGTTCTTCTTTTGCATAACCTAGCCGATTTCCACGACTTGGCGACCTAGTCGCATAGTCGCATGGTCGGGTGGTTGCACCTCGGGTGGCTTTGCATGTTCTGCGACTTGGTGACTTGGGTAAGAATGTGATCTATTGGTAGTCACACAGTCGCAACCTTATGCGGGTCGCACCCCTTATTCATTTAGCGTGATTCGCGACCTGGCGACTTGGGCAAGACTACAACCTCCCTGTGGTCGCACTGTTGCACATCCATGCAGGTCGCACTCTTCATCGATTCCATGTGTTCTGCGTCCTGGCAACTGGTCGCAAAAGGCCAAAGGTGGAATTTTCTCCACTTTGTTGAGTTGTGGCCCCTGCAATCCGGTTGAGTGATGAGTTAATGGAGGGGAACGTGATTTATGGGAACTGCGTAGCTGCAGCCACTGTCCCTCATTACTTAAGCCGCTTCCAGAGTTCTGATTTTCATTGGGTCAAACTCCAGGTTTCACTATCCAGTGCGCTCGCTCTCCAAACCCCAATTCGGGCGTATCATGGCTTTATATTGAGCACCAACTTGTGTCAATAGCGTGCAACGAAACAATTTTTATGTATCGCGCTGGGACGTAACATGATGTCACTCGTTCTAGTCTGCGAAACTCTGGAAAAATCCATCACAGAAGTATTCTCAATAGAGGATGAGCCTCTTGACCATACGGGGCGTGCGGATTTTGATGCTTCTCTGTTTCTACATCAAATTAGAACGTAGGGTGCTAACCATCATTGCATTCGTGGTGTGTACATTCCATTATCATGCCTGGAATAAGAAGCAACGTCGTGGTAGCTTCACAACTCTTTGATGTGTCGTGAACTATGGAAACCTCCAGATGATGGCGAGGCTGAGCAACAACCCACACTATGCACCCTTTCCGAGACCATGTTAATAACGATAATCTGTACGAGAACTATACTCCGCCTCAACACAACGTATAACGGGCAGGTTACTTCTCTTTGTTGCTTTGTGGTTCTTTCTTCCTCTCTGATTAGTTACAGGTGGTCTTCATCAGACTGCAATTCAGCACGCATTAAAAAGGAGCATGCAGTCTCAAATATCCTTTTTTGGGTCGCGCACTACGGTTCCACCTCAAATAAACCTGAATTCATTGTTGTGCAATCTAGAGGGTCAACGAATTTGCTTCTTGTAAGGTAAAATAAATCTCTATTGCAAGATCGTCTTCAAGGCTGTAGCAACTTTTACAATTTCTCGTCAGAACCTTCAGGTAGACATCACAAAGGAAACACACTATTGTTAACAAGTGTCTGTGGTGTGACATCTTCTGGTCTGCCAGGTGTTATATGAATTACAGTTTAGGAATTTTTTTCTACAATGTGAAATGATACTACTGAAGTTACATTACAATCATTTCATAAAATTCAAGTCTTCTTGTTCGGGTAGGACTCGGGCATTGGTGTCAAAGCAACCTCTTCGTCAATTTTCTCCCAAACCTTTGACATATCAAAAACTAACTTAAAACACGCTGGAAAAAAGAACTATAGGTGTTGTTGCATCTCTTTGAAACAATCCATATGAATAATGTGCCCACAAGGTAGTACATTAATATCCTTCGTGGACTCGAACAAGAACTCAAAACAAATGGGACAGTTGTGGTGTATTGCTCCTTATACATAAGGATGACGATCCTTCACCATAATCGAATAGAAACAAACACATTTCACACAGTGGAAGAAATTATCCCTGCCCCCAGTTTTACTTATACCACATCCATCACAATGGTATTGCTGTCTTGAGATATCATCATCAAAAATCTTGCAAGTTTCACAAAAGTACTTCCCCATGCTGACCCCACATTTAATACACACTTGATGAACATCTTGCTCAGTGTCACAAAGTGAAAAGATGACCCTTTAGACTTTTTTTCGAGGAACATCATGTCTCTGTTGGAGCTTAGCATTGACAAAATTCTTTTCTTCACTGTGACAGTGTCTACAATCAAAAACCTCATTGCAACATGGCACTCTAATACGGAATCTCCGTTTATAATGTGAGAAAATCCTGTCTTTTGATATTAACAGCATTATCATAAAATGCTTTCTGATCCCCAGTGCCTTCCTATTTCATTGGGTGATCGATGTGTTTTCCTTTAGTCTCCAAGGATTGCATAAAATCTTGTTATTTTACCCCCAACGTGATGGTGATATTGTTTGGTACACCGTCCATAGGGTCGACCTGCATGCAACATTTATAATATTAATTAGTTAAAGTTACCTTTCAGAAGAAAATTCCCCCCCCCCACATAATTTACATGAGACTATGAGCTTGAGTGGAGTACCTAAACAAAATTCCTAATGATCCACGGTGAAAGGGCCTCTAATGTACATACTTAATACACAAAATTTTCCATTCGAGCGTATGCATGATGATCCCCTCACACATGGCGTGGTTGCGGCAAGAGTATCTCATCATGATGGTGAGAGGGCTTACAAGGGGTTTGGAACAGGTCACGGGGATGTCATTGATTAACAGGCGGGGTTAAAACCCTAATGGATAAGTGAGTAGAGGGGGGATCCGAAATTTTGAATATACCCAAAATTTTGGGTGTTGTTGTAGCGGCTACAAAAATTGGCGAACCACTGGTAGAATACATCGTCTATGTCAACATCAAAAATAGTAGTCTGAGTCCAAATAATGATGCAAGGGAATATTGAACAAGTTCTGAGGGTACCCTTGTATTATTTTGACCTTTTCGGATATGCCCAATCCTTGTGCCTCATCTAGATCTCGTTAATCAAAATTCTTGAAAGTGGAAGTTCACGAATGCCAATAGTTGTTTGATGATGTAGTGAGTAGGGCAGAGGGCTTATTATATTTAGAATTTTTAAAATAAGTTTCTGGTGTTGCTCCACTACCAGTAGGCCTGGACAGTACCTCGGTGGAGTCACTTCAAGAAATCACAAATGTTGCTCCGCTGCCAGCGAGCCCAGTCAGTACCCTGACGGAGTTGTTGCGTTACCTCTCTGCACAGGAAGCCTTTCTCAATCCTTTACCCTTATTTTTTCATGTGCTAGAAGAACTTATTTTATGTGCTCGTGGCACTTATTTTTCATGGGCAGATGAGGGATCCCGACTTATTTTATGGGAAAGAGAGGTTGCTTCTTGTTTGAAAAAAAATGAAAGATCTCTTGATCTGGGTTTGCCCCCATGCCAAGCCTTCACATCCCATCTACCACCCATAGGAGAAACGTGCAAAAAAAATCATTAATATGTTCGAGACTATGCTGGCCATAGGGCTCGGGTTACGGTTATAGGCCATTCAAACACGTTAAGGTTCCCCATAAGCAACCGGCTCATATCTCCCTAGCTAATGAATTTAAACTCATCTGTTGAGAACACGACTTCGGTGACTTGTTCTGAGAGAAGCTGCCTTTTGAGGTAACCACCACAACCTCATGCAAACCATGGAGTTATTGTTTCAACAATCAAGTAGAAAAGATCATCAAGGTTTCGATACATGCAAAGAGGTGAAATCAATCCATCCAGATTTGAAACCATGCAAAAGAAGGCTAGTCTAGGGCATCGAGGTTTTCAAGGCTTCAGGTTTAATGAGGGCTCACGTAGTGGTATGCAATGTACAAAAACTTTCACGACTATCTCAACAACTAGTGCAAATGATGCGAGGAAGAATGCATAGAACGTGAAGCAACAAGTGAGGCTTTATGAAGCAATGCGATGCCATGTGTGAGAAATATCAATTAGCTATATGTGGAGAAATTAGACAAAGCACATGCAGTGACTATCTGGATATTATGCAGCATGCATGCAAAAATAATTTGAACATAAGAAAAGACAGCAAGCATAATTCAAAACCATAAAGCAAAACCTTAGCAAGTAAACCTAATTAATAACTTGACAAACAAAAATTTATTAGCAGATCCTAGCTAGCCTAATCCCAAAACTATAGTTTAACCCAAGAGGAGGTCAAGTTATGTAAAATCAGCTTTCCAGTGCAGCCACTGCATTAGTTCTTGCCCTGCAAGAACAAAAATGTTCACAATCAGAGACAACATACAAAATCGTGCACCAATATCAAGGCTCACCTGAAGAGCATGTGCAATAGAAAGAAGCTCATGGCTACTTACCAGAGAACATGCCAGAATGGATTGTGCTAGCCGAATTTCACCTTCATCTTGATACATAGAAATATGTATTTGAAACATAGAATAATTTATCAATGACATGCACCCATCCATGCACCACCTTAGGTCCAACGGAAGCTGGGAAAAGCATTTCCTATTTGCAGTTATATCCATTGGATAGGATTCGTCAAACTAGCCGGGAATTTCATTATGATTTTGAGGATGATCACTTTGGTAGAATGGAAAAAATAGGCATGAACCAGGTGAATTTGAGACGCTTGCAAATCCATTTGCAGAAACCCCAATTTCAAAAATCCTAGTTCGAAGTTGTTCCCATGTTTCGCCGAGGATGTGAGGATCTGAATTAACTGTCAGTGAAGGTTGAAATGCCTCACTGTCCTAGACCAACTCTGGCCCTTCTAGCGGGGGGCTTCCAAACTTTGATGGGTTCGTGAGATCAACTGGCGAATGGATGTGATCATAAATTGTAGTGATTGGAAAAATATCAGTGGGATTTATATCAATTCGGCCAAATTTTTGCGCAGTGACAGACTGCCAATCCAATGTTTCATATTCTTTAGATTTCCCAGGATGGGGTGAATTGACTGGAATATTTTTAGGCAGGGGAGAGGTTTTCCAAACATCACACGCTTGCGCCTGTATGCAACTGGTACTGGTTGGGCAACAAATGAAGAGATTAGAGACAATAGACGGTGTTTTTCTCCCAACGAATAAATTAGGGTAAATTGGTTGTTGCATATCAATTGTTAGGGGATAGCATGATGGGCCCAGAGAAGCATCACTTAAATGGTAGGCTTGCCCAAATGCGCTGACATCTGACGCGGTTATCCTGAGAGGCGAGTGATACAAGGGAACCTTCATTTCAACAACCCTAATTCGAGGGACCCTAGTTAGACTTGTTTGAGGGGTCTCATCAGGATCGTGAGAAATTAAGGTAACAACTAGCAGAGGCTAAATCGCTTCGATTTTCAGATGGGTCCTTAAATCTTCACAAATCGGATCATCAAATTTTGGAGGCTTCATATCGTCGAAAAATAGATTCGAATGACAGTCCTCAGAGGTATGAGTGAATATGTTTTTAGATAAGAAGTGATCACTAGAGCCATCGATTTGATCAGGTTGGGTACCTGGCTCGTTAGGTTCCCTGGGAGTTAACGATTGGGATGGACCAATAAAAGTGAGATCTTGAGGTTGCCAAGACAGGGAGTCACTCCTATGGATGTTTAAAGATTTCGGATGAAAAATATCAGATCTAAGAGATTCATCAATTTTGTGATGTGATTGTGAAGCACCCCCCGCATGCTTTTGATTGTCGCTAATACCAGTACAAGAAAATTTTGAATGACTTGAAGAAATTACTGGTGCGGCAAGCTCATGAAATAAATCAGAGAATAATGGATGAAATGATTCATATGTAGGGGTATCGACCGTGCAAGGACTTTCATCTCGCACATCGGTGTCATCTGGAGTGAACAATGGTCTTACATGCCTAGGATGGTCCAATGATTTTGTAAAGTCAACTTTATTCGGGACAAGAGTCAATTTATTATTAGCATGTGAATAGGATTTAGGACTGTGTCTAGGGAAACATTCAGTGGACTCGAGATACTTTTCATGAACTAGGAGAGATAACGGGCCACTATGGTTTTCAAGCTCTAATTCGACACGGTGTGTGAAAGATTCAGAGGTGGCATAACAAGTTTTATCTTCTTACACACGTCTATCATTGCTCAGAACTTTCGAGGTCACAAATCCACTGCACGTCAATTCAGGAGGATGAACGGGAATATCACAAATAGTAATAATCTCCTTGGAGGCCTGAATGTGGTCTGGAATCGAGGAGATGGACAAGGAAACATTAGGGACAAAGTCTGAACAACTGGAAACTTGTGGGTCATCATAGGGAACACTAGGATCAGGCTGGGTTGCTAATTGAAATTGTTCAAGGGAAACGAGAATCACATACCTGAACTGTTCACTTAAAAATTTCCAACCAAAATCCTTTTCAGGGATCTCAAAACAATAATGAACAAATTTGATAGAGAATTCCTCTAGAGGTTTCTAAGGTTCCATTCCGATGTCATTTAACTTTTTCAATGCATTCTAAAAATCGTACCTGTGAAAATCTTGTTGTAATTCACCGGCGAGCTGCTCGTATGAATGGATAGAAGCTTCTGGCAACGTGCAGCATCATTTCTTAATGCGACCTTCGAGAATGAGGGAGAAAAGCATACAAGTCAACCCTTCATTGTCAATTTCGTAGCACTCACAAAAGTCACAAAAATGTAAAAGGTGTTTGGTTATGGAAGCTCTGTTTTCACCATCAAATTTTAACTGAGACAAGTAATACATAATTTCATCGGGGATTGAGCATTGAGGCTCATAGAAATTCGACAAACATCTTGAGAGAATGATTTGGGGATGAGCCATTATAGATATGAGATTAACTGCAGGCTCTAAGGGCTTAGCTTGTCATCAGGCCCTCCTTCTAGCGCCAATTATGTTGACGGAAAAATATTTCCGGCCAACAGTAGGGGATCTCCTCGGTAAAAAGTCCCAACTAGATTCTAAACCGTTTGGAATAGGGATCCCGTCCGAGGTGTGGGTCCGGCTACCACTTAATTATCCTTTCCTTGGGTCTCAGTAGAACTCTATAAATCTGTGGACACATTCTTATTTGGATGATACAAGACACATGATTGATGAATTAAATGAACATACAACACTATGCATAGCAAGCTGAATAATAAAGCATGGGGCCAAAGGAAATGTTGTCAACAACATATCATTAGGGTCATGCTTGTATGATGTTCTAACCATAGAAGAAACAATTATTTATGGTAGAACACCCTTCACTTCCTTAAAAGGTGTTCGTGATAATATAAATGTCAGTAAAAAAAGTTATTAACATTCATTGAGAAAGCGCAAATAAACTTAGCATCATTAACACATGTTTAGAAAACTATAATGCATACATGATGTCATTGGAAATACAGTTTTATTAACCAAAAGATGTTAGAAACTGAAAGCAGAATACTCATAGTGTTCATGCATTTACCAACATCAGATCCAATAATGGAATTAACAAATGCTTGCATTCATACTAAAAAATGTGTAGTCCTTATATACAATGCTCTATAACTCTTTGAGTCACAAACTCCCTATCCTTTACAATCTCCCGAAGGAATTATTTATAGAACAAAAATCGCCTTTGGGCTTCCCTGACATTTTGTCTTCCTGACTGTCGGGCTGCCTCGCGACTTAGGAGATTTTATGACCTGCGACCTTAGCCACTGTTTCGACTTGCGACCCATTTGGATTTTACGACTTGTGACCTCGAGCAATCTGTGACCACCTCGCGACTCGGTGAAGGTCACACAGTCGGGTAGTCGCAAAAATTGAAGCCTCCCTTGGATGTGTTGTTTTGCGACCCTACGACTTCATTGGATTTTGCGACCTGCGACCTCTAACAATATGCGACCTACGACCTTGGGTAATTTGTGACCTGTGACCTTGGGCAATCTACGACTTGCGACCCTGAGAGACTCTGCGACTCGTGACTCGGTCCATTTGCGACCTGCGACCCAGGGGTTACTTGCAGCCTGCGACCTTGTGAAATTTGCGTCCTACGACCTCGGCCACTATTGCGACCTGCGACCTCACTGGATTTTGCGACTTGCAACCTGCGACCTCAAGCAGTCTGTGACTTGTGACCTCAAGCAGTCTTCAACCTGCAACCTCAAGAAATTTGTGACCTGCAACCTGAGGAAATTTGTGACCTGCGACCTTAAGAAAATTTGCAACTTGCGGCCTTCTTTTTGGTGATCTTTGGATTTCATAGCAATATTCCTTATCCCACATCCTTTTCTTTGAAAAGGGGCCCTCTTTCTTGCTCGGAAAACTCCGGCTCATCGTGCAAACCAACAACGTCCACCTGCAGTCACATAGCTTAGGTTACATGCCTTCATTGATCAAATAATAATGTTTTGGGCATATTTACTTAATTGCACAAGTAAAAAATGATAACTTTAGACCCCTGTGTGGTCAACTATTGTGTCATTAAGTCATCAAAGAGAACGGATTGTGTAGGCTTTCCCTATGCCCCTTTAATCATTGTGCTTTATCCCCAACATTTTCTCAGACTTTATCAAATTGAAGCTATGCTTGGCGTGAGGTAGTGCTTCACTCTCCTCATGATCAGCTGCATCTAGTTCACTTAGGTGTTAAAGAATACCAGTAGATGAGGAGTTGCAAACCATGTAATTTTTAGCAATGGTCTTGAACGGTACTCTTTTGAACAAAGGCGCATGCTCATCTTCAAACACCTTGTGTCTCTTTGATGGTGTGACAAAAGCAAAAGGAATCCTCTTCCAAGACTGATTTCTTGTTAAATTATTTATTTCCATGTAGGCAAAGTAGCACCATTTTAAACTATGATCTTAAAACCATTGTAATGCCACCATAAATGAAGTTTTCCAATGCATATTGACACCCACCATTATAAAATTCCGCCCACCATATTAATATATGGAATTTGAATACCCATAGGCTCTAAGTGAATTATTAATAGAGGTTTTGTGTAAATGTGCAACACCATTTTAAACTGGTTTGGAATATGATGGATATCGTTCTTCTTTTGCGTAACCTAGCCAATTTCCGCGACCTGGCGACCTGGTCGCGTAGTCGCATGGTCAGGTGGCTTTGCATGTTCCGCGACTTGGCGACTTGGGTTGGAATGCGATCTCTCGGTGGTCGCACAGTCGCAACCTTATGCGGGTCACACCCCTTATTCATTTAGCGTGATTCAAGACCTGGCGACTTGGGCAAGAATGCGACCTCCCTATGGTCGCACAGTCGCACATCCATACAGGTCACACATCCATGTGCTCTGTGACCTGGCGACTAGTCGCAAAAGGCCAAAGGTGGCATTTTCTCCACTTTGTTAAGATGTGGCCCCTGCAATACAGTTGAGTGATGAGTTAATGGAGGGGAATGTGATTGATGGGAGCTGCGTAGCTGCAACCACTGTCCCTCATTACTTAAGCTGCTACCGGAGTTCTGATTTTCATTGGGTCAAACTCTAGGTTTCACTATGCAGTTCACTTGCTCTCCAAACCCCGATTCAGGCATATCATGGCTTTATATTGAGCACCAACTTGTGCTGATAGGGTGCAATGAAACAATTTTTATGTATCACGCTGGGACGTAGCACGATGTCACTCGTTTTGGTCTGCGAAACTCTGGCGAAATCCATTGCAAAAGTATTCTCAACAGAGGATGAGCCTCTTGACCATACGGGGCACGCAGCTTTTGATGCTTCTCGTTACCTATGTCAAATTAGAACGCAGGGTGTTGACCATCGTTGCATTCATGGTGTGTACATTCCACTATCATTCCTGGAATAAGAAGCAACGTCGCGGTAGATTCACAGCTCTTCGATGTGTCGTGAACTATGGAAACCTCCAGATGATGGCAAGGTCGAGAAGCAACCCACACTATGCACCCTTTCCGAGACCACATTAATAACGATAAGCTGTGCGAGAATTGTACTCCGCCTTAACACAAAATAGAACAGGAAGGTTACTTCTATTTACTACTTCGTGGTTCTTTCTTCCTCTCTGATTAGCTACAGGTGGTCTTCATTGGACTGCAATTCAACATGCATTACAAAGGAGCATGCAGTCTCAAATATCCTTTTTTGGGTCGCGCACTTCGGTTCCACCTCAAAGAAACCTGAATTCATTGTTGTGCAATCCAGGGGGTCAACGAATTTGCTGCTTGTAAGGTAAAATGGATCTCTATTTCAAGATCATCTTCAAGGTTGTAGCAGCTTTTACGATTCATAATCAGAACCTTCAGGTAGACATCACAAAGGAAACACACTATTGTTGACAAGTGTCTATGGTGTGACATCTTCTAGTCTTCCGGGTGTTATACAAATTTCAGTTCAGGCATTTTGTGCGACAATGTGAAATGATACTATTGAAATTACATTACAATCATTTCATAAAATTCAGATCTTCTTGTTTTGGTAGGACTCGGGCATTGGTGTCAAAGTAACCTGTTCGTCAAGTTTCTCCCAAATCTTTGACATATCACAAACTGACTTAGAACACGGTGGAAAAAAGAGCTGTAGGTGCTGTTGCATCTCTTTGAAACAATCCATATGAATAGCGAGCCCACAAGGTAGTACATTAATATCCTTCGTGGACTCGAACAAGAACTCAAAAAAAACGGGACAGTTGTGGTGTATTGCTCCTTCTACACAAGGATGACGATCCTTCACCATAATCGAATAGAAACAACCACATTTCACACAGTGGAAGAAATTATCCCTACTCCTAGTTTTACATATACCACATCCATCACAATAAAAATTGTTGTCTTAAGATATCATCATCAAAAAGCTTGCAAGTTTCACAAAAGTACTTCCCCATGTAGACCCCACAGTTAATACACACTTGATGAACATCTTGCTCAGTGTCACAAAGTGCACAAATGACCCTTTGGACTTTGTGTCGAGGAACGTCATGTCTCTTTTGGAGCTTAACATTGACAAAATTTTGTGCTTCACTGTGACTATGTCTACAATCAAAAACCTCATTGCAACATGGCGCTCTAATATGGCATCTCCGTTTATAATGTGAGAAACTTTTGTCTTTTGATATTAACAGCATTATCATAAAATGCTTCCTGATTCCCAGTGATTTCCTGTTTCATTGGGTGATCGATGTGTTTTCCTTTAGTCTCTAGGGACTACATAAACTCTTGTTATTTTACCCCCAACACGATGGTGATATTGTTTGGTACACCATCCATAGGGTCGACCTGAATGCAACAATTATAATATTAATTAGTTCAAGTTACCTTTCAGAAGACAATTCCCCCCCACATAATTTACATGAGACTATGAGCTTGAGTGGAGTACCTAAAAGAAATTCCTAATGATCCATGGTGAAAGGGCCTCTAATGTACATACTTAATACACAAAAGTTTCCATTCGAGCATCTGCATGATGATCCCCTCACACATGGCGTGGCTGCAGAAAGAGTATCTCATCATGATGGTGAGAGGGCTTACGAGGGGTTTGGATTAGGTCACGGGGATGTTATTGATTACAGGGTGGGTTAAAACCCTAATGGCTAAGCGAGTAGAGGGGGGATCTGAAATTTTGAATATACCCAAAATTTTGGGTGCTCTTGTAGCAGCTACAACATAGTCATAATTAGGAGATTTTAAACCAAATCTTTGCGAAGATACCAAATATGCATCATTATGGAATTAAAAGTTATCATCCAGGATAATTGAAAATAAAATCTGTTGGTTTTTGTTTGATGCAAAAATATTTGAAGCAGTGTATTCCAATCCATGACTGTCACCTACTTCGTACAAGCAGTACAAGCACATTTTGGACTTGAAGGCCACATTTCATAATGTGCACGTCCGCGAAAAAATGGACATGGCAGACATCTGGTATGACCTTACGTGTACCATGAACAAATGGCCCCCATTATGGCTCATAGCAAGCACGACTGGTGGTGCATCGTCCTCAGTACCACCAAAGACCCCAAAAAAATCATTCATGCTGACAGATCATCCAAAGGATGTGAAGAAAGACCAAGAGCCAACCACTATGGCAGAAACAATGGACCTCTATAGTGATGATGAGATGGATGTTAAGGATGGAGACAGTGATGAGGCACCGAAAGACATGTGACTCAGAACCAAACGAGGGCCTCATACCACCCTAGGATCGTGCATAAAAAGGAAAGCTTATAAGAAAACCAGGACAGATCCATTAACACTCACATAGGAGTATTTTGAAAAAATTGGTGACAAAATCTAGGTGGTCACTGAAGATGTATGGACCAAGGTCGAAGCATAGTATAAATCGGTCCTTGATGATGTGCAACATGGGTTCCAACAACTTAAAATTCAAGCGAGATCCATACAAGCGAGCGTTGGTCAAGTGAGCATGGGACAAGCGAGCGCAGGACAAGCAAGCGAGCTAAGCATTCAACACCCGTCCAGCTTTGAAAATCACATCTTTCAAGTTTTAGGTTCCGCATTTCAAATTTCCAGATCCAAGTTGCGCACAGTCATTTCCGAAAGCTATAATGTCGGGATTGATTTAGCCGTGTTCCCCAACTGCAAGTTGCATGCTATGCATATGATGATCAAAAATGAGCTACAATACAAAGAGTATAAGGCCTTCCAGTGTGCTGCAGAAGCTCAACACCAAGCCGCCTCAACGCATAAAGGTCAACAACTAGCCTAGGATGTGCGTTGTGTCGCTGAAATCTAGCTCACCCAGTTGGAAAATTTGGTTGATCAGATCCACTCGGGTCTCCCGGAAATCACAATACAAACTACTACAACACCCACTGTCAAATTGGAAAACTTTGTAGTCATGCTCAAATCCTCATGATAAAAAATTGTAAGAGTTTGAGAGGAACTTGAGCAGAATATTGTCAATTTTCAGATGAATATGCAGCCCGAGACTCCTCTAGAAGTTCGCACACAATGTGCTAAGGTAGTTGAGGAGTCAACTGCTAGCATCATAGTTGATGTGGATGCTTGAAGCCAATTTCTAGAGGAGGCCATGGGAATTTGGACCTCCTTCCAAGCTAACTTTGTCACATAGTAGCTGAAGATGGATCTGCAGGCCAAGGAACAACAATTTAATGAGATCTAGGTTGCTATGTCGACACTGGTGCCTACGTAGTGGTTGGCCCGATTACAAGAAAGCTGATCCATCTAGGAATAGATCGACACACTGCACCAACATGACTAGTTTATCAACAAAATAATGCATCCTTGGCCTGTGGAGGCCTTGCAGATGTCCCAAAACATAGATGGTTCCCTCAGAAGCCTACAACATACCTAGAGAATTATCATCGTGGCAGCTGAGGGGCCACCTATAAAGAAATTCGTCGAGGAAGCGTAGAATGATACAACGCAGAGCACCAAAGTCATTTAGGCACTAAATATTTCCATTTAGGCGCTGATAGACATGATGCCGAAACTAGGACCAAAGTGACTCGAGACAAGTCACTAGATTGTGTTAGGGGCTTGTTTGGATGGGGTCCTCTAAGGTCAAATTTTGGTATAATTTTGGTTAATTTTTTGTTGAAACATGTTGCATGTAGAAATCAAGGGGCTTTGAGGTGGGTCAAAACTCCTTCATAGTTGTAATAGGAAAAAAGGGAAACCATGAGTCTTAAACCATGGTTTGAGACCATTGTATGTGCTCGCCAAAGTCTTATAAATATGTAAGGGTTGAGTCGAGTAAGGAGATCATATAATATCAAATTAAGTTAAGTTAGCGATGTTATGTTTATGTTGATCTAGTTTGTATTCGGTCTGGGTAGAAATTCTTCTGTTGGCTGTGTGTGCGAAGACATAGTCCTGAACTATGCACAAGGACTTTTTTGTTGTATGCGCAGATAGAAGGAAATGTAATGGGTTAAATACTGATTAATAAAGAATAATTTTTGGTTACCTCTGTTGCAATTTATGTGTTATGCATGACTATGTTGATTATCTATTGAACACACATTTATCTGAGTTAATTATCTGTAAAAATATCTCTATTTTTTTGTAAGGGTTACATATGTGTTAAGTATTTTATTGGAAAATAATCTATATGATGGCATGAGTATGGTTTTTGCTCCGATACACTAGAACTGACTGAAGTATAAATAATATGTTGGTGCATATCTATTAAGGGTTTCATCCGAACTTAGATTTGGTTTCTGTGAAGTCTCACACAGGATGATAAGCCTTATATTTGATAAGTAATGTTAAGCACACATCAAACACTCCTATAGGATGTGGAAACCTGGTTCCAACACCCCCCCATACCACTTCGGGTGAGACTTTGGTCTGCGCAAGTATATCACTCCCAAAAGGGCCGGTAGTTGGAGGTTTTGTTGGTTGCAGAACACTCTGAACCTGGGTCATAACCCCTCAAGCCAACAACCATCTTATAAAATATATTGACAACCACAAACACGCATTTATTACAATTCATAATAGAAGGAAGGTTTGACATATAGTTCATCGAGATGGATTCCCAAGGTTGGTTGTTAGAAATATTGAGAGGGGTTGTGAATTAGTATTTCACTCAATTAGTTACTAATTAATTTTTTTGATAAATTATTTTCAACCCACTGAATCATTAACATATTGGTAGCAGTTAATTTTTTCACTATACGTCAAAAGAGTAGTAAATAATAAGCATATAAACCATAACAAAAACAACATAAGGCACATGAAATCATCAAATCAACAAATGAAGACCAAGATTCTGGTCGAAACCCTTATGGGAGAAAAACCACCTGCAATAATTTGTCTTCATCTTTATTAATGTTAATCAATATTCTTCCTTTTACATGAATCACTATCCACCACCGGTGTGCAAGCTTCTACTTGCAATGCATGTGAGCCACCACCCATTGACGGAAGCCACCATTTCCTCAATTATGCAAGCCACCACCTTCAAAAATTTCTCTAATAACTATTAGAAGGAACCAACCGCTCCCTGAATTAGGAAGATACTAATTGCTGGAAAGCCACAACTCACCCATTGAGATCCCCAACCTTCAAGATCTCGTGAACAAATTTTCATGCATTTTCAAACTTGCATCCACCTTCAACAACACAACACTTGTAGGCAACCTTCCACACTTTTTAGAAAGGACACACTTAATATTTTTTGCTCATCGAATGAAAACTCAACTGACTCAAAATATTTGCATCATCAACAATTAATCACAACTCCAATCCCCTCAAAACACAATACATCATCATCAAAATGTTATCCAATCTCTCTCGACATGTAAATCTTGACAACGACATATATAAAATATGAATTACAAAAAATTTTACCGATGAAAATCACCTACAATCTCAATGAACACTCTAACCATCAACCTATCAAGTTAATCAACTCAACTCATCAAGCCAACAAGCTCTAATGGCATCATACACAAAACCACAAAGAAAAAATACAAACACTCTAGTATCCACCACTCAATGAAAAATATATATAACATTACAGGGCTTTATAAGATACATAGAATGCATATTTATAACAAAAAAATAAAAGACAACCACACATAAATACTCTTAGTCAAGAAAAAAACCTCTAATCTCTACAAAAATCCACAAGACATCCTATGTGAAGTAAATTTACATTCATATAATACAATATACATGCATAAGTCTTGATCTATGCCATCAAACTCTGTTAAATAATATAGGTGTGTATTCTTAGGTCCATGTGCACATCAGATAAAAAATCAACCTCAAAAAATTTATTGTGTGCAAAGGTCACATATTGCACTCACACTATCACACTGCCATAGAATTCTTCAATGTCAAACACACACAATTTCTCCTCAACTAATGCGTAGTGCACACATTGGTATCCACAATTCTTTGTCAAACAAAGATAGACTACTATAATGGTGTATTATTATTCACTATTTCAATTGGACAGGAGCCTCTGAGTCACACTTCTATCTTCTTACCATTACTAAAAAATACAAGGGTACTCTAAATAAAGTCTCAACAATTAGATTAAGCTCTGGTATACAAATATAGTAACTAAGAATCTCCATTGTTCTAATATAAATAAGATTTGTGCTTAGGTTTTATTAAAGATTAATAACAAATATCTTTTGTTAATTGTTTATGAGAGCACCCTTGAACCCGTGCTATAATAATACAAGTATATGCCAAAAAAATTCAAAAATTATAAAGGATGATTGTCAGTGTCATAGCAAGAGTGTAGACAAAACAAAAAAATCAAATGCACACAACAAATTTCTGAGCATATTGTGTAATTATACACGAATTTTGGACAGTTAACCAAGTCAAATTTCCATTTACTATGGGAAAAAACCTCAACCTCGTTCAATGGTATTCTATTAGGACCACCTCAAGTAGTTCGTTCCATAACCAACATGGGCCATAATCAACCAATTCAATTCATCTATAATTGGTTTTACGATATTGGTCCGTGAAATAATAATTAGCTATGATGTCTTGACCACAACTCATTAATTCATTAATTTCAATGACCAAAACAACTCCATTATCAACATATACAACCATAACTATTGTTATCTGTGGACCATGCCAACATGCTTTTGGACTAGGTCATCATGATCAATCTATTAAAGAATTTCTATTTAATGATATATTCACATCTCCTAGACTGTCAATCAATGAAATCCAAGTTGATCCAATCAATTACCTAAGCCAAATCACTACTTTAGAGCCCGTGTTTTTTCTTTCAACATCTATAGGATAACTACGCTAGCATATAACTAGCATCCTGACACTAAAATAAATAGGCATACAATGGGAAACCCATACCATTGAGCCAGTGAAGCATTGTGACCTTGGGAAGACCACAACACTTCCTTAACATACGAAAAATCAAACTTTCACCGCCCAACACTACCCAAAACTTCATCAAAATATTTCAAAGGACTGGTATAGCCTCTGGACATCTCTATAACCTCTCTACCACCTCAGTAAACCTCTTTCAAGAATCATCACAAGCTCCATAATAGAACTGGTTTCCTAAGGTTGAAATCAATGCCAACGCCAAGTTGTCAATATCAGTTAGGAGTAGGAGGAAGGGTTTACATGCCTTGCTTATTAATGGTTGGTTTGGAAATGGCACGAGTGGTGTAGGACTTGATATACTTGACAACTCACTACAAAAATTTCCGCTAATAAAAATACTTATATAGTATTTCCACTATCTTCTCCACACCAAGGTTCCTTGCTACCTGGCTGGAATGTATCTCCCATGTCAGCTTGGCACACTTTCTTGAAGGAACACAAAGGTGTCCCAGGTAGCACAATAATGCATCCTAGAGGTGGAAGTATATAACTTTCTTTCTTTCCATAAACATCTAGTAAGTGTCAGTGAATTTCAAGTAATTTTTTTATATTTGTGTCCATACAAAGGTATCATTCCCACAACATTTGAGAACTGTGATCAATGCCACAACTGGGGGCCAATTAAGGCAATCTGCAACATGATTGGTGCTACACTTCTTGTATTTGATGTTCAAATGGAATTGTTGTAGGTATGTATACCATTTATTAAGGGACACATTATGTAACTTCCTTTGTGTCTACATAAATTAAAGAGGTCCATGATCCATGTGGATGGTTGTCTCTTTCCAAATAATATAATCTTTAAATTTCCAATAGGTCTGCACGATGGGATACATATCCTTATCATAGGTGGGGTATCTCTGGACAATATTACATAATGTTTCACTATAATAGTCGACTAAATGTCCTTGCTAAATGAGGATTGCACCAATAACATAGTTGAAGGTAGTTATCTCAATCTCAAATGGAAAGTGGATATCTAGAAGGGTGATGATTGGTGTAGAGAAAAGGTGGTATTTTAGTTCAAAAATTTCCTTTTGTTGTGACACTGAATTTTTTTTTTTTTTATGTTTTATATGTTCATGGTCACTTAACATAAGGGGAAAGTGATATAAGATAAAGAAAACATGAATCTTCGATAGAAGTTAGCAAAACCCAAGAAGTTGTGAATCTATGTTAGAGTCATTGGGGCTAGCCAATCCCAAATGAGTTGGATCTTGGGTGGGTCCACATGCACACCTTAGTCATTAATGATGTATCCTAAGTATTAGACCTTGTCCATGCCAAAGGAGAATTTTTCCAAGTTAGCAGAAAGATTTTGTTGTTTCAAAGTACGAAGGACCTGATAAATATGTTGCAAGTGTTTTTCCAAACTCTTTTTTGAATATGGGTATATCATCCAGATATACAAACATGAAAGAGCTGGTAAAAATCCGTAAGATATCATCAATCATCCTCATGAATTTTTCTAAGGAAATTTTCAAACCAAAGGGCATGACCAACCATTCAAAAATACCCTCCTTCGACTTCCAACTAGCCTTCCACACATTGGTTGGTTCTATTGGGACTTGGTGGTAGCCACACTTTAAATCAACCCTATTGAAGTACTTGGACCCCTTGAGATTGTCAAGTAGGTTTTTAATCTAAGGAATCATGTACCATTTTCTGAATTTGTTTTTGTTGATGACCTGATAATCAATGCAAATTTTCCAGGTCCCATCTTTCTTCTACACAGATACAATTAGTATTCCACATAGTGACGAACTTGGTTAGATGTTTGATTTTTGGAGTAGCTATTGGATCTATCACTTGATATCTTAATTTTCTAGACCAAAGTGATGGTAGATTGGCCCATTGTGTAGAGGTGCACCGAAGATCAGATCAATTGAATGCTTGACTTGATAGTGTAGAGGTACCCTAGTGGGTTAGGAGATGTATCTATATTCTTCCATGACCTTATCCACTTTCCTCTATTACATGTAGGAGCCCTCTATGGAGGCCATGGATGTGGTTACAATTATATCTTTACAATAAGAGTGAATTAGGAAGAAGAAAAATTTCCCAGTCTCGGAGACGACCTTACTGCATCGCTTAGTAGAGATCAAATAAATGGCAATAGGCAGGACCACCTCTGGTATCTAGTACAGTTGTATACCGAAAGTAATAATAACATTGTGAGGTCTAGACTCATATACAACATTACACTTCCATAAGTATGCTTTTCCTAATATAACATCACAAACATCATGGGGAGTAACATTACACAATAAATTTCCCTTAAAAGGCTTGATGTTGTAGGGATGAAGACACTATTGGTTGACCCAAATATCTCAACCATGGTGGAGCCACCCGATGGTGTATGACTGCGAGTTTCATGTTGTGAGAAGGCCCAACCACTTAATGACCTCTATTGACATGAGATTATATTGACCCCTACTTTCAAAAATGAAACACAATGGAGATCTATTTACCCACATTTGTGAGTGAAAGAGGTGCTCACCTTCTTTTGAATCTTTAGGATCCTATTTCTAAACCTTGATGGTGGCACTGGGTTTTGCATCAATAATTTGTTTCCCCTTATCTACATTTAGTTCGAAGTCAAAATCTACATCTGAATCAGAGGATTTTAGGTCTGACACTAATGAATTCCTTACATATTCATTGGTATCATAGGGGCTCTTGTGAAACTCACACCACTTTCTCATGTTTTTCTTCATCTTCACATTACCATTTCTTATTTTCGGCTTAGGTGAGTTGTCCTAAGGAAGTCCATCCTGAATTTATCCTCTATTCTATGATTTGGGGATGCACTTCCCTACGTATATTTTGAAGGATTTGCAGATCCAAAATAACACTTCTTATGTTTAGCTTTCTTCTCTATATTGATAACATATATGTAAGTTGCGCCAAGAGAGGAGATTTTCAGGAACCTCGATTTTTGTCTAGATGTATATGTGAGGACAACCACGGTACTTGAGCACCAAATTCCATTGATATTTTTTGGTACCCAACATGGTGTGTAAGGTATGAACAATATTTATCAACTTTGGCACTTCTTGACCCCTTTCCCTCTATACTGAAGTCCACTTCATGTACTAGTATTCATAGCTTCCAACACGGAAATATTGTTCCTTAACAATGTCCCTACAAGAGTGTCAAGTGGGTGCAACTGAAAACAATACGAATTTCTCCGTGGCCCTCTTCTCATAGTTATTTTACCACCAATCCTTGACATGGGGGATGAACTTGAGTGCAAAGCTAATATTTTCTTTATCAGGAAAATTATGAATAAAAAAATATGCTTCAAGTAGATTTAACCATTTATCTAGACCAACCACATCTATGTGGCCTTAAAATATAAAAATATAAAAATTACCTTGTACCTTAAATGGTTAGACACCTCCAAAGTGGTTGTTGGATGAAGAGGCATCTCCTATTGGAATCCATCGAAGGATTTGAGAAAAATTGCCCATCATTTTATTTATTTGTCACTCAAGGGCTACTTCGAGTAACAATTTAATAGGATCTCTTTCTCCCTAGTATTTCTTTACTTATGTCATGAGAGTTCATTGGGGGTTGGTGAGGATGATCCTACAAGGGTTCAAGTAGTTCGATTCCCAACTCTTTATGCCTCAATCTCATTAGGTACACGCACATAATATATATATATATATATATATATATATATATATATATATTAAGCGCCTACCGAATTATGAGAGAAACAAAATGATATATATATTTATAATTGTAAAAAAAAGATACAATGAAACTTTACTTCTACTAATAAATAGAAAATTCAAAAATTGTATACATGGAGAATGAAAACAAACTAGCTCGAATGGTGGTAGCTTAAGTTTGAGAAGAGATGTGATGGCTACATGCCTTCGACGAACTATGTTATAATGAGGTAGAAAGGAATTTTTATCATAAAGAAGTAATGAGAAACCCTAAACATCAAAAAATATAACCCTAGGAGATGAAGTCCTAAAGTCTTTTGGGTCATGATGGGGTAAGTTATGTCAACTTCTTAGCATGTAACTTTGACATATGATGTCTATTTAACATATAATAACATGTTGGAAAGGTATATCCTATAAATACAGTTATTGATTGTCAACCAAGTCTACAATTATAGTTGATCTTTTTTCCCAAAAAACATTGCTCAAGGCCTCAAAATGGCTCCAAAAGTTTAAGACCTAAAAATTGTCAAAATATAGAAAAGTGCCAAAAAAAAATAATAATTGTGATGTGAGCTAGTAAAATAAAACAGCTACCACTAATATCCACTTAGACCACTTTCATACATTTTTTCTTAAGATAAATAAAAAATATTTATATTCTAATAGTTAAATCAAAACACTAAAATTTACTTATTATTAAAAATTCACACACCATATTAAAATAATAATAAAATTACATGAACTTCATTTCTCTCTTTTCAAGTAGAAAATGAATTATATCTTTCATATTAAAACTTCAATTATTTATATTTTTCACAATCAATACTCTAGATTATTTCAACCTCATTTCCCTTAAAGTATAAATAAATTATATCTCGTCTCCTTAAAGTAGAAAATAAATTATATCTTTTATATTAAAAGTTTGATTACTTATATTTTTCACAATCAATATCCTCTTCTTATCATTCATCTTAGCCAATAGAGCATTCATATTTCTTTCAAAATACATTTATAACTCTTACAACTATTCATTAAGTGCCACCTATTTCCACATTATGCTGGTATTAAATACTATTTTTATCACTCAGTCCGAGAAGAGAGTTTTCTAAAGCAGTATTATAATACAAAGAATCTTGCTTCCTCATAGCATCACCAAGGGAGTTGTGCCCATATCTCTTCATATAAGCCAGTGGTACTAACTTCTTGTTTAACCATAGGCTCATATTGCTTCCTCCAAACTAACAAATAATCTTTGGCACCTGTCATTAAAATTTAGTTATTATTAAAAATCATACCAATCGTATTAAAATAGAAAATAAATTATATCAACTTCATTTCCTTTCGAGTAAAAAATGAATTATATCTTTTATCTTAAGAGTCCCTCGAATACGGCTTATGCTTACCGTCTTTAGCGGTAACACTCTACGGTTTATTCCCCCAGTTGATTGGGCCTCTATAATTAGGTCTCTCTTAGCCTTGATTTCCGGGTTCACCCTGAACCTACCTCTTAGCTAACCCCAGACATAGTGTAATCACAGTATTAATTTTCTATTATGAGCATTACTTATATTTTTCACAATCAATACCTTCTTCGTTTTAGAAAATAAATTATATCAACCTCATCTCCTTTAAGAAAAGAAAATAGATTGTCTTTCATATTAAAAGTTTGAGTAGTTAATATCATCTTCTTATCATTCATCTTTAGCCAATTTAACGTTCATGTTTCTTCATTTATAACTATTGATTAAGTGCGACCTACTTCCCCATTATGCTCGTTATAAAAACTACTTTTGATCAGATAATCAGCTAAGAGAGCTTCAAAAAGTGGCATTATAATACACACAATCTTGTTTCCTCATAGCATCACCAAGGGAGTTATGCCCATATCTCTTCATATAAGCTAGTGACACTAACTCCTTGTTTAATCATAGGCCGATTGCTTCCTCGCAATCTGACCAATAATCTTTGGTAGCTGACAAATAATCTTGCGTCCTGGCAACGTTGCCAAGGCGCTTGATGAGGGTAATTGAACATCACACTAAACTCATCAAGCACGTTATAATATATGGAGTGGTAAATTGGGTTGCACGGAAGCAAGCACGCTGCACGACATCATCCGTGACTTGCGAGAAGAGACATTCCCCTCCTTCAACGCAAAACAATTCGTGATGAACTAAACCAGAGTCCCCACATGAATAGTCCCTGCACCTTTGTTTGGTTGCTCACGAACCAATAAAATCAGGTAACGTTTGATTGAAGGGAAGATAATACGAATGGTGACCCTACTACATGAACATTAATTCGTATCGATTAAGAAACGAAAAATGCATTGTCTAAACACCCACACCCTCACCCCCACCCCCACCATCGCCATTGCTGAGCTCGATAACGCAGTGGAGAAATACAATATAGACCTTGCTAGAGAAGGAGAAAAACGCAGAAAAATGGGAACATTTGAGGGCCACTTAGCCCATGGGATCGGATTAATGGTGATAGGGCTATGGCATGTCCTCAACACAGCACGTAACTATGCGCGTTCGGGGGCGGAGCAGTTCGAGAGCCGGCCCTGGTTTGTGGGCAGCAGCAGGTTTGCAACGAAATACATGGAGCTCTACGCGATCATGTTATTCGCCACAGTCTCCATTGTAACGGAGCTCTTCGTGAGTCCTGATAGACACCGCCCATGGGATTCCGATTGGTCCATCCCGCTCTCACACATGAACAGCCTGGAACACGCCGCCATTGCCATATTTTTCTTCCTCTACGCCCTCGTGGCCCTGATTGTCGACAAGTCGCAGGTTCAAACCCCGCGGGGTCTCATTCACGCCCTGGCGGCACTTGCCTTCGCGCAGGAGCTGTTTCTCTTCCATTTCCATTCGACGGATCACGCGGGCTTGGAAGGGCACTACCATTGGCTTCTCCAGGTGGTGGTAGGAATCAGCCTGGCCAGCACGCTGGTGGAGGCGGCCGTCCCTCGCAGTGCCCTCGTGGCACTGATTCGTTCCACGTCGGTTCTCTTCCAAGGCGTCTGGTTAGTCCACATGGCGTTTTGTCTCTGGATTCCTGCATTTCTCCCCAAGGGTTGCGCGCTCACCAAGAAAAGGGGCGTCGACTTTGTGAAATGCAAAAACAGCGATATGGCTGAAAGGGCGCTGGGGATCGCCAATTTGCAATTCAGTTGGGATCTCTTCCTTGTCCTTCTTACAACTTTGGGTTTTCTGTTTTATTTCATTGCTACTGTAAAACAAAGTTACCAGCCTCTGGGTTGTTTTAATGAGCAGGAGCTGATATATCATCATCATGTCAGGCCTACCTGTGCAAAGCAAATTGTTGAGCTTCAGAGTGCTCACAACCCATCGCTATCGTCGTCGTCATCTTCTTGTTGCGGTGGTGGGTGGGAGGATGAGTTAGGCACATTCGAAACCTAATATTATAATTCGCTTATACTTACTGGATTGGACTGCAACTCTTCATGTTAGCTATTGCGAAATTAGGTGTTGAATACTCAATAATTCGGTTCGGCTCCCTATTCCAGTGAGAGTCCTCGTATCGTATTTAAGTGCATTGAAAATATATATACACGTTGGACTGATCATGTCCATTGCCAAAAGTTGTACTGAATGAATATAAATTTCAAGCACAGCACACCTCATTTCTCAATATTGGTCATTATGAAATACTCACTGCAAATAATTATCGCTATCAATAGGAAGTTAGTTTTTGAATTCTAGACTATGCCGGAGAAGAATTCATTATTGTGGGATGAATTAATAATAAAAGTAAAATAAAATAAATTAATAATAAAATAAAATAAAATAAAATATCATAATATTTTAACTTAATATTATTTTTACATTTTTGTAGTATAATCACATAAATTAAATGATTAGTAAATTTTTATAGATATTAATGAATAAGCTATAAATATTTGTTCATGAGGTATAATACTTGCTAAGGTTTTGCAAATGGAGTAGCAAGCTAAGTGGGCTTGATTATGGGGAAAAATTCACACTTAAGCCCACATGAGCCAGAGGCAAGGCTATATGAGATGGATGTCTTCTGAGGAAGTTTTGGTTACATGGTGCAAGATGATTGACGCTATGTAATTCATTTCTCTAGTTTCAATCCCGTTGCTAATTGGACTATTCAAAAAATCATGAGAAATTAGTCACTTAGGACTACCTCTCATGGAATTGGTCATAGACGAATGGCTTACTTAAAACAACTGAATCCCTCAATACTTGATAAAAAATATTGAAACCTTTATTTCATCACAACAAAAATAACAACAACAACAAAAATAATAATATTTTAGATTATTGTCCACAGATCTTGGATAAATGGTAATCGCCTGCTATGTTAAGGCACTCCTTGACTTAAAGCCACAAGTCTTGGATAGACGGTGATTAGGTGCTATGTTAAGGCACTTCTTGATTTAAAGCCACCAGTTCAACCCCCAACCTCGATCTAAGTGATATGCATTGGACATGATGATGAAGATGTAGTCCAACCCAACTTTAAAAGATAGATAGATATATATAACATTATTCTTAATCATGATTTTTTTTTTGGAGATTTTTAATTTGTAAATATTCTTTGTTATAATACTATCTATTATCAATATCGCATGCCCAAAAAACCATAACTCACTTCATATAACACTTTGTTCACATCACATTTTTTTAATTAATCTATTTATTAAAATGGAAAAAAGGTATATATACTTTGGAAATAAATCTCAAGCTTTGGTTTGTGAATACTACTAAAATATTTTAAAATATTCCATGGAGGTTAAATCCTTACCTTCCATTTAATAATTGTCTATAATGAAATTAAAATTTTGGAAACTATATTATAAACTAGACATGCCTATTCACTTAAAGATTAATTTAAATTAATAAAAAAAAATCTCAAAATAAAATATGAGAAAATTATTTTGGTTTCCTACTGGCAAGTTGAGGCTATCAAGTATATAATCTAACTATTTTGACTCGAAGAATGAAAAGAGAGGTACTACCAAATTTACAAGAAAAAAAAAAAGAGTATAAAAAAATTAAATTAATATTAATAAAATTTATAATATAACATATTTTATTTAAAAGACTATTAAATTTGTTTACACCATTAATTATGTTAATAGGCGTGTCTATTTTAGGATTGGGTTACCAAATATTTCATTTAACTATCAATAATTACTAGGTGGATTAGTAGGTGGATAGTAGGCACTTAATATCCATAGAATAGTTTAGAATATTCTTAATAATATACATAAATCAAAGGCTAAGATTTATTTTTGATGTAGTTCGGTTTTTTCCCTTTTTATTTAAATTCATTAATTAAAAAAAATTATATGAAAAAATGTCAATTATGTTTTTTTATAAATTAAGAATCTCCAAAATAAAATAGGGGCTAATCTTCATGGTTAAGAATATGATTTATTTTTTTAAATGAATATATATTTAAAATATATTAATTTTTTTGTTATTAATAATAATAATTTTAAATAACTTTATAATTTAGTTGATTCTTATGATTTTTTGTATTTAATTTTAACAAGTTAAAATGTATGATGAAGTAAGTATGTTGATGCTTGTTATAGATTTTATTGATGATGAAAATAATAAATATCAAATAAAAATAAAAATATATTTTTATTATAAAATATTTTGGTATAAATTTTATAAATAAATAACTATATGCTTTTCAACCTTAGTGGTAGTTTAACTAACCATGCAAACTAGCAATACAAACGAAATATTATGTGTAAAAGATCCAATCTATAAAAAAAATACATAATCAATTAGAGTTTATAATATTAATAATTAAAATAATTAAAATCACACCGTTAAAGTTTATAATTGTAACAGTTAAAATCGACACCATATCAGGCTAGTACCAAAGTGGCCCATATTAAAAAATACTTTTCAGAAAAATATATGTAAATATATCATATATTTTATATATATATAATTTACCACTTACGACCTTCATAGATACCGAATTAATGTTTATATTTAAAAATATAAAGATTTAGAAACGTGAAAAAATTATAAAACCTTTAGAATGCAAATGCATTTGCAAAGCCATGAAAATGCCCAACCCTAACAACTCCACTCATTGGATAGATAAGTTACATTAAAACAATATGTACATTTATGTTACAGTTCATTAAAATGCATACATGCATAGTCGAAATATTATAATATAGAATTTAAAAAATTAAATTCATCTCTACGATGGTTGTGTCTCATTGTGAATTAAAAATGTCATTGTAATTTGGAGATTGCACTTCTTTAACATGGTGGATTTCCAATTCTTTAAAGAATGTGTTTTTTTTTTTTTAATAAAAGGAAAACTCTTATTAATAGTGTTGGGAATCCAATAAATGGGTGTAAGTGGTATAAACACCATTTTCTATTTTTAAAATGATGGGTATAATAATTCAATTTTGGTTATAATCTTGGTTTTTTCTTAATACGTGGTTGGAGTATTAGCTTGATACAAATAAGATACTTGATAATGGTAAGAATGGAATCTTGTTCTAGATTATTGTTATTTCCAAGATGTTGATTTCTAAGTCCTATTTATTAAGAACTTTGTTATTACTATAAAAAAAAATTTCAAACTTGGATAGTTTGCTTTGTTCCTAGTCATGGTTTTTAGATAGCTATGAAGTCATGTTAAGTTTTTAGGGGTTAAGTGACAGGGTTAGAGTCTCATTTTCATTCACACAATAAAGTCTAACAACCCTATTTCATACCTTGATAGTCTCATACCATGTTTAGAGAGTCAAATTTTTAACCATTTAAAAAAAAAATTGATTAAGCCATGAAACCACGTTTTTGTAGCATAGACAGTGTTAAAGACTGCTTTTGCACTACGAAAATGCTATTTCGTAGTGCAAAACCCTGAAATTAAATTAGGCGTGCTACGAAATCGGGGATTCGTAGCATGTCTTGTCAGTTATCAAATCCACCAAAATTCCGTTAATCCTTCATGATTAGGTGTCAGCCACGAGTCTTTTCTCACACATGCAACCATTCATAGCCATCATGACATTCGTTAGAGGTCAGTTGTCTTAGTCATTTTTAAATTTGGAAAGGGTTGGTTTTTGATTTATTTGTCTCATGCAAGAAACATATGATGCATACCCTTTTCTGAATGGTAAGCTTATGGTAAGCAGAAACTAAAGCTTCCCATTCATCAAGCGAGGATGATTATTATATTCAAGCGAGCCAGTGTCTCTAATCAAGCGAGTCAGTTTACTCTAAAATCAAGCGAGGTTGTTGGTTACAGGTTTTCAAGAAACACTCAAAGAGAAAAGAGCAGTTATGAACAAATTAAAGAAAATTTGAGACTAGCTAATCTTGAAATTGCTAATCTTAAGAAGAAAGCAAGAACACATGATGTTGAGAAGAAAAACTTCAAAAAAAAAGGGCTCTATGGGAGGTTGAAAGAATTTACAAAACTGAAACAGTCAGCAGTGAAGCTTAGTACTTTACCTGGGCTGTCCCTCCAATAAAAAAAGCAAGATTTATGAGAATGATAAATGTTAAATTGAGGGCTACCAACAAGAGACTGAAGAGGTAGATTGAAGATCTTGAAATTCAATTGACAAAGTTTGAAGGTCAGCTACAACAGAGATAGAACAAGAGCAGTAAGTGACAAATCCTTAATACAGTTTTTTTTTTTGGGAAGGACATCAGTTTTTTAGGACATTTCAAAGTTGACTTATTTTGATTGATAAGGTCTATTGACATCAAGGAAATCATTAAAAGGTGTAAATACTCTTAAAATCTGAGAATTTTGAAAAATTTGTGTAAAAAGGACATACACAACAGTTTCGTAGCGCGCTACGAAATTGCTGTAGGTACATTTTTGAATATTTTTATAAAGGTTTTGAGAGGTAAAAGCATTTCGTTTCCGAATTTTGTTGTTGATGGTGGATGGAAAGGGCTCACTGATGAAATTTTTGGTGTCAAGGCAAAATAAAATGGATGGTTGAGGGATGTTTACAAAGATACAAGTTCTACGTTACGAAAACATCTGCTATTTTCATAGCGTAGCCATATCATCTCCCTTTATACTTTTTCAAGGGCTTAGATTTTATACAGGTGGAAAGGCATGGTTCCATGGAAATGATAACACATGTCACTTATCTTAAAAAGTCAACATTGCCAGCAAGAGGGTTCGAATATCATCAATGAAGGTAAAAAGTAAATTACAAGAAACATGTTCCCTGTTTTGTAGGGAAAATATGACATGAACCAGCATGATTGCATAACAAGATTAGAGGCATGATCAAGGTCTAAGATATGGAGGAACAACTGTGAGAGATATTATTTAAGTCTTATATAAGGTTGTTTAGACATAATAAGGAGTTTTACTCCTATTTGTATTAGGACTTCTAGAAGAGACAGTTAACTGTAAGATGTGATTAAGAGTCTGTTTTAGGAGAAGATAGGTGTCAGTCAAAGAAATTCGAATTCTCTTCAAGATGGATAAGGGAATCCAAGATTGTAATGATGACTCTATAAGAGACATGAGGTCAAATTGCTAAAGGTTGGTAATTTTCATTAAGAAGCAAACTATGTTATTATAGCAGACTGTGTGTTTTCATCTTAATACAGATATTGGCTTTACTGCTCAGGATTCAAAAAGATTTTTTGGTGTTTGATCTTCTTATGGATTTCCTCATCTACCTATTTGTAATGGTATGAACATATGTTACCTAGAAATCATTGGAAAATTCTCTAACTTCCTTCATATGTTTGTAAATTGTGTTTTATTCACTGTGTTACTGTTTTGTTGATACTTCTAAAACTATGAAATGCCCTGACTTCCATGTTAAGCTAATTTTGATGTTTTTTTGAAACATAACTTGACTCCATAGCCCAATAGATGTTTGTTGATTAGTAATTCAACCAGTTATACACTTTTATCCAATTTATTCCTAGAGTTAGCCATCTAATCCTTAATTCAAAATCTTAAACCTATTGAGAGAGCCCTCTCAGGTTGAGGAGGCTAAGCCTCAACTAAAATTCTGGTTTGAAATAGTTGCACTGAGGTAGCCTGATTAGCAGCCTATCAGGTCCTATTTTGGTGATAACAAACTTAATAATATAATTTTTCGAGGTATCATGTGACTATATATTGAAGATAATTGCAATGTAATATTGAGAGTTAGTGATTTAATTTATTTATTGTTTCTATGCTCTAATTAAAGGAAAATTGTATTCTTTCTGGAAAAAATATTTTTAACATTTTCTTGAATTACTGTGGTTTTGTTGTATACCTCCTCCCTTGATTGTTGCAATTGAATAGTTTGATTGATTATTCTATGTGTGTCATTTGGCTCAACTTGTAATTCTTGAATTATCTTCATGACTGGAAATCCTAGAGAATATTGAAAAAGAGCATTCATTCCATAAACCAATTGATATGGTCACATACCAATTGAATTATTTTTAGTAAGTCTGTCAGTCCAAAGTGCATTAACCAACTTGTTGTGCCAAGACTTCTTGTTGTCCTCTAACAAATTTTTAATGATATTTACCAAGCTCTTATTTGAGGATGCAACCAACCCATTACCCTAAGGGTAATAAGATGTTGAATATCCTAAGGTAATGTGGTATTTATTACAGAATTCAATCATTTTATTAGATTTAAACATTGCTTCATTATCAGTAATAATTTTTCTAGGATAGAAAAATCTAGAAAGGATATTGGTTTCAAGAAATTTAATAATGACAACATCAGTGGCAGATCTGGAAGGGTGGCCTCTATCCATTTAGTAAATTAATCTGTGGCTGTGAGAATCCACTTATGTTGGGTAGAGGAAGGCAGATGAATTTCACCAATGAAATCCAGTCCCCACTGTCGAGGCATAAAAAGCTATCTTTCAAACACCTAATTAGCTTACATTAATCATCAATCCAGGAGCGAATTTTTATTTCAAGAGTGTACCCTGTCTGAGGCTACAATTATCTAAGAGTAATGCTGTGAAGATGTAGTACAGAACAAGAATAAACAAATGCTTGTAAAGGAACCTAATTGCAAATGGAAATTCTCTAAAAATTTAACTAAATCAAACTGCAAAACATTGATCAGGGATGCAGTAGCAATAACTCTTTCCCTTAGAAATCGATGCAAGATAACCAATCTGGGCACTTGGAAGCAATAACCTCTGGCCTCTACAGTTGGTGATCTTAAAACAATCGAAATGAAATCAAGCTCGAACTACTTGTTGATAAAGATAACTTGAAAGGAACTGCAAAAGCTGAAAAGGAACAACAATCTTGTAACTCCTACGCATACACAACAACTGTAATCAAATTATCTGCTAAAGAAAAACTATGAATCAGAAATAAGCAAGAACTAGAAATGGAACAGCAATACAATTTGAACAACAATTACAAACTTAACTAACTTCAATCTATCGCCGGCCAATACTACAGATCAATCGATCACAAAGAGTCATAAACTAAGAGAATAATAACTCCGAGTTGAATACAGAACAATAAAGCTTCACAATGATAGCAGAATAAATGAACAACAGATGTATTTCTTGCAAAGAATAAAATAGTAATGCAATTCGTTAATGAATCAATGTTTAATCAACTCTGAAATCGAAATAAACCGTAAACACAACTTCACACAACAATAAACAAAGGTTAAGAATACAAACAGTGAAGTAATTCCACCAGAGTCGGGCCCTTAGCGCTAGTGAAATACTGTTGGGCTACTTCGGATATTAATAAATGAAACGAAACGCGCGCTTAATATTAATTAAACATAAAGTATTACAGAGGTTGTTCTCTCAAAGCCGAGAGTCAATAAACATAGTATTGTAGAGAAATTTCTGAATATAAGAACTGTCTCCGACCAACTGACTCCTGATCACTAAAGGACATTGCTTTATATATCAAATCCTGATGGACAAGATGAGGAGTAAGATGAGTTTGAATAGCGATCCCTCAGGATCGAAGGATCCTGAGGGATTCGCTCCCCTTTGTTTAGTTATCAACTTGTCTTCTTTGACCGAGGCCGAGCTGTCCCCTGCCTTTTCTTGGCAATTCGTTCAGATCTCCTTGCCTTTGGATGGATATGGTTCAACACTGATGGAGCAGCAATTACATTAATCTCAGCCTCGCCTTTGGTACATCTGTTCACTTCGTCTAATCCCTGTTTTATCAACAAAAAACACCCTTTAGTCATCTTTTATAATGAACATAGATCTTTCCAATCCCATCGTAATTCTTATAATAAATCACCTTCTCAAGGCAAAAAGGAGTATGTCCATAGTAAAAGAATGAGAAAATATACAGTAATTTCATACTTTTTTCACTGCCCAACATACCCCCCTCCTTAATCTTTTTCATGTCCTCATGAAAACTATAGTTCACATGGAGAGCAGTCAAAGAATAATCTGGATAAGGTTTGTCAGCGACAATTCTAAAACCATGTACTGTAGCTAATTCCTCAAAAACATGTTATGTCTATCCTTCGAGGAGTTCGTAAACAATTTTGTAGTCTGAAGTAGGAAACCATGCAATAGGGCTGCGGAACCTACATCCTAACTAGAATGGTCCTTTTTTTAGAACGAGATGACTATAGGAAATCAAGCGGTTTGCAGCTAGCCCAAAGTTTCTATAATTAAGTGGTTCTCTGTTTCGCACATTCTGATTGGAAATTCTCCACCGGACGTTAGCTGCTATATAATCTTGGTTTCTAATGGATGAGAAATAATCTGTTTCATTCAAGATAACCGATTTGTGGACAGGCCCCAATACTTGGATAACACCTTCCTTTGTCATCAAACTTCTGTGTCTAGCCCAAAATTGGGATGGGTTCTGAGGTTCACTCCTAACCCACAAATCTAATTCATTCTCTTGCCTTTGGAAAGCATTATAGGCTTTAAGCCATTTTAATTGATTTACAGAAAAGGAAATGAATGCCTGAAATTGAACATCTCCCACAAAAGGGCTAGGGTTTGATTCACAATAATTTTCAAGTATTAGATTATGTAAATAAAATTCACACAAAAGGCATTGTACTTTGATCCCATAAAGTTTACAGCATGATACCAAGTCATCTATAGTTTTTAGCTCTATGGATTTCCCTGCTTTAACTACCTTGATCTTTAGATGTAAATATCTTTCTAGTAAAAATAAAGCATAGTTTTTGGCGGGGCATCTACAGGCTGTTGAACTCTTAGTTAAACTGAGAGGGGGGTGAATCAGTTTAACACATTCATGGAATTATAAACTTTTCCTTTAAAACTTATTTTACTTTATTAACACCTTCATTTCATGATCAACATAATGTGTGAGCAATCTTTATTTATGAGCAGCAATTAATAAGCAGATTAGATAATGTACCAGCAGTCTTAATATGTTAGCAGCAAGTATTAGCAGAGTAGATATATCATATCAACACATAGACATCATGCACATAGACACCAGATATACGTGGAAACCCATAAAGGGAGAAAACCACATCTTATTATTGTTGTGATGCAAAGGCAAGCTCCAACTCCCTCTCACCACTGATTTTTTGTAGGCACCAACCTACAGGAGGCTCCAACCTCAATTCTGCAAGCTACAACTTGCAAAGAAGCTCCAACTCCCATCAATTTTCTGCAGGCACCAACCTACAGGAGGCTCCAACCTCAGTCAGCTACAACTGACATTTTATCAAGCTACAACTTGATGTGGAAGCACAAACTCCCATCTATTTTCTGCAGGCACCAACCTACAGGAGGCTCCTACCTCAGTCAGCTACAACTGACATCTATCAAGCTACAACTTGATAGGGAAGCTCCAAATTCCTTACTCTTTCAAAAGAAAAACGCTTGCTAATTTACCTTGGATATCAGCTCTGTTCTGTACCTTCTTCTATGCTGTTCATCAAATCTTATATCAGACCTGCGTCATCTCTGCTCAGCCCCTTCTTCTTCTTTTCTCAACTCCTCCTCATTCACATTCTTCTTGCAGCTTGCTTATTCTCTTCAACTCTCTTTAATTATGCTGCATACTCTCTTCTTCTCTCACTCCTTTTTTTTTTTTTCGTCGACATTCACCCCTTGGATATTACCCTGTGTTATACAAAAATAGCTTCATGGCTGTTTGTATTCCACTGGGAATTCGAAATGGATATCCATGTCTCTTTGCCTTCTGCCTTCTCATCTCTTTTCAGCTCACTCGGGGAGTGTTTGTATATAGCTGAAATTGCTTATTTTAATATTCATAATCAGATATTTTCTCTTCCGAAGACTTGCCAATGCATCACAACAATATAAATTAAAATGTTTATTCTCCAAATTTAAATGAGAACTCCGGCTCCACTCGTTTTGCTTCTTGGCTTATTTTGCGCAGAAGTTTGTCTTTTCTTTGGCTGTCTTTGTCTTTTCTGTCCTCTGTTGTGGTGTAAACTGCATACGTGTAGCTATGCTTTTTATCTCAACTTGCAAAATATATATAAGCTAGCGAATTCAACCCTTTACGCGACGAGTGTCTTGATGATGTAGCGGAGTTCAGCGAGCGAGAAACATACATATATCACAAAAAACTGTATAGCGCTAATAATCGCCCTCCCGTAAAGCTAAGGTCAGTGGGTCTAGAGACCACGCGGCTTATCACAACCGTGTTATATATATAACTCAATAACCATTATATATCATATGTGTTATGCCCCCGGATCATATTCAAACGTTATTCAACATATATAATATATGCAATTTATTTGCAAATAACCCGACGTCCATAAGGATTGGCTGCCAATACGATTAAACCTTTATTAAACCAAATTCATTATATATGACTCCGCCCTGGGCCCACATATCACGCTTTCCGATGCAATGATTCTCCTCCGATTGCGATTGATCGCTCCTGCTCCGATTGCGATTGATCGCAATCGCAACTTCAAATACTCCGATGCGATTGAGTCACTTTTAAGTTCTTCCGATTGCGATTAATTGCAATCGCAAGCTGCCTTGCTCCGATGCGATCGATTACTATTCACTGTTCTTTGCCGATGCGATTGGGACTCGAATTTTATTAATCAAAGTTTATAAGTCCATCGGGTCCGGGCTTTAATCGCAATCGCAAGTCATTTCATATATGTTCCGACGCTCTTATAATCTCCGATGCGATTCGCCGGAATTCAAATATATATAAACCATCGTTTATACACCCATCAGGTCCGAACTCTTAATCGCAATCGCAAGTCTTTTAATATGTGTTGCGATTGACCACTGTTCATTGTATTTTGCCGATGCGATTGGGAAAGGACTTCAAACATGTTTGAATTATAATTCATACCTCCATCGGGTCCGGACTTCCAATCGCAATCGCAACTCATATATTCTCCGATGCGATTGACCAGTGCCGATGCGATTAGACCTGGAACTCAAATATATATTAACCATGATTTATAGACCCGTCGGATCCGAACTTCAATCGCAATTGCAACTTCCTGTTGGTTACATGTTCTGCTGCCCTTGCGATCTCCGATTGCGATTGGGGAGGGGTCCCACCTTATAAACTTTGTTTTATGCGCTCCACTTATATAACATAATATATATGCCTTGGACCTTTGCAACATACGTAATGCGCGGCATTTATATGTAAGATGATGGATATATATATATGTATCCTCCATCGGGGTAGGCGATTCCCAGAATAATATTTGTGTTGTATAACGCCGGTTGGAGTGTGCGATTCCCGGAATATGGTTCTGTATTATATGCATTGCATTGCCGCTGGAGTTAAGCGATTCCCGAAATAAGGATTATGTATTATATGTATAACGCCAGTTAGAGTGTGTGATTCCCGGAATTTTGTAACGGCTCTCTGCCTCTGTCACTTAGTCTCTGCCTCTGCCTCTGTTGCTTCTGTCGCTCTGCCTCTGTCTCTACCTTTCGATAACGGTTCTTCACTGTGCTTCTATGACTGTTACATTTTTACTTTCTTCTTGCTGCCTCTATTGCTTTCATTGTGCCTCTTTTGCCTTCCTCTGCTTCAGCGCTGCCTCTTTTGCCTGAGTGCTGCCTCCTTTGCCATCAATGACAATATTTCCAACAGTCTCCCCCTTTGGCATTGATGGCAATCCACTTTCTCTTGTTGCTTGCTCTGCCTGTTTGCCTGCTCTTCCTCCTGTTGTTTGTTCTTCCTCCCCCTTTGACATCAATGGCAAAGGACGACGCCTCATCTCTCTGTATGGGTTCTGTCGTTGCATTTCCTTTCTCTGAGTTACGTTTAGGTCCTCTTCTACTGAAATTGGACTATGCTGCTCCAGAGTGATGTATGAAACTTGTTGAGAGAACACTTTGGTATAGTGAGCCGATATATGTTTTATAGCTGTGTTTCATTTGTAGTGCCTGTAATATGAATTTTACGATTGAAATGTTCTTGTTGCTTCTGAATGTTGATACTATTGATAATGCTGATAATACTGATAATGCTGATCCTGTGGACTTGTTTTATACTTATCTTGCTGGCTGTTCTCCCCCTGAGACTGTACTTTCTCTTCATATTAGAGAATAGTATCTACAGATACTACCCCTACTCTGTCTCTCAAATATTCGAATGGTTCTCTGGCAAGTGGTTTAGTAAATATATCTGCTGTCTGCTCTTTTGTTGGTACATACTCCAGTTTTACTATCTTCTGAGCCACTTGTTCCCGTAGAAAATGATACTTGATTGGAATGTGTTTAGTTTTTTAGTGAAGTACAAGATTTTTAGATATACTTATAGCACTTTTATTATCACATTTGATTGAAATAGGTTCATCAATGCTTACCTTCATGTCTTGAAGAGTTTGCTTCATCCACATGACTTGTGTACAACATGCTGCTGCTGCTATATATTCTGCTTCAGCTGTAGACAGAGAGATGGATGTTTATTTCTTGCTTAACCATGCTACTAGGCTTTCTCCTAGATAGAAAGCACCTCCACTTGTACTCTTCCTGTCATCAACACAACTGGCCCAATCTGCATCTGTGTATGCTGATAAAGTGAAGTTTTTGCTTTTAGGATACCAAAGTCCATACAGTGTTGTTCCTTGTAGATATCTGAATATTCTTTTGACTGCAAGAAGGTGATTTTGTTTAGGTGCTACTTGATATCTAGCCACTAGTCCTACTGCTAGCATGATGTCTGGTCTTGATGCAGTCAGGTACAATAGACTTCCAGTCATGGATCGGTAGAGTTTTTGATCTATATCAGCAGACCCATCATCATCACACAGCTTGCAACCTGTGGTCATGGGAGTTGACATAGGTTTGCAATCTTCCATTTTGAATTTTTTTAGTATTTCTTTTAGGTATTTTTCTTGTGAGATGAATGTACCTGTGCTCCTTTGCTGAATTTGAAGTCCTAAATAGAAACTGAGCTCTCCAATCATGGACATTTCAAACTCTAATTTCATCTCTTCTGCAAATCCTTTTGCTAGCTCATCTCTGTTGCTTCCAAACATAATGTCATCAACATATACTACAACAATTAGGAGTTCATTTTCATGCACTTTTATGTATAGATTGTTGTCTACTCCACCTCTTTTAAAACCCTATTTTTGCAAATATTTATCCAGTCTTGAGTACCAAGCACGAGGAGCCTGTTTCAGTCCATATAGGGCCTTTTTCAGTTTGCATACATAGTCTTCTTTATCTGTCAATGAGAAACCTTCTGGTTGTTTCATGTACACTTCTTCTTCTAGATCGCCATTAAGAAAAGCAGATTTTACATCCATTTGATATACCTTGAAATCTTGGTAGCATGCAAATGCCAGGAACATTCTGATAGCTTCCATTCTAGCTACAGGGGCAAATGTTTCATCATAATCAAGTCCTTCTATTTGTGAGTATCCTTTGCAGACCAGCCTTGCTTTATTCCTGATTACCTGTCCTTGCTCATTCATTTTTTTTTTGAATACCCATTTTGAACCAATGATATTTTTCTCAATAGGTCTAGGAACTAGTTCCCAGGTATTGTTCTTCTCAATTTGGTCCAATTCTTCATTCATTGCTTTTATCCAATACTTGTCCTTGCTAGCTTCTTCAAATTTCTTTGGCTCTATTTGTGATAACATGGCTATGTATACTTCTTCTGTTTGTTCTGTTAGCTGCCTTCTTGTTTGAACTCCTGCTTTCTTGTCTCCTATGATCTGATCTTCAGGATGATTCTTCTGAGTGTATCTTGAGGGGGTTTTTGAGCTCGGCTCTGCATCTTCTATTGTCTTGCTAGTTTCTTCATCATTCCAGTCTTCTTCTTCATGATTAACTGATGGACTGCAGCAATCTATATTTCTTGTATTGTTTGGAAATTCTTCATCAAATCTCACATCAATACTTTCAACTATTTTCCGAAGAGTCTTGTTGTAGCATCTGTATCCTTTACTTTTGGAAGCATATCCTATAAAAATCCCTTCATCTGCTCTTACATCAAATTTCCCAAGGTTTTCATCATTATTCTTTATGTAACACTTGCTACCAAAGACTCTGAAATGTTTTATTGAAGCTGGCTTTCCATGCCATAGTTCATATGGAGTCTTGTCACTTCTTGGCCTTAAGTGAGCTTTATTAAGGATATGTACTGCTGTGTGTACTGCTTCTGCCCAGAAGGTTTAAGCAATATTATTCTCTTGCATCATAGCTCTTGCTATTTGTTGTACAGACCTGTTTTGTCTCTCTGCTACTCCATTCTGCTGAGGTGTCCCTGCAATAGTAAATTGTTGCTTTATTCCATGTTCATTACATAGGTCTGCAAAGTCATAATCAGTGAATTCACCTCCTTTGTCTGATCTGATGCATTTCAGCCTGCATCCTGTCTGATTTTCTGCTAATGCTTTAAATGTTTTGAATTTGTCCAGAGCTTCCGATTTATTCTTGAGAAAATCAACCCATGTCATTCTGGAGAAATCATCTATTATCAGCATAAAGTAGGACTCTCCACTTGGTGTTTTAGTTCTTGCAGGTCCACACAGATCCATGTGCACAAGTTGCAATGGTCTTCTTGTTGATAACTCTTCTTTAGATTTAAAGGATGTGCGAGTTTGTTTTCCCAACTGACAAGATTTGCATATTGTGTTTGAGGGCCTTTTTATTTCTGGCATATCTCTGACAGCTTTCTTCTTGCTCAGTCTAATGATATGGTCAAAGATGAGATGTCCCAATCTCTTATGCCATAACCATGACTCCTCGAGTTTGCTAAGATGGCAGGCTTCATCCTCCTCTCTCACTATGTACACATTACTCTCTGTTCGAACACCTTTGAGTAGAGTTTTTCCTATTGTGCTTGATCTGACTACACAATCTTGTGCTCTAAAGAGAACTTCACAGCCTTTATCACACATCTGACTGACACTCAGTAAATTTTCTTTCAGCCCATCTACATATAATACATCTTAGGCCTTTCCTCTGCCATTGTCTATGCTGACTGATCCTTTTCCCTTGATCTTTCCTGATTTGTCATTTCCAAAAGTGACATTGCCCGATTTCTTTTCATCAAGAGTTAAAAACTTGTTTTTGTCTCCTGTCATGTGTTTAGAGCAACCACTGTCCAAATACCATTGACTCTTCAAATCTTGAGCAGTTAAAGCCAAGTCACATTTATTCACCTTCTTTATCCACTGGAGGCCCCCTTTTGTTTGGTATCTTTTGTGAGGTGATGAATTATATCCTTTTAGAGAACACTTGGAAGATATATGTCCAACTTGATTGAATATACAACATTTGATTATAGTTTTTGCAGAATTGTGAGCATGAACAAAATTGCTTTGACTCATAAACCTCCTTGAGGTATTGAACATCAGTCTTTGTCCATACTTTCTACATTCAATAATTCTATGGCCAAAATCCTTACAATAAAAGCAATAACCATAGAAATTACTTGCATACCTGATGTAAGGTTGTCTCTTCCATGCTTGCATCTTTTGTTGGTTTGAATCATTCCTCCTTGCATGACAATATGCAGCAATGTGTCCTGGCTTGTGGCAGACATAATAGGTGGCATTCTTCATAGGAGGCAAGAATCTCCTCTGATGACTTCCAAATTTGATATACTCAGGGGCAGATGATTCTTTTTCTGCCATCTTAGTATTCATTATATTCCTTGTTACTAGAGATTTCTTCTGATCTCTGTCATCCTTATTACATGTTTCTTCTTTTGTAGGAATTGTCTGGGCTTCTTCATCAGTCTTCTTTTCTTTTACAAAAATTATATTTTTGTTTTCCTTTTCTTTGCCTTTACTCGATTCTCCTTCATAGCCTATTCCTGTTTTTATCATTGGGGATCTTTGAGCAACTAGGATATCATTCAACTTGCTAGAGCTTGTTGTTTGAGAAGAGTTTATAACCACTGTCCTTTGAGCATTTTCTAGTTTCTTCCTGAGACATACCACTTCTTCCTCCAACTTCTCTTGTTCTTGGGTTTTATCCTTGATTTGCTGAAGTAATATATCTTCTATCTTCTTAGCTTCTTCAAGCTTTACCTTCAGCTGCATGAGGACTTCTGAATTTTGTTCTTCTTTCACACATTTGAGGAGAATCTCTTTTTGTTTTCTGCATTTTAGTTTGAGTCTGTCAATCTCCTCCAGAGCACTTATTAGCTCCCCCTCAAGATCGACTTCCCCTTCTTCTTCTTCTTCTAGCAAGAGTCCTTGAAGATCTTCTATGGCCATTAGTAAAAATTCAGAGGTTCCCTCTTCTCCTGAGGGTTCATCTGAGTCTTCAGATGCATTGCTGTCTTGCTGTGCATAGAAGGATTTTCTGCTGAATTTCTTTCCTTTCTGCCAATTCTTTGATGTGTCTTTCTCTGATTCTTGAGCTTGATTTCTTACTTTCTTGTGAGGACATCTAGCAGCATAATGTCCAACTCTTCCACAGTTAAAGAATTTAAAAGGAAGTTTGCCTTTGTATCTACCTGATCCTCTATCCAATTTCTTGACAAATTTAGCCTCTTCTTCATCAGAGCAGGAGCATATGTCTTCCTTTTCTTCTTTCTTCTTTTCTGTTTTTAATGTTGCCTCCCTTGTACTTGGCTTCTTCTGTGGGAACCTCATCTCATATGCTGTAAGATTTCCTAGTAGTTGGTTCATGGTCAAGGTCTCCCAATCAGCTGTTTCTTCTATTGCAGACACCTTGGGATTGAATCTAGATGGAAGAGATCTTAGAATATTTTGTACAATTATACCTTCTGGTATTGTTTCTCCAAGAGCTTTCATACTGTTAACAATTTCTGCAACTTTTAAGAAGAAGCTCCCAACATCTTCATCATCATTCATTTTTAAATTTTCAAACTAGGCTCTATATACTTGAAGTTTGGCAGTCTTAACTTTTTTATTTCCCTCATGGATATTCTCTAGAGTGTCCCACATATCTTTGGCAGTCTTACTGTGCATTATTTTGATAAACTCAGCTTCACATAGTCCATTTAAGATTGCATTCATTGCTTTTGCATTAGCTACAAAGCTTTCTTTAGCTTCTTTCTCTATATCAGTTGACTTTGTGACATATCCAATTTCCACAGCATCCCAAGCTTCTAATCCTAAAGACATTATATAAGCATTCATTCTTATTTTCCAAAAGGCATAATTTTCACCTATAAAGAAAGGGGCTTTATTGGTTGAGCTTCCTTCTTGACTTGCCATCTTGAGAGCCTAGGATCTCCTTTCAGTTGTTAGACTGATATATAAGGAACTTGCTCTGATACCAATTGTTGAACTCTTAGTTAAACTGAGAGGGGGGGGGGTGAATCAGTTTAACACATTCATGAACTTTTAAAACTTTTCCTTTAAAAATTATTTTACTTTATTAACACCTTCATTTCATGATCAACATAATGTGTGAGCAATCTTTATTTATGAGCAGCAATTAATAAGCAGATTAGATAATGTACCAGCAGTCTTAATATGTTAGCAGCAAGTATTAGCAGAGTAGATATATCATATCAACACATAGACATCATGCACATAGACACCAGATATACGTGGAAACCCATAAAGGGAGAAAACCACATCTTATTATTGTTGTGATACAAAGGCAAGCTCCAACTCCCTCTCACCACTGATTTTCTGCAGGCACCAACCTACAGGAGGCTCCAACCTCAATTCTGCAAGCTACAACTTGCAAGGAAGCTCCAACTTCCATCTATTTTCTGCAGGCACCAACCTACGGGAGGCTCCTACCTCAGTCAGCTACAACTGACATCTATCAAGCTACAACTTGATAGGGAAGCTCCAACTCCCATCCTGCTGCAGGGCACCAACCTACGGGAGGCTCCTGGTATTTAGGCGGCATCTATCAAGCTACAACTTGATGAGGCTCCAACTTCCTTACTCTTTCAAAAGAAAAACACTTGCTAATTTACCTTGGATATCAGCTCTGTTCTGTACCTTCTTCTCTGTTGTTCATCAACTCTTATATCAGACCTGCATCATCTATGCTCAGCCCCTTCTTCTTCTTTGCTCAGCTCCTCCTAATTCACATTCTTCTTGCAGCTTGCTTATTCTCTTCAACTCTCTTTAATTCTACTGCATACTCTCTTCTTCTCTCACTCCTTTTTTCGTCAACTGTCTCCCCTTGGATATTACCCTGTTTTATACAAAAATAGCTTCATGGCTGTTTGTATTCCACTGCGAATTCGAAATGGACAGCCATGTCTCTTTGCCTTCTGCCTTCTCATCTCTTTTCAGCTCACTCAGAAAAATGTAACTGTAGGTGCTTATTTTAATATTACAGTGGGATATTTGCTCTCTTCCGGAGACTTTCCAATGCATCCCAACAATATAAATTTAAATAAAACATTTACATTCAAATTTAAATGAGAACTCCAGCTCACTCGTTTTGTCTCTTGGCTTGCTACGCATTTATCTTTTCTCTGACTGTGTCTTTGTCTTTTCTGTGACTATGTTTTATCTCTTTTCAGCTCTATTTGCTTTTCTGTCCTCTGCTGTGGTGTAACTGCTGCATACGTGTAACTGTGCTTTTTATATCAGTGCATTTTATATAAATATATGTAATTGCTGACTGTAATTCAACCCTTTACACGCAGCGAGTGTCTTGTTGATGTGGAAGGTTCCGCAGGCCAGAACATACATATATCACAACTGTATAGCGTTAATAATTGCCATCCCGTAAAGCTGAGGTCCGTGGGTCTAGAGACCACGTGGCTTATCAAAACCGTGTTATATATATAACTCAATAACCATTATATATCATATTTTTTATGCCCCCGGATCATATTCAAATGTTATTCAACATATATAATATATGCAATTTATTTACAAATAACCCGACGTCCATAAGGATTGACCGCCAATATGATTAAACCTTTAATAAACCAAATTCATTACATACGACTCGGCCCCGGGCCCACATATCACGCTTTCCGATGCATTGATTCTCCTCCGATTGCGATTGATCACTCCTGCTCCGATTGCGATTGATTGTAATCGCAACTTCAAATACTCTGATGCGATCGGTCACTGTTCAATGATATTTGCTGATGCGATTAGTTTAACCCCGCCAGCGATCTCCGATTGTGATTGATCGCAATCGCAAGCTGCCTTGCTTCGATGCAATTGATCACTGTTCACTGTTCTTTGCCGATGCGATTGGGACTCAAATTTTTATTAATCAAAGTTTATAAGTCCATCGGGTCCGGGCTTCAATCGCAATTGCAAGTCATTTAATATATTTTCTGACGCTATTATAATCTCCGATGCGAATAGCCAGAATTCAAATATATATAAACCATCGTTTATAAACCCATCGGGTCCGAACTCTTAATTGCAATCGCAAGTATTTTAATATGTGTTGTGATTGGCCACTGTTCATTGTATTTTGCCGATGCGATTGGGAAAGGACTTCAAACACGTTTGAATTATAATTCATACCTCCATCGGGTCCGGACTTCCAATCGCAATCGCAACTCATATATTCTCCGATGCGATTGACCAGTGCTGATGCGATTAGACCTGGAACTCAAATATATATTAGCCATGATTTATAGACCCATTACGCTTCAAATATATATTAGCCATGATTTATAGACCCATTAGCTGTGGGTTACATATTACGCTTCACAGTTTTTCTCCTATTGCGATTGAGGAGGGGTCCCACAATTTAAATCTTCATTTTGTACGCTCTTTTAATAAAGTGCTCCACTTATATATTTAAGCTTAGACCTTTGTTTATGTGATGCGCTGCACATATATGTAAGATGATGGATGTATATATATGTATCCTCCATCGAGGTAGGCGATTCCCGGAATAATATTTGTGTTGTATAACGCCAGTTGGAGTGTGCGATTCCCGGAATACGGTTCTGTATTGTATGCATTGCATTGCCGCTGGAGTTAAGCGATTCCCAGAATAAGGATTATGTATTATATGTATAATGCCGGTTGGAGTGTATGATTCCCAGAATTTTGTAACGGCTCTCTGCCTCTGTCACTTAGCCTCTGCCTCTACCTCTGCTGCTTCTGTCGCTCTGCCTCTGTCTCTACCTTTCAATAACGGTTCTTCACTATGCTTCTATGACTGTTACATTTTGACTTTCTTCTTGCTGCCTCTATTTGCTTTCGCTGTGCCTCTTTTGCCTTCCTCTGCTTCAGCGCTGCCTCTTTTGCCTGAGTGCTGCCTCCTTTGCCATCAATGACAATATTTCCAACACAGGCTAAGACATCAGTGTATAGGGAGCAGAGAGTGTTCATTTGATTGTAGGCTAGTTTTAATTGGTTCATTACCTTATCAGTCTTTTTCTCTGCTCTTCGACACTTTTCGTGAGCTTCGGCTTCTGCTTCATGAATACTCTTCATCTGTTGCTGTAGTTCCTGATACCTTTTCCTTGGGACAGTGTCTTCTTCCAACCTTTGTCTTTATATTCGGGCCTGTGCCAACTCCTCTTGGAGTCTGGCTAGTGTCGAGTCACTAAAAGTATGCTAACTACTAGATTGCATGTTTTCACTTGAAACGGGTCCCTCTAGAACAACTTGTGTTGGAAAAGCTGTTTGCTGTTCTGTATCTCCATAATTGGGTTCAGGCATGGCTTCTTCAACTTGGGGGTTCCTCTTAGTGGCTACTTTTCTCTTTTTCAAGGCTCACTTAGTAGCTATGCTTCTTCACTTAGGGGCTCGCTTAGGCATTTGTTTCATTCTCAGAACCCTAATGGTTTTCCTGAGCTATTCTACGAGTTTATGAAGCTTCATTCGCTCCCTGCGAAGCTTTTCAATCTCAGTTACTTTCCTCCTCTTTTTTAATGGGACAGTTGTTCCTTTATCTGAACCCGTTTGTTTGACAGGGTGTTGGTCCATATCAACAGTGCCTCTAGTTAAGTTCTCTTCTTGGTCTTCTGCTTGGGGTTCCTCTTCCACATTCATATGCCCTTGGCTAAATTCTTCAGGAATCATATCCTCGATTAACTCTGCAATCTCTTGAGGGCTTCCAAGTTGGGATATTACTTCAGTGTTCTCATTTTCTTGTTCATGCCTTTCAGGGGAAGCAACCCTAGCTTCGCTAGGGTTTACTATTTCATCTAGCATTTCTTCAGCTGTATTTTTTTTGATTGTAGAGTGCTCCTGTAACTTATCAATATTAAGATCCAAAGGGCTATGAGGCTGCACATAGTTAGTCATATTGGCCAAAATTTGGGCCAATTGGTCTTCTTGTAAAGGGCTTATGGTAGCATTCTCGGGAGGCTCTGTTCCTTCATTGTCGTTGTTATGATTGTCTTGATTCTCCTCATAGGTATGATAGCTTCCTTATTCCTCATCCGAATATCGAATTTCTCCTTCAATTTCTTCTTCCTCAGTATTTCCTTCCTCTGCACTGGATTGTTTTTCACCACTGCTGTGGTGGCTTATTTCTTCTTCGTCCGAGTAGCGAATTTATCCTTCCATTTCCTCTTCTTCATCAGTACGAGGGTTTTCTCCCTCTAATTGTGGAGGTTGTTCATCCTCTGAGCTGTGCAATTCCAGGGGCTGGCTACTACTTCCCAGAAGTCCTTCCATCATCCCCCTACTTCGTTTTAAACGGAGGGACTATCTTTGAGTTGATGGCTCGGCTATTGAGCCAACCATTCTCTTCCATTTCGGGGCAGGTAGGGCCAACCCTCCGTCAATGGAGAATATCAACTCTTCCCAGCTGGTCTGTTGCTGGGCGAGGCTACGACTTACTATTAATCAAATTAAACAATGGTGGCTGACCACCATATCTACGTGCTGGGCTTTTCTTATGTTACGGGAAATATCATACAACAGGGAATTTAAAAATGCAGGAAAATTGATAGTGCATTTCTGTTTTAATATAGCCAGTAGCTTAAGGTGGTGAGGTCTTACCACATCTTTTTGTCCGTCGCACGTTATGTAGGCCTCCACAATCTTGGCCAATTCCATCCATGGTTCTCCCAATGATGTTGGCTGAACTCCTTTTCCTTTGATAACCAATGTCTATCCGTCATCCTGAAAGATCTTCATGGATTCTCGAAGCCTAAGCTTCTTCTGCGTGCATATAGTTCCTTGCGCTGGTATGCCTGATACTTCTGCAATTATTTCATCAGATACAACTATCTGTCTTCCTCTCACCATGGAGAATCCTTCTTGCAAGTTCTGTAAAAATTCTATGGCCACTGCTTCGTGAGGTTGTTACATCCTCATGAAATATGTAGTCCATCCTATTCTTTCCAAAATCTCTCGTGCAACATCAAAAATGACTAGCACCTGTGGTTCACTGCGAATTGGTTGCCCTCCCATCGTTTTTACACCCTGTTAGTTTTTGCAAACACACACAGTAATCGCAATGGAACAACACGACACGTTAAATTGGAATAATGTCATTATTTCCTAAAATGCAGGGATTAATTCACATACAGGTAAAGAAATATGGATTTTCTCTGCATGAAAACATCCGCACCCCCCCTGCTTGATGATAGGTCACCCTCGACCGTCAATTGAGAGAGATAGCATGGCACAACAGTAGTATAGCAAGAAAAAAAAGTAGGCATAATTATTATACATTCAATAAAATTATGGAAATTACTGAAATCAATGTGTGTGATAAATCAGTAATAGATATAAAATCGTTTTGTAATGATTCAAATATGAGGAGAAGGGACAGCTTAAGATAAACATATGTACAGATGTGTTTATTACCACTTCAAACTAATATGATCGATTTGTAATGATATTCATGTATAATAGGTTCAAAATGGGAGGTTAAAGATTCATACCTTCATTTGATCCTAAATAGAGATATAGAAAAAAGGGTTAAATATGACTATTGATGTGTATAAATATGACCCCAATACCATCAGCAGAGCTCTGTTGCCCACAGGTGTCCATAACCTTGACAGAGTTTCTTTCTCACCCTTGGAACCATTGTCCTTTATTTATATTGAGGAAGTGCTTGTTAAATGTCATAATGGAGGCCATTGTGCTGGCTTGGTGACCAGATAAATCACAATGCCATTCACCGGGAAGAAGTGAAAGGTGGGCAGGCCAGTTCATGATGAGACCTCTTGTTCCAAGGACTTCCTTATTTTTTCAATTGTTCATTGGACCATATCCCTGGTTTGGTGGCCATGATGGGAATGCCACTTCACTGACTTCCTTATGATCATGGTAGGCTTGCTCTTAATGATACCCCCTATCCTCCATCTACCAAATCATAAAATTATTAGTGGAACATATAAATCTTTTTCTTTTTCATATAGAACTTTCCTAGTTAATCATAAAGGATGGCTCAGCACTCCTTAAGAGTATGGATGGTGGAAGAAGTCTAAACATCTCAATAGAAAAGAATATGCCCTTATTCCATTCCTAATCCATAAACAGAAATCAAAGAAAGTTATATCATATGGGAAAGAACCAATCATGATAAGGATAATTGATCAAATTAATTCAATGGTAATAAAACAACAAGATTATGTTATTAGTTAAGTCCCTTTTTCCTGTTTTCTTATCATTACTAAACAATTTTCTTAAAAATGACGATTTCTTTTGATTTGCTGATTACAATAAGCTTTAATTTGTATGATTGTATATGAATAATATGTTTGCCTTTAGAAGAGTCATCAAAAATTCTCAAAATGCTAATCTAAAACAAAAAAAACAATTTATTCAAAAGGTGTTGTTCCTTTAAAAAGAACAGCAAAAACAATCTGTGAAACTGTTGTTCCTTTCAAAAGGAACAACAAAAAGTGTGAAACTGTTGTTCCTTTTAAAAGGAACAACAAAAATCTATGGAACTAATGTTCCTTTTAAAAGGAACAACAAAAATATACGGAACTGTTGTTCCTTTCGAAAGGAACAGCAGAAGTGGTGTTCCTTTGGAAAGGAACAACAAAACTCAAAACACGCAAAATGAACAGAACTTTTGAAAAAAAATGAATTGTATAAAACAGACAGTGAAAACTAAAATAACCAGAAATTTGAAAGAAATGAATTTTCTGAAATAAATAATCCAAATGAAGAAACAATCTTTATGTACAATTTTTTTTAAAAAGAACTGATTTAATGAAATGGTGCCGAGGAGGAGTTATCCCCTTCAGCAAGAATTTCCATGGTAGAATCTTCCCGTAACTGGTGGTAAAAGGATTCCCGGGTAAGCGGTTTATGATACAATCGTACTTGATGACCGTTTACCTTAAAGGAATGCCTAGATCCATCAATGGTAGCTAATGTAATAGTGCCATTACTATGCATTTGTATTTCATAGGGTCCGAGCCATCGTGTCTGGAGTTTCCCTGGAAACTCTTGAAACCTAGAATCATATAGGAGTGCCCAATCTCCTTCGTGGAAGATCTTTTGTTTAATCATGGCGTCATGCCACTTTGCTCTCTGTTGTTGAATTAACGCTGTGTGCTGAAGAGCAGAGAGCCTAATTTCATCTAACTCATTAATTTTCTGCAGTCTTTTGGTCTGGGCTTCATTTATATCTAGACCCACCTTCTGAGCTGTTCTCAATGTTTGAATTTCAAATTCTATTGGAAAGATGGGTTCTTTTCCAAATACCAATTGATACGGTGAATATCTCGTAGTGGGTCTACACGTTGTTCAATATGCCCACAATGCTTCTGGCAATCTATAGGCCCAATCACGTCTATGGGAGGCAACAATTTTTGTTAATATAGATTCAATGACTTTGTTCGTGCTCTCAACTTGGCCATTTTCCTGTGGATGGTATGGGGTTGTAATCTTGTGCTGAATGTGATAGTTTTGTAGTGTTTCAGCTAATTAATTACCTATAAACTGTGGTCCTCCATCTGTGATTATGTCCCTTGGAAGGCCATACCGAACAAAGATTTGGAAAAGAAACTGTATTACAGAGTCCTCTGTAGCTTTTGAAAGAGCCTCTGCTTCAACCCACTTAGTGACATACTCAGTTGCAACTAGGATGTATGTTTTCTGGTTTGATGGGGGGCTAATGGGACCAACAAAGTCAAGGGCCCAACGTTCAAATGGTTCAATCACTAGTTGAGGGTTCAAAAGAATTTCATCAGACTGCCCAGGGCGACCTGCCCTTTGGCAGCTATCACAAGCCTGCACAAATTTCTTGGCATCTTTAAAGATAGTGGGCCAATAATAGCCCACTCGTAAAACTTTATGGGAAGTTCTACGATCTGCAAAATTCCCACCACACTGTCCATCATGGCATGCTTTCAAAATGTCAAATACCTCATCCTCCCGAATGCATCTCTTATTTTCATATCTGCACCTGTATGAAATAGGTAGCCCCCAATCCAAGAGTATCGGGTACTATGGTGTATTATCTGCTTTTGTTCATTAAGGGATAGATGTTTAGGTAATTTACCTATTGCCAAATAATTGTCTATATCAGCATACCATTGGGTTCTAATAGTAACAACGAACAGATGTTCATCTGGGAAGTGGTCTTCAACTGCTTCTGCATCTGTTGGATTTGGCATTCTTGACAAAAAATCAGCTACAGGGTTCTCCTTTCGAGGTCGATCTTTGATTGTAATGTCGAATTCCTGCAATAAAATCAACCATCTTGTCACTCTTCCATTTGTAACAAGTTTATTTTATAAAAAATTAATGGCAGAGTGATCAGTATATAATACTACAGGATACCCAGTTATATAATGTATAAACTTATTTATAGCATGTAATACAGCTAAAAATTCCTTCTCAGTCACAGTATAATTTAATTCACCAGGAGACAGATTTTTTCTGATATAATAGATTACATATGGCTTCTTGTCTTCCTCCTGCCCAAGTACTGCTCCAATTGCTGTATCTAAGGCATCAGATGAAATTTGGAATGGCAAATTCCAATTTGGGCCCCTCAGCACTAGGGCCGTTGAAACAAGCTTCTTCAGATCATTAAAGGCATTGTCACATTTATCTATCCAGATAAAATCAACATTTCTAGTTAGTGCATATAATGGTGCAGCTATTCGAGAATAATGTTCTATAAATCTTCTATAGTAACCATAAAATCCAAGAAAGCTATGTACCTCTGTCTGTGTGGTAGGAGTGGGTATTAACAAAATTATTTGAATTTTAGTTGGGTCCACCTGAATTCCAGTTGTTGAAATATAGTGGCCTAGGATAACTCCTTCAGTCATCATCATATGACACTTTTCATTTCTTAAACAAAGCCTAGTGTCAATACATCTTTGCAACACTTTTTCTAAGCTTTTCAATGCTAGCTCAAATTCATCCCCGTAAGGTGTGAAATCATCCATATATACTTCGAGACCTTCATTTATTAAGTTTGCAAAGATGCTAAGAATGGCCCTTTAGAATTTAGCAGGGGCATTGCATAGGCCAAAAGGTAAGACTCGATAGGCAAATTTCCCCCAAGGACAGGTAAAAGTAGTTTTTTCTTGGTCTTCAGGGGCAATCTGAATTTGATTGTACCCACTGAAGCCATCCAGGAAAGAGAAAAATTTCTTTCCTGCCAATGTGTCTAATACCTGGTCAATGAAAGGAAGGGGAAAGTGGTCCTTCTGTGTTGCCTTGTTAAGTTCACGGTAATCTACACATATTCTCCACTTTCCATTCTTTTTTGGTACCACTACTAATGGAGAGACCCACTTACTAGCAGATATTGGGTAGATGAAATTAACATCCAATAGTTTTTGTAGTTCAACTTTCACAATATCTTTAAGGTGTGGGTTTAGTCTTCTTTGGGGTTGGCGAATGGGTCTTGCATATTTTCCAATATAGATGTGGTGTGTGCACAATTGAGGATCAATTCCTTTCATATCGGGGTAATCCCATGCAAAGGCTGCTTTGTATTTCCGCAATAGTTGGACCAACTTCTCTTCTTGTTCAGCAGTTAGATTTTTGTTAATGTTTAGAGTTTTTCCTGACTCAATTTCTACAATCTTTCTATTATACACAGAAGTAGTGGGTATTACTTGATCAGGAATGTCTTTCAAAGGATCTTCTTCTTCTTTATTATCAAATGCTGCCTTGATCATGTGACATTGCAAATGAGATCTGATTTGTGGGTTATTAACAAAACTATTAATGATATCATCCTCTGTTTGATCTTTAAAATCAAGAGCATTTTCTATAGTTAGAGGTGATCTCATATTTTCCATAAGATATGATACAAGTGGTTTTCTTGTTTTGATTATTGATAGACTTGGCTGGGCTGGGGGGTATAAAGCTAAGTTCTTGACACAATTTCCCCTTATTATTGTTATGTTGCCTTGTCGGCATCCAATATACGCATCGGCAGTTTCCAACCAAGGTCTACCTAAGATTAACGGGTGTCCATCTAAACGGTTCTTTGGATTGATAACCAGGAAGTCAGCAGGGTATTCCTAGGAATCTACAGATACCATTACATCTTGTAGTGTACCCTCTGTTTTGACTACTGATCGGTCAACCAATTCCAATAAGGTTGTTGTTGGTTCTAGTGATGTAATGCCAAGTTTTTGATAGGTAGTAGTTGTTAGGATATTGATTGCTGCTCCCAAATCAACTAAGGCATTTGGAAATGATTGTCCATTGATTTTCACTGTCACTATAGGATTTCCTGGGTCTTCATACTTGATAGGAGTTTCCATCCCTGATAATAAGTCAGATAAAGTACTGACTATTTGGACAGTTGGATTGGTGGTTGATCTCCTCTTTGGCTTCTTTATACATAATTCCTTAATGGTTTTTGCATATATAGGAATATCTTGAATAGCTTTGAGGAAAGGGATTTTTATACATAAATTTTTTAATTCTCCCAGAAGATGAAAATTGGGTTGTTCTAATGGGCATGGTATGATTAATTGTTCTGGGAATGGTGGAGAGGAAGTTGTTACTTGTTGTTGATCTTGTTGTAGAACTTCCTTTTCTTTCTGTAAATTTTTTTCTACAGGTAACGGATCTTCAACATGAGCATCGTTGTTTCTCTCTATTTCTACTATGCTTCCAGACCTTAATTGAAGATCATTGCACTCCCTTAGTTCAGTTTCTAATTCTGGGAGTTCCATTATTTGGACAGACTGAACTGGCCTATTGTTTGGGTTTGGGTTGGGTTGGGTTGGGAGTTGCAGTCTTAATTTGGTCTGGGGATTTGTATAGGGAGCTGGAAGTGTAGGTTGAGAGAGAGGGATTGTTCCAGCTGGCTGATTTGTAAGTATTTTCCAGTTCGGCTGCCAGGCCTGACTATGTGAGGTAGAGGGGGACCATTGTGTTGGGTAGTTATTGTTTTGCCAAAACGGTGGACAGAAAGGAAAGCTAGGCAAATTATTTTGATTTGTTTGATTTGGCCAAGATGTTGTAGGGAATGGTTATTGTGACTAATTGGGGAAAGGCAGTTGATTTTGCCACATTCCACTATATTTTTGAGCATTGTATTGAGGAGGCTGAAAAGAAGAAAATGGATTAGTTGGCATACATGATTGTCGTGGCTGCCATTTTCGGTACTGATTAAGCAGGCATACCACTTCTGATTCTTCTTCTGCCTCTTTATAAACTACTTTTAGGCTAGGAAGCGAGGGACATCCTTCTATAGGGTGATCTTTCATGCAAATGGCACAGACTTTGATTACATCCAACGGACATTCCTTGTGGCTGTGTTTCTTCCTGCATCTAGGACAGAATATCGCCAAATTTTTCTCTGCTTCTGCTTGCTTCTGTTTGGCTTGCATAATATTGAACTGCGTTATTAGAGTCCCAAGTATGTCTATCTTAAAGTCTTCCAGTAGGTTTCCAATCTCTGCACGAGTCACACCTTCGTTGGAGGTCTTGTTGTCTCTTGTAATCATATCACGTTCTGCTAATTTTAGCCTTGTATTGCCTCTTGAACTCCTGATACATAAATCAATGATGGCAGCATAACTTTCCTGATATATATCACCTTTTCCCATAATATTCAATGTTTCAACCCATTGATCTTTCATTCCCCTAATTAATGTAGTTTTCAACACATTATCAGGTAAGGGTAAGGATGCATAGGGAGATCTCTGAAGATTGTATTGAAACCATTCCACATATTCTTCCAAGGTTTCATTTGGTTTTGATGTCATTTGGAATATTTCATCCTTTAGTTCCCGAGACCTGCAATAGTATTGATATTTCTTTAAGAACATAGCCTTCATATGATCCCAATCAGTTATGACACCCCCACCTAATCCCATAAACCATCATAAGGCTGCCCCTTTTAATGTAGAAGGGAAGAGTTTTAGTTTTTGGGGATCGGTGGTATAATCATATTCCCTACATAACACATCAAATTCAAACAAAAACGCATCTGGGTCTTCTGATGTTAAGCCATGAAATTTGGGAATATGTTGAAGGGGAATGGCTTTCATAAGCGCATTGACTGCAGTATCTACTATAGGATATTGCAGCGTAGAGGTTTGCTAGGGTGTCTGCTGATTCTGATTTTGGTTCTAGGCCATTTGGTCAAAAATGTGCCAATATCCTTCCGAGATCTCCAAGGAATTCCTAGGCTGACTAGCAAGGGCAGGAATGGATTTGATAACGCTCCCCTTGTCTGAAATAATTAATATTCCTTGTTTTCCTACTGTTTGAGGTAATTCAGGACCTTGATTTTGACTGAGTTTAATAGCACTTCCTTTATCCGGACTGTTTATTGTTTGGACTACTTCAATAGGAGATGTTGGGTCTCCTGTTTCTCTTGTTTCCCCTTCTCCTTCATGGAGATTACTAGAGTTCCCTTCTTAAGGGGAAATTATCCAAGGATTCTCAATTTCTTGCTCAATTCCCTCTATCTGACTGTGTATCTCAGCAAAGGCTTTAGATGGTGACTTTGTAGCCTGAAGGGAACTAGTAGGCTGTCTAGAAATAGTTCTTCTAAATCCTACTGATGGCTGAGATTCAGTTCTTTTAAGGATTTCGTCAATAAAAGTTGTGTGCCCAAGGGTCACCAGCCCCTTAGGTTTTTCAATTTTAGGAGGAACTTTGTTTTTCTTAGCTGGTCTATTCATTCAAGAAAACAAACCTTCATTCCTACCCAAAGAAAGAAGCTTACCTACTTTTGCTGTGAAGCGGGCTGTGAGCAAGTGTGTTTCTTGCCTAGTGCGCAGGTTCTTACCTTCCGTCTTTAATACCCAATTCTTCGCAAGCAGAAGAAAATCAGCTCTGCATCAATCCTGTAAAATGGCATACACTCTCCCCGGCAACGGCGCCAAAATGTTGAGGCATAAAAAGGTATCTTTCAAACACCTAATTAGCTTACATTAATCATCAATCTGGGAGCGACTTTTTATTTCAAGAGTGTACTCTGTATGAGGCTGCAATTATCTAAGAGTAATGCTGTGAAGATGTAGTAAAGAACAAGAATAAAAAAATGCTTGTAAAGGAACCTAATTACAAATGGAAATGCTCTAAAACTTTAACTAAATCAAACTGCAAAACATCAATCAGGGATGCAGTAGCAATAACTCTTTCCCTTAGAAATCGATGCAAGATAGCCAATCTGGGGACTTGGAAGAAATAACCTATGGCCTCTACAGTTGGTGATCTTAAAACAATCGAAATGAAATCAAGCTTGAACTACTTGCTGATAAAGATAACTTGAAAGGAACTGCAAAAGCTGAAAAGGAAAAGCAATCTTGTAACTCCTACGCATACACAGCAACTGTAATCAAATTATCTGCTAAAGCAAAGTTATGAATTAGAAATAAGCGAGAACTAGAAATGGAACAAAAATACAATTTGAACAGCAATTACAAACTTAAATAACTTCAATCTATCGCTGGCCAATACTACAGATCAATCGATCACAAAGAGTCATAAACTAAGAGAATAATAACTTAGAGTTGAATACAGAACAATAAAGCTTCACAAAGATAGCAGAATAAATGAACAACAGATGTATTTCTTGCAAAGAATAAAATAGTAATGCAATTCGTTAATGAATCAATGGTCAATCAACTCTGCAATCGAAACAAACCGTAAACACAACTTCACACAACAATAAACAAAGGTTAAGAATACGAACAACGAAGTAATTCCACCAGAGCCGGGCCCTTAGCGCCAGTGAAATACTGTTGGGCTACTTCAAATCTTAAGAAATGAAATGAAACTCGTGCTTAGTATTAATTAAACATAAAGTATTACATAGGTTGTTCTCTCAAAGCCGAGAGTCAATAAACATAGTATTGCATAGAAATGTTTGAATATAAGAACTATCTCCGACCAACTAACTCCTGATCACTAAAGGAAATTGCTTTATATATCAAATCCTGATGGACAAGACGAGGAGTAAGATGAGTTTGAACAACGATCCCTCAGGATCGAAGGATCCTAATGGATTCGCTCCCCTTTGTTTATTTATCGACTTGTCTGCTTTGACCGAGGCCGAGCTGTCCCCTGCCTTTCTTGGCAATTCGTTCAGATCTCCTTGCCTTTGGCTGGATATGGTTCAACGCTGATGGAGCAGCAGTTACATTAATCTTAGCCTCGCCTTTGGTACAACTATTCGCTTCGTCTAATCCCTGTTTTATCAACAAAAAGCACCCTTTAGTCATCTTTTTATAATGAACGTAGATCTTTCCAATCCCATCGTAATTCTTATAATAAACCACCTTCTCAAGGCAAAAAGGAGTATGTCCATAGTGAAATAATGAGAAAATATACAGTAATTTCATACCTTTTTCACTGCCCAACACCCACTGCTAGAAAGGGCTTTCAATTGAAAGAGGCTTTAATGGCAGGGGTAAAATATTTCTTTTTTCTTCAAAAATCTAGCATTTATGGCATGACGTTACTTTCTTATGAATGTCATGAAAAAGGGTAGGCTAGTAAAAACTATCCCTAAGGATTTTGTTGGCAATAGTTTTCCAATAGAGATTCCCACCGCAATCACCTTCATGGAACTCCTGCATGATTCTTTCTGCATCATTCTTTAACAAGCACTTAAGTAAAATACCACCAGCATATTTCCAATATAAAACATTTTCTATGATGCAAAACTTAACTAATTTTAACTTTAGAAACTTGACTTTGTTTTTGTTATACCGGGAGGAGAATTTAAATTAAATAAAACATATAACAGGTCTGCATACCAAGGTGAGTTCAGAAATTCTTCGTTGATCTGTGGAGTCACCTGTTCCTCTTGATCATCTAGTGCAACAACAAAGTTGATGTCCAATGCATGGAAATTTGACTCTGCCATTACTTTGGCCAGTCCTTGTCCTTTAATAAACTTGGTTAGTTTTATTTCTAAGTCATACTCAAGGATGACAACAATCCATTTTCCTCATTTTCCATCAAGTCCATTTTTTGTTAAAATATCTTCGACTATTGAATTGGGTACATATGCAATAATATGAGAATGCAAGATATATATTATAAAATATTTTATGGCTTTAACTAATGCAAAGGCCTATTTTTCCATAATATTATATTTCAAAGATGCATCTCTTAAAGCCTTACTGAAAAATGCAATGGGTTGTTCAAATCCTTCATCATTTTTCTGCAACAAAACAACTGCAATAATGTGTTTAGAAGCAAAAGAGAAGATAATAAAATCTTAAGTAAAATTTGGACTGATTAACACTGGTGCTTTTATCAATGTCTGTTTAACTAAATCAAGGGATTGTCTAGCCTCAATACTCCATCTGATTTTTGAATCCTTTTTAATCATGTCTTTTATATTTCTAAGAAGTTGTGCAAGGTTAGGAATGAATATCCTTAGGAAATTAATTTTTCAAATCAAAGATTGAAGCTCCTTAATATTTCTAGGGTGACTGATTTTCAATATGGCTTCAATTCTACTGGGACCAATCCTAATACCATCCTTTGAAATAATATGACCAAGAAGCTTACCTTCTTCAAGGCCAAACAATTTTTTCTTCGGATTTAATGAGATAACAAACCTTCTACACTTTTCGAGCACTCTTATTAGATGCATCAAATGTTCCTCATTAGTCTTTGAATAGACACTAATATCATCTAGATAAATCACAATAAAATGTCCAATCTCATCAGCAAATGAAATATCCATTACCCTTTGAAATTTGGCAGCAACATTCATTAAACCAAAGGGCATCTTCACATACATGAAGGTCCCCCATGGAGTAGTGAAAGTTGTTTTATCTTGATCATCAGGATGTACTAGGACCTCGTTATACCCCGAGAAACCATCTAATAAGGAAATCCTACTAGACCCTACTACCTTTTGTAATATATGAGCCATTTCTAGCAAAGGGTAGTTGTCCTTTAGGGAGACCTTGTAAAGGTTTCTAAAATCAATTCATAACCAGATTTCTCCAGTTTTCTTCGTAGTAGGCACTATGTTAGATAAACATTTAGAGTATCTGAGAGGAACTATGATTTTAGCACCGTACATATTTTTAACCTCTTTCCCAATCAAATTCTTCAGAATTGATTTATTCTACGAAGTTTCTATTTGAATGGTTTCTAATCTTCCTTGATTGGGATTTTATGATGTATGATACTAGTGCCATATGCTTTAAGATCCGCATAGCTCCAGATAAAGACATCAATGAATTCTTTGAATAAAGATATGTATTTTTTTTTTTAACAGTAGGCAGTGATTTTGAAAGTTTTATCATTTTAGGATTATGTTCACTATATATATTACATTCTTCCACATCTTCCACTGTGGGCTCTATTCTTGGCTTTTTTTTTATATATCATTAAAATCAAAAATTTATTCTAATGGAACTAGACCTCTAGGAAAAATATTATCTTTAAGCTGAAGTATTTCACATTATTCTTTTTCTGGATCAATTTCATGCAATTATAATTTATGTACAACTTCATCTAAAAAAATATTTACATTTGATTCATCAAAATTTTCTCCTACATTAGTATGTACAACTATTTGATTTTTTACTTCACAATCTAAATCTATGCTATTTTCCTCATACTCATCCTAGACTACAAAAAAATTTCTATTTTATTATCATTTCCAAATACCTGCCAATACCTCATGTTATTTGGTATAGCTGGACGGTGTTTAACCTCAACTGTATATTGTCTATTGGGATGAGGCATTTTACATGTGCTGGCTGAAAAAGCTAGACCATTAGCAAGGACATTCTGATTTCTAGGTATAACAACAAGATAATATTCTACAAAAGTGTGTAGGAAATCAAGCACAATATTTCTATATGCTCTCCGTCTAGGATGTTTTGCAACATATTCTCATCTAATATATTTTATAAGCAATTCAGAATCTCCATGAACATAAATTCTTTTAGCATATATTTTCTTCAATAATTGCAAGCCTAAAAGAAGTGCTTCATATTCTACTATGTGGTACATTGAAAATTCAGTTTATAGGAATGACCTTCTACATGATTATTTTCTGAATTTGAGACCCACACACCTGCTCATGACTATGCTCTTCTACAAGAGCCATAAAAATCCACGTTCTAAAATAGTTTGAAGTTTCAATGTTTTGTTGTACAATTTGAGTTTTATTTTCAAGTGTCTCACAAATTTCATTTTCAGCATTGATGACTTGAGCGTCAATATCTCCATCATTGTAAAGAATGGAGTCTAAATCAGAGTGAACAGAGTAAAGGGGGTAGTTATGCAGTTTCTCCTAACTACTCACCCTGTATTTCATTAAGTTTTACCTATATAGTTTTCTCTATTGACCAAACACTGGTATGGTAGCATATGTCATGTCCATTTGTAAGGTCCCTTGTAATTTTTCTCCCCAAGAGTGTGACAACAACATGCATACTTAGGGGGAATATCAACAACCACTCTATCCATTACTAGACTCTTAGCTGGGATTTGGGCTAAAGTAACACATAGATCCTTAATGAGACCTAATAATTTTACTTTATTGGAATCAAATGAATACAAGTCTTTGTAAGGCCTACTAATGTCAAGACCAAGCTTCTCTATGACAGCTTTTGACATCAAATTGTGCGAATCACCTGAATCTAACATAGCATTGTGGGCAATATTATCATGAACATTAAGACTAACGTAAAATGGAGGAACTCCTCCTTCCTGTGGTTTATCATATACCTATGGAAGAAATAATAATTAAGGTTGATCATCATTCAAATTGATAGTATCATTGATTTCCCATATGTCCCGAGGTTTAATAACCTAAGTTCTATACAAATTTTTGTTCATTAATTCTGTCAAGGGGATAGGGATTTTAAGCTTTGCTAGTTCATTTTCAATATTGAATGATGTCTGAAATTTATTTAAGCTCAGAAAGTCAGATCTGTCAACAATTTCTTTTGACACATGTTATTTTTTGTGAGTGGTGGTTGGAATATTTGTTTGAGTATTTTTGGAAGTATTCTCAACAATCTCTTTAGTAGGAATGTCAACTATCTTTTTGCTAGAACTATCAGCAGTTTTCTTCGCAACATTTTCTGGAGTTTTCTTTAAAGTGGCGTTAAAGGTTTTCTTGTCAGGTTCTTCATTATTATTTTTTTGGAGCATCTAATTTTTTCTTACTCCTAAGATTATACCATCTATGGACCTCCATGATAGTGTTTTTAAATCCTTGCTTATAGTCATCTGATTCTTCATAATCAAGTTCAGTTTGGGATAATTGAAACAACTCTTGTTATTCCCGAGTAAGAAACACAATTTAATCATCATTGATACCCATTAAATTTATTTGGTTGTATTCTACCTCTTATACTACTTATCCATCATCATCAACATAATTCTCCTAAAATGGAGGTCTAATTTTCTGATCAGTGACCCTCTGTTCTCTTTGTTTGATTTGGGGAGGATTTCTCCTAGGATTTTTATTTCGATTTTGAGGTGCAGGTTGATTTTCTCTATGAGCATCCCTCTCATTGAAGTTAATCATTTCCATTATTATTTCTACTATTCTAAATAAGGAATCAGTTTTAGCATTAGCAGAAGAAGTAGACGGTTCTTCTTTTATGGTCACTCTCCTTTCATTCCTAAGTCTATCTCTCTTTTCTAACATATTTGCTTCTACACTCACTGCATCCCTTTCATTTCTTCTAATGTGGATGAATTTCTTTCTCTAAGCTGATAAGACATGTCTGCCTCAAAGCCATCTGTAAATTTTATTAAAGATAAACCTTGTGGTGGTTTCATGTTAGCATGAATTGTGTTGTATACACTGTTTAATATAGTGCAATAGTCCTGAAAAATTTCTCTTGGTTCCCTCCTAATGCTTTCATATTCAGACAAAATCTAAAGAGGGTTATTTTTAATTTCCCACCTATTAAGGAATGTTTGATGGAATCTAGTTAAATCATTAATGCTAGCAGTGGGTAATGCTTTAAACCATTTCTTCACCTCTCATGTGAGACTTTGTGCAAACAACCTAAGTTTTACACTTTCCTCATCTACATCCTGAAGTTCAAAACTATCATTCATATTGTCTACATGTCGTTGGGAAGTGATATGTCTAGTTCCATCAAATTGAGGAATTCTTGTTTGATAATCCCATTATAGGTTTTCCAAAGGATATTGAAGGACAAGGGGGGAATATCTAGCTACCATTATAGGGATATGAGGATGAAAAATGTGAGGATTGACCAAGGGTGGTTTTTGGATGAAAGATGGAGGCTAAATCAAAGGTAAACGCTGAGCTGAAACTTCGAGTTTTGGTGGAGATGAAGGTTGGAATGTGGTTGAGGATTTGGGAGAAGAAGGAGTTTGAGTTTCTTGGTGAGAAATCATCAAAGTATTTTTAGAAACTACAGAAGGGGTAGGTCTTACTGATCTAGGATGCACAAATTGTGATGAGGTGGATGATTCAACATAAGAAGTTAGAGCAGCGAGTTCTACAGATTGCTTGACATAAGCCTCATGAACAGAAAGGTCAAGACCTCAGACTAAACCATGTAATTTATCAAAGCCTTGGATAATTTGAAGGTCTATATCAGTAGGAGTATATTGGGCTTCAGATGAATGTCTTCTTAATGTAGCTTTCTCTACTAAAATTTTTATCTACCCAATTGGCTAAATTATTTCTAAATATGCTTTGTTCAAAGGGTAAGTCAAAATCTATGTCTTGTAGAGTTACAAATTCTTTTGGGAGTGAATCTTATCTATGAGGAGAACTACTACTTCCTTGGCTCTCTGCTATGCTCTTTCTTTTTAGTATCTTCTCAGGGTCGTCTACAATTACTGCAGGCTTTGGATCAGGATGAGATCTAGTGTAGGCTCTCTTAGGAGCTAAATTTATGATCTAAATGCACACACACACACACACACACACACACACACACACACACACACACTTATTATTTACACTAATAAAAATAAAACCAATCTTCTTAAAGTATTCCTATCATACAATGTTTTAACCAAAGATTTTGGATTCGAAATAAATTACAATAATTTCAATTGTCCCTAGTATGATCACCACTATGTTATCATTATGTAATTTAAAAGATTGGAAGAATAAACACAAAGGACAACATCAAAACCAATTTGGAAGCTGGGATCTAGCCCTGCTAGCTTCAGAGAAGGATCTCTTTATGATTTAATTTTGTTTTGAATAAATATTAGGCTAGTTATGACTGTACTTGATTGTTTGTTTGATTTTGATTGATTTGGTTGATTAAATCCTTATATTCCCGTTGGGCAATGGAGTCAAAACATAAAACTAGATGCTGCATCAATTTTTAAAAGAGTTATAATAGGGAAAGCTAGGTTGTATTTACTGGATTATTTTATATTTTTAAATGAATAATGGATATGAAAGAAAAGTGAATTTCAGTTGAGACTAAAAATCGATTAAGATTTTTTCAATCTGAATTTATAGGAAAACATATAAATTGTAAAAGCAGCCAAAATAAGGTCCTTTAGTTAACATGTCTTATTCATCACACTTTTTGTTTTACAATTTAGAATTTCTAATACAAAAATAAAAGTAAAAACAATGGAAAACACAAAAATAGTATAAACACTTCACCAACAAATACACCACATGAATCCTGAAAGAAGTCTTTGTATTATTGATGCTCCAACAAAACTTGGAATTTATAATTGTGTGGTAGGAAAAGTATGTTCAGAAATCAACCTAGAATACTTCGAACAGTGAAGTATTTATACTAAAATATTACAAAACTGATTACAATCAATGTTGTCTCAATATACAGTGTATTATTATCCTAAATCGAACAATAAAATCTAACTATCACAAAAAATAGTCTTGGTGGAGGTGATCTGACATGTTGAAACTGTTTTTGAGGAAACAGTTGTTGAGTAGACCTATTTGTGGGTTGTCCTGGCTGAAGTGCTATCCGATGTGCTGGCTGTAGTCAACTGTTATTTTTTTTACTCTTTATTACTGAAGCTCACTTAATTTATCCCATTGATCTTCATCTAGGATAGTTAACATAATGAACTTTTTTCTTTATCAGAAGTAGGTTTTACCACAAATATGTGGTTTACCTCATGCTAGATGAAAAGATCATGAATTAATGCTTTCAAGAATGATTTCCCTTTCATGGTGCCTTTGATTTTGGAGAATTTGGTTGTGTCTCTGGAAATCTCATTCAGCTTCTTCACATAATCCTGTATGCTTGTCATCTTTTCATTTATTATAAACAGATAAGGAAGACCCTTTCGTGTTAAAGTTTCAATCCTACTGAAGAATCTATTCACAACTATCTCTAAGCTCTGGCATTTCTCTTCCAGTTGTACAATTAGGTTCCTCTTAGTAAGAACCTTCTTCACTTCAAAAATTTCCTCTGTCCTGTCATCCACTCCTAAGTAATCTAGCTCACATATGTTTTTAGAGCTTAAAAACTTGATGATATTTTTGGCTCTAGTAGGCATATCTCCAAGCTCTTCCTTGATCATTTTGATGGCATCATTGGATTTCTCTATCAACTCCTTCTGTTCAAATATAATCTGGATACATGCCCAGATTTCATTAATGGATTCAATGCCATCTTTCCAAATTATCTCTTTGACTTGGCCCAATGTATTTCCAATGGATGACTCTCTCTCCGACTTCTGCAACCTTTCTATTAGTTTTTTTCTCTTTGTGCTTCAGCTGCATGTGAAATTTCATTTCTGGACTTCTTATCTTGTAACATTTTAACTTGATCTTTAAGTTTCTTGATTTATTTTGTCTATATTTCACTGCCTTTGTTATTTGTTTTTCACCATCTATTGTACTTGCTGTAGAATTTGTAGTTGTGGGAATGACTGTAAGAGGTAAAATCCCCAAGGGGACCATGGCAAGCTTAGCAGCCTTATCTTTTTCTTTTATCATTTTCTCCATTTCTAATTCCATTTTTCTCAATTGGGCATTTTACTCCATGATGAGCTTCATCAGGTATGACTTCTGAAGACGGTGTTTCTTCAATTTCCTTAGTTAAAGGGTCTTCTGTGGCTGATCGTTTCAGTTGTTTCCTTAATGTTGTTATGTGAGCATTTTTCTTATTTATTATCTCTTCTGAAAGTTTTATGTTGGAAGGATCATATCTAGCTCTAACCACTAAGTCTTCCAAAGACTTAATTCTTGAATCCTTGGACATAGAGGAGATTTTCTCCATCGTTAGTTGTGACTGGATGTTTTCTAAGGAGACCTGCAATTTAGACAAAATCGTTGCAGTATTATTCAGTGTAGATGAAATAATTTCACCTGTTTGGTTGTGCATCTCCATTTGATCAATGTGATGGATGTATTTGATGTCAAATTCAAATGCAACGTTCTTGTAGTCTGCTGGTAACTTGGGTTGAGAAATATGTGCCTCTATAAAGGCCATTCTTATTCTGCCTTTCTCAGAGTCAAATGATGACAGTAGTCTACTCTGAGAACTAGAAGTCTTCTTCAAGGATTGATTATAAGTGTTGGTCTTCAAGACTTCATTCTTCAACTTAATGTCCCTTAATGATACAAATATGGTTTTCTCTTTCTCTCCTGTGACAATTGTACTTATCTGAATGGCCTGTTGTTGATCCTGTGAAGATGTTAAGGTGGTAGGAGAGAGTGGAGATTTTCCACAAACTTGTGAATAGGTAGGTGTTTCTTTGGTGATTATGATGACCTCCTGCTCTAAACCTTTACTTGGGTTAACTTTGGGATTGAGCTTGGTCCTCTTCCTGTACATAATCGTGAATTATTTGCTAGAATTTTCAGTTACTGAAGGTGACCCTTCTTCCCTCTTTATTTTTCCTGCTTCTCCTGTGGGACAGGAGTATGTGATGTAGAAGTGGAGACTAACTTTTCCTTAGCCTCTTGCAAAGTGTTTTCAGTCCACTCTATTTGGTTCATACACTTCTCAAATTTTGGCCTTTGTGTATGGATATAAGGTGTAGACTTGTTTTCTAACCTTAACTTGGAGATGATTCCTAATGGATCATAGGATCAGGTGAAACTGAGGCTGAACTTCATTTCATTTAACATTATATTTGCTTATTCCCCTGTTGTCCTATTGTTGCAAATAAAAGGTCCTATTTTTATTTTAATTCTGAATTGTGATTTTTTCTTTGCTGACACAAAGTGGACTTCATTTGCATTCTACATTTTCCTAATGTATTATAAAGAAAAAATCCTCATTGGGGTGGATTTTGGGAGCTTATAGGGGGGAATATCACAGCCATAGGTCCTCAATTATGTGTAATTCTAGTATAAATACTAGTAAGTTGTCTTTGTTTGATCTGATAGCTGTAAAATATTTCTGATATACTCATTGATTCTTGGCTCAGATGTGCTACTAAGAAGACTCATTGTTGGATGTACAAACAATTCAATATACTATTTGTATGAATACTCTTTTTGTTCCTTCATCACCCTAGTATTCTAGAAGATGATTGACTGTTGATTGCTATCATCATCCAATTTCCGTATTGCAAACTTGAATCTGTCTCCCTAAAAATATAAAAACATATACACTAAGACAGAGGCATATTTAAACACCTCTTCTGTTTGGCATATAAAAAATTGGTCATGGATAACATCTGCTAGGAATTGGCTAAAATTGAACATGATATAAGGCTTTAGAATCTATAGATAAAATAGAAAGGAATCCTATAATTGGATCATCTACCCACTGGTCAGAGTAATATCCAAGGAGGTAATAAATAACAGTGATAATATTCTTGGATCTATCAAGGAAAATTGAGGATTAGTAGGAAAGATTCTTCTTAGGCAATTGGGTATCTTCATCTAGAAAAAGCTCAAGGGTTTTAGCCGTTTTTGAAAAATCCAACTTCTGATATAATTCATTGAGGGCATCCTTTGTGAAAGGGGTTGCATTTTCTATAACATGGGCCTGCATCATTTTTTCTATAGATTTGGCAGTTATAGTAAACAAAATTTCTCCTGTGGGAGAAATTATAGCTCTTTGGTTGGGGATCTAAAAATTCTGACACTTGCAGATGAATTCAGGGGCACTGCGGGTATGGGGAAAGATGTAATGGGGAAAATTTGAGTCCCAAAGTCCAATATCATGAGACTCATCAATGTACTTTTCTTCTAACCAGCAGTACATCTCAAAAAGCTCAAATTCACAGAGGGTTTCATGAATTTTATAGTCTCTGTCTCGTAAAGGTATGTGATCAAGGTAAACAAGGGGATGGAGCAATGGTTTTACAGGATCTTCCTATCTTTTCTTCTTAGGAGGCATGGTTGAATTTGTTTCATAGAATTGAATAGAATTTTTAAGAAGGGATTGGTTCATAGAGACTGTTTCAAACTCTGGGACTGGGGGAGAAAGTGCAGTAGTTGTAGAGCTAACTTTGATAATGATTAGATGAAATTCTCCAATGTTTTTTAAACTTGTAATAAGTATACACAGAGTAGAGAAAAATACAAGGTAAAGGATTATAGGTTGAATATGGATGGTTTTATACACAAATTGAGCAGTTTTTCATTGATTGTGGTGTGGGTCCATTGGATTAATGGTCAGTTAATAATTAAATGTATCAATGGGTGCTTTTCCATAAGAAGGAAGTTAATTGGAAACAGAAATTATCGATCTGGCTTGATATGATAGGTGCTCGACGTGCAGAATGGTGGTTTTGGTATTGGCGGAGGAAACAACTTTTCGCGGGGGGGGGTATGAAGCGGTAAGTTGTTTGAGTGGAGGGGGATACGAAACGACGAGGAGGCTCTACGTTAATGTGGGCCCAAAAAGAAAATTTGTTTTTTTTGGACACCCCCCAGCAGTAAATATCAGATGGAGAGGGGTGGGGAGAAAAGGGATGAGTGTCGTCAAATCAGGGGCGGAAAGATCTGATGGGTGGACAGATGGATGCACATTAAAGTAATGTGATAAGACATTTTGTCGAGTAGCGAGGTGGGGTTAAATGAATCAAAATTTGGATATGTGATTATATTCCAAACTTTATGTTCATGCACCCGACTGTTTTAGACTTAGGACAAATACATTTTTACCCTTTTTCCTTTATATGCATAAAATAACATTGAAGACTCAAACTTAGGATAAGCATTTTAATGCGTTCCAAAGCTCCAATACAACCTCTACCTACCCTTTTGATTTCATTTATTTTTCTAAGGTAACATTTATCCTTCTTTCCTTAGGGTGAATTTAAGCTAGCAAACCCACATGCCTTTTTTTTAATAAAAATCTAACCTACTCTATCACTTAATTCTCCTTTTGATTCATATTAAAAAGTTGAATTAATTTCATTTTCTACCTAACTATCGATTTTCCAAGATTAAAATTTCTTGAAAATCTTTATTAACTATCCTAATTAACATGAAATTCACAAATTTTCAATCATGATTAAGTTGTGTGATTTGAACAAAAATCTAGTCATTGTGGCATTTGAAGAGAAGTTGCACACAGTCTTATTGGATTTTGACATAAAAGAACCTAATTTAATATTAGTGGCATTTAAATTTTCAACGCTTTGAGTATTATTTCTATTTTTCTTTTGTGGGGTTCTTATTCCCTTTTTATTCTTTTTTTCAACTTTCTTTCTTTTTGTCTTTTTCTTCATATTCGTTTTTTGACATACCCTCTTTTGATTTTCTTTCACATATATATTTTTTGGAAATAATTTTCATATTGAAAATTATTTATAGTGTAAAATTACAAATATAAAATACTCAATCACCTTGAGGTCCTATAAAATATAGGACCCTAACAACGAGGAGGTTGGTTAGGATTCTTTCTCAACCCTTCGACTTTAAGTGTGGACATTTTATTTGATAGGTTTCTAATTAGTCGAATCATTTGTTCAATATTTTATTCAGATAAATCATTATGATAAGAAGGATTGTCAGGTTATTATTTCATTTTATTCTTTCCTTTGTCTTGGTTTCCTCCTCTCTCGCTTTCCAGGTCATGGTTCTCATTCATTATTTATGCCCTTCTCTAACAACCCTGATTAAAACTACATGTAAAAAAAAAAGGACCAAGGTCATGGGACACATATTCTGAGTTGAATGTTGGGAAGAACATAATAGTGGGTTTTCATTTCGTTTATTATGGCTAAATTAAACTGGCGAAGGCAGTGACAAAGTATTTGGAAAGGAAAAGTGGCATTAAATGGAATTTATTTATGAATATAATTGAAATTAGGCGAAAAGGGAGGTGAAAGGTCACAAGTTTCATGTGAGGAGGAAAATTAAAGAAAATAATGGGAAATGAAGAAAATAGAGGCCTCATTAATAATAATGCTTCTGAGGATCATTTCATGACTTTTGTCATTTTAGATTTTTGTTAGTGCATTTTTGGACCTCTCATTATTCTCTCTCTCTCTCTCTCTCTCTCTCTCATATTATTCGATACTTAGAATTCTTGGAGCACTCTTGGAGAGTGTGGAATACTTGGAGATTTGGAGCAATAAAGCAAAGGAATAGTAGGAAAGAGTAAGACGACATCAGGATCAACAACTACATCAGATTATGTTTGCAGGTACTTAATTGCAAGTATGTTTTCCTCACTATTTTTGGCATGCATGCGTTTTCTTGGTCATTTTTTTCCATTGGCATGGACGATTTCCTGGATTGATAGTGGATTTTCCTATCCTTTCCATTTCCTAGATAGCTATGGTGTTGTGGGTTCATTTCATTTCTTGTTTTTCTGGTTGGTTCTCATGTGATTTTGGTTGCGGGTTGATTTATTAGTTCCTGGAAGCCTTGGTTGGACAAACACTTTGGAAGCCCTGTAACAGCTTGGGTTGAGTTACTAGTCCTGGAAGCCCTAGTTGGAAAAACACTCTCGAAGCCCTTCGTGGGTTGAGTTACTAGTCTTGGAAGCCTTGTTTGGACAAACACTCCAAAAAATCAACAAAAATTTTGGGTTGAGTTACTAGTTCTAGAAGCCCTAACTAGAAAAAACGCTTTGGAGCCCTCAACAACTTGGGTAGAGACCAATCTAGTGATGGTTGTGATGTCTGACCATGAGGTACAATCAATGGTTGAGGGTTGAGGCATTTTGGCCTCTTGAAGCCCTGGGTTGTTCTTTATTGATGATTTTTATGAGATACCAAATTCATGTATGAAATGTGGCACAAGGGTGACTCGCTGAAGAGAGGTTTGGCTCGTCCATGTCTATGGTCGGGTGGAACATGGAAGTCCCGAACTTGGTTGCTTTTTTCTTATGGAAATAAGAGCTCTTATCCTCTAGTATTGATGGGTAAATATGCTTTTTATTATGTGGCTTATATGGTTGTTATGTGCTTTTCATTTATGTTGTTTATATTCTCATTATGAATGTGTTTTATGATGGTGATGATGTATGGCTCTCATTTTCTTTTTAAATGAATTAAAAATGTAGATATGCACAATTACATGGAAATTTAGTTAATGTGATAAGGAAACAATGCTTCTTAGCGATTATCAGATAAGTATGAGACCCCTATGCTCAGATCTGTTATTTAAACTTGTAGATTACATATTTGTGACATGTTTGACGAAATGTCGGACATGGCTAGTATGGGTACAGTCAATTCCTTCCTCAAATTTTTTCTTTTTCATCATTATTCCAATGTTATATTTCATTTATGAATGAGTCATGGTGTTTTGGGCAGTGACCTCGGCTTTGGGCTAATAAGTGGCTCAAAACCTGGGGACGCTAGCATAGATTTGAGGAAAAAAATCCATCGAGGCATGCATTCTCGTCTTGTGGGAGCATCCAAAGGCTCCCAGATGCACCCTCATCCATATCAAGGGATTTTCTGGGGGTTTAATGATAAAAGAACCCATTGGGACCCAGGAAATATTTACCTGAGTGGTTGGGATGGCTCCTGAGAGTTTTGTTGCTGATGTGGAAGTTATGTATGATGTGTTTCCATCAATTCCACTTCCTTAAGGTCACTTAGGAAGTTGAATCAGATCATAGTGGCCTCTGGTTGCATGTTTACCTTAGTTGGCCAGTTACTTGGATAGAAGTGGGATGAGGGTGTTACAGAGTGGTATAAGAGCAAGTTGCACTCTCTTTGGGTAATATATGATACCATAGAGTGGTATGAGAGAAAGTTGCGCTCTCTTTGGATCATATTTTGATGCCACTCTTTGGGTCATATGGACTAGATGGGAAGTTTGTCTTGGTCGTGAATTCATGTTGATCGCATATGTTTCCTTATGCTTATGGTCTATGTTATCACCAAAAAATGATCACTTAGCTATATCTAACTAAGTGGATCAAAATACACCATGTAAGACCACTTTTACCATAGTAAAATTGTTTTCACTACATGAAATAACTTTATAAACCATATTCTATTAAGTGATTTCTAATAAAAAATGGAAACCCCATGAGGAATAATTAAATTAATCATTATTTATTTTATTTTTCTCTAGGAATAATTAGTTGTTACTTATTATTCCATGTCATGTTTGACCCAATCATGAGAAATAGTTAAATAAATCACTGTTTATTTGATTTTTCTCTAGAAATAATTAATTAAATCACTATTTAGTTAATATTCTTTGTCAAATTTGACTAAATCGCTTAGGAATGATTAAACAAATATTTATTTGTTTATTATTCGTTAACCATTTCCTTGAAATAATAAATAAATAATTTGTTTTTTTATTAATTATAAATAAATTTATTTAACCAATTTAAATATATTTTGCCTCCAAAACATATAATAAAATATTCCAATTAGTTAGATCTAGGTTCAGGTTAATAATATTTTATTATTTTCAATTTTCAAGAGTAACTCAATATTTTGTTATAAATAGGAGGGTTTTCCATCCATTCCTCACCATGATCACTATCATCGTATTTATTATCTTATTTTTTCATTCAAGCTCCCATATGACTTGAACACACATTTTGGGTTCCACATATTAAAGAGAGAAATATTCATAAAACTGAAGCATAGAGGACAACCAAAGGACCCATCCCATTTGAGGGGGACCTATAGCCATCATATGATTCTCCTTCACTAAGTGTAACAAAATCATAATATATCATTCGTTATTTATATTGTTTTTTCTATGTTATGGGGTTTTACATTAGTTAAATATTGTGTTGTTTAATGTCTTTTGCTGCTATAGATCTATTATTTTGCAGGTTTATTCTAAATTTTTGTTGCATATCTGAAGATTTAGATGACCATATATGTTTTTAGGGCCATCAATCACTCATAGCTTAAGTAAGATATTTTTGGTTGCTCAAATATTTTACACTAACAATCAATGTGCTTGTTGCATATGCATGGGGTTGGTCGTAGTTGCAGTGGTGTTTCCATGTGGAAGTTGATGGTGTTTTTGATTGGATGTGGTTTTCATGAGTGTATGTCAGTTGTATATGCATTTTTATGCTTTTCAGTGCCTATATATTGTTATGCATGTATTTTCATTGTTAAGACTGTTGTCCATGAGGTCACTTTATGCATTTAAGTTCATCATGATGTTTTGGTATGTTAGGATGTTGATGTATTGGTTGAGATAGATCAGGATAAGTAGATCATCAGAGGTTGCGACACTAGATTTTGGGGTAAGAGAAGATGGTCATATAGGTTTGTATATTTGGCATGCAAGTATGTCAGTTAATCGTTTTTGTAATAATTAGATTATTATTGTGGTTACATGTATGATGGATGTTAGTGAATCGTTATGGTCATATGCATGTGTGTAGAATAGGCATGAATGATAGTAATGTGTTGTTATATGCATCATTGTTGTGTTTTTATGATGATTATGTGATATGTTGTTGATAGGTATGTTACATGTTAACTTGTTTATTGTTATATGACAGTTAACTTCGTGATTATGTTATATGTTGTTGATGAGTATTTCATATGTTAACTTGTTGTTGTTATATGTTACTCGACTTGATGATTAAGGTTTTTGCATTAATATCTTGATGTTATGTGTATCATGTTAATTTGGATTTTCTTATGCAAATGGTTAGGGTTATTACATTCATCTATGATTCAATATAGTTGTGATATTGTGTTGTACTAATCTAGACTAACTATTCATATGTGATTGTTTCACAATTGTTTATGAGTTTATGATGTGAGCATGTTAACTAGTTATTGTTATGAATATCATGGCGTTATTTATATTTGAGTGTATATGTTGTAAATTTATATTGTGCTAATCTAGATTGATTGTGAAAACAAGATAGCCTCCCCTGAGATACACTAAGCTATGAGTTTTCTTATGTTATGTACTTGGTGCTTAACTGTTTGATTATGTCATATATCTGGTGTTGAGTGTTTGGTGTCTACTATGTCATATAATTGATTTATCTAGCATTGTATGTTTACAATTTGTTTGAATGTTTGAATAATCGCATGATATGAGTATATTTTTGTAAGATTGCATGAAGAAAGGATATTGTTTTAATAGGGTTGTACTAATACATATGTGTTGATACAATCGATATGTACTTGAGTGTAAGTAGGTGATAGTCGTAGCATTATGTATTATGACTGAATAATGCGAGTTAATTATTGATTATGACATGGTTTTTATACTTGGTAAAGGTCGGTTTCAAACTGATAGATTTGTTTCCTTGATATTTGGAACATGTGCCTGACATGTGTGTTCCATTACAAGGCATCATGTTTGGCACAACAAGGTAAGACAACTGGTATATTGTTATATTTCTTTATGTGCTGACAGTTATGTGGTTGTCGAAGTATGTTGCGGGGGATTGCATGGCAAGAGACTACCATGAAATCTTGGAGAAGGATTGGGTTGATTTTTTCTTCAGAAGCACCGGGGACCCATAAGGATTGATTCATGGTGTTTATTTCTAGTCTTGTGCTTTTGGTATTTTATGGTTTGTTGTGATTTATTTTTTTCTTTGTTTATTTCTAGTGTATGGCCATACCACTTTATTAGCAGTGTCATATTAGTATTATTTTTCATGGTTTACTTCTTAGTTGTTTCTTATTCTTTCCTTTTGTTTGAGTGTCCTGGGAATGGGTTGGGAAAGAGGAAAGTTAATAGAGCTCGGGGAGAGTTGTGTGTTGCCCAATAGGTAATGTAATACTTGGATGAAGCTCAGTGCATGTGTAAGGGCAGTTGAAGGTAAGCATATGATAGCCAGTTGGATTGGCTGGGTCCATTGAAGTAAATGGATGGTGGCAGAACCATTGTGATAAAGGTAACATGAAAGGTAAAGTGAATGGATCTAAGCTGTTATATGCCTTGGCTATGTTGGAAATTGTTGTTCTTGACATCATGCATGTTGTGCATGAATAAAGGAAGTTCTCTTAACCTAGACCTTATAATATCTAGCAATTGTGTTGTGATCATGATAATGTTAATGTTTATATATGTATATATGTATGTTGTGTCTAACAGGGTCATCATGGATCATGATTTTTTAATGCAAATGTTTATATCAATATATGTGTGTATGTATTACGTTGTCTGACAAGATCATGATTGTTTTATGATCATTATTATATATTGTATGTATCTATGTATCTATGTCACAATATGATAAGGTTTTCAAGGATCATTCTTGTGGAGGAATGATTGCTTATGCAGGTGAATTGCAGGAAGAGGTTATTGGCCTTATGAGGAATCAAGTGGGAAGAGTAACCCTGAAAAATATATAAGGTCAGTATCATGTGGACATGAATTGCTATTATATGCTTGTACTATGCCTATGTTATTGATATGGACAAGTAATGTTGAGGGGTACATAAAACAAAGTGAAATTAGTGTGATCTGTAGCATGCTAGGATAAGCATGGATAGTGGAAATAACAATAGAAGCAAGTTTTCTTATGGGGTCATTATGTGGTATATGGATGTGAAATACTATTGTTGTGTATATGTTGCACATGTTGTATATTCAGTGATTGTACCTACGGTGATGTGTACATGTAACATATGCAGTATTGTGTACATATGATGTTGTATGCATGTTGTGTATATGGTGTTGTGTGTATATTGCATATGCAATGCTAGGTATAGATGGTGCTATGTACACATTGGATATGCGGTGATGTGTACATATCATACTGTGTGCATGTTGGATATGCGGTGTTGTGTGCGTATGGTGTTGTGCCCGCGTTGGATATGCATTAGAGAACTTTTGAGGTCTAAAATGGGTCTCCTAAGAAAAATGTACAACCAAAATAAAATTTACAAGAACCAATAGGATTCAAGATGATGATGTCAACCATGGGGGGTGATTCACCATTTTGGGGTAAAAAAGTAAAAAAATAATAAAATAATAAAATAATAAAACTATTTTTTCAACTTATCTCCCTAAGGTTTTACTCAAATTTCTAGCAGGAGTACTCATTGGATGCAAAATTTAATTCCTCATCCAAGGAGTGCCCATGTTGCATACTTTTGATGGACCCTACTAAATGAAAAATGAGAAATACATGAAGCAATGTGATTGCAATCACATTTTTCATGTATTTCTCATTTTTCATGTAGTAATTTCGATCAAAATTATGCAGCATGTGTACTACTTGGATGAGGAATCAAATTATGCATCGAACGAGCGTTCCCGCTTGAAATTTGAGTAAACCCTTTGGGAGATAAGTTAAAAATACGAGTTGAAAAAGTAGTATTTTTTCTTTTCTTCCCTCTAAAATTTGATGATGTAATCTAATCTTATTTTATTATTTCCACTATTATTTTATAATTTCCTTAGGAGGCCCATTTTAGACCTCAAAATTCCCCTAATGTCTTGTTATGTATGTACGGAGCTATGTACGTGTTGTATATGCAATTTTATGTACATATGGTGTTGTGTGTGTGTTGTACATATGGTGCTATGTACATATGGTGTTGTGTCCATGATTGTAAATGTGGTTTTGTGTGCATGTGGTGTTGTGTACATGTTATACATGTGGTGTTGTGTGCAATTTGTGCCGTGCACATGCCATGCATGTGCGGTTGTGTACATGTGGTGTGGTGTATATGATGCATGTGGTGCTATGTACATGTGGTATTGTGTACACATTTTATAGGTTGTGCGATGTACATTTTGCATTGTGTACACGTTGTGCAGGTGGTGTCATGTACATGTGATGTTATGCACATGTTGTGTAGTTAGTGTTGTATATAGGTGGTACTGTGTACATGTTGTGCATATGGTATTGGTATACACGTGGTATTGTGTGCATGTCATACATGCTTTGTTATAGCAATGCATTACTATGTATGTTCATCGTGTCGTCTTGGTATCATGACATGTGTATTCATTGTGTTTTACTTTGTATATCTATATGTATGGTGTTGTTTTGTACATCGGGGGTAATTATATGTATTGTATGTCGATGAAGGCGTATGGATTGTGTTGTATTGCACAGAGGGCATAGTTGTCTGTGTTGTATGTCGGTGTGGGTGCATGTATAGTATGTTGTTGAATGTCATATGTGGGTGTGTGTGTTGTGATGTACATTGTGTGTTTGTGTACATGATTGAAGAGAAGCAAAGGAATTGGGTGCTTGCCGAGTATGGCAATCGATCAAGTGTGTGTATAGAAGGAACAAAGGCATAAGTAAGGAACAATGAAGGATACATATCGATATTTTATTTCAGTTCTATTATTAATGTGATCTACGATTCTGACTTATGATGGTTACATGTTATTTATCATTATGGTTTATGGTGATTTCATGTGATTCATGATTTTAATTTATGATAGTTGCATTTATAGCTAACTAGATGTGATATGTTTATACATGATGATTGATCAAAAAATTAGTTTAACTTATTGTGACAGGAAGTGAACAGGATTGCAAGTGTAATTTATTCACCAGCTACCAAAGAGGCATGATTTAAATTAATTTAAATTTATTTTGAATCTAATGGAAATTATGTGCTTGGTACAGGAAATCATGAAATGCCTGATTGAGTGGTTGAAACTGACTGCAAGAATTAGCAGTGGAAAAAGGAATTGGAACATGCAACAATATGTTGTTAAAGAACTTCTAAAGTAGGACCATTGTGGGACACAGGTACCCAATAGTGTGCATTGATTTCCATGAGCATGTTATAATTGGTATGATGGTTTTGAGGCAATGATATGCCTTGTTTTTGGACCTTGTGATGTGAGAAAACCTTGCAAAGGGATGGAATGCCCGGGATGGGGGTGCCAACAAAACTTGGAAGGTGTTTGACTGCACGAAAGAGGGTGACCATATTTCCCCAGGGAATCTGTAGAGAGAAGGGAAGGTCGGGATGGATTTATTTTGGTCATTAGCATTTCCAGATGGAATCATATTCACATTGGTATTGTGCCCTAGAACAATGCACCACTAATTTTTCACTAACATGAAAACTGGTGTAGGATTGCAGCACTGGACATTGGATGCATCTTTGACTTTGGAATTGGATTATGGACTTCCTGGGAAGGAGGTGAATCTTAGTATTACTTTGAGGGTGGAGGTGGGAGCCTCTAGATTCCCTTTTTGTTGATACAAGCATTGTATCCTTTTATTTTCCAGTCGATCAAATGTGAATATGTGTATATTATTGTAAATACTATATTGAGCTAGATTTATAAGGCTCCATAGACAATATGGTTGTACATCTTGTTGTGATTGTAAATATCGTAATAAGTTGTCTTATAAAGCTCTAGTAAATGGTATGATTGTCATGTTTTCAGTAGTGGTCATTGTAAATACTGCAATGAGCTATGTTATAAAGATCCATAGGTATTATTTATTTTTTTTAGAAGTTTTCTATTTTGTAGGTTTCATTGAACATCGAGGATAGTGTTCTCCTAAGGGGGAGCATTCTGTAATAGCCTTGGTTAAAAATCCATGTAAAAAAATATAATACCAAGGTCATGGGACACTTATTCCAAGCTAAATGTTGGAAAGAACATCCTAGCGGGTGTTTATTTTGGTTATTATGGCTAAACCAAATTGGAAAAGGTAATGTGAAATGATTTGGAAATACAATGTGGCATTAGTTGTCATTTATTTATGAAAAGAATGGAAATTAGGAGAAAAGGGAAGTTAAAGGTCACGGGTGCATGTGATGAGGAAAACGAAGCAAAATAATGGAAAATGAAGAAAATAGACGCCTCATTAATAAAAAGGCTTTTGAGGATTAGTTCATGGAATTTGTCAGTTTAGCCTTTTTTTAGTGCAGTTTTGGAGCTCTCATTACTCTCTCTCTCTCTTCCATACTATTGGATACTTAGATTTCTTGGAGCACTCTTGGAGAGTGTGGCATACTTGGAGATTTGGAGTAAGAAGGAAATTGAAGAGTAGGAAATTGCAAGAGGACATCATGATCAACAGCTACAACGAATTATGTTTGGAGGTACCAAATTGCATGTATGTTTTCCTCACTAGTTTTGGCATGCATGGCATATGCATGTGGTTTCTTGGTCATGATATTTCATTGGCATGGAGAATTTCTTGGATTGACAGTGGATTTTCCTAGCCTTTCCATTTCCGATATGACCATGGTGTTGTGGGTTCATTTCATTGCTTATTTTTCTAGTTGGTTCTCATGTGTTTTGGCTATGGGTTGAGTTATTAGTTCTTGGAAGCCTTGGTTGGACAAATGCTCTAGAATCCATGTAACATCTTGGGTTGAGTTACTAGTATTGGAAGCCTTGGTTGGAAAAATTCTCTAGAAGCCCTTGGTGGGTTGAGTTACAAGTCTTGGCAGCCTAAGTTGGAAAAACGCTCTGGAAGCATGACGACTATTGTGGGTTGATGTTACATAGCATTTTGTCACCGTCCTTGCAATCCCTCGTCCCGCATATTGGAGGGTCATTCCTGTGACTTGTGAACAGTGTAATACTTTGCAAACACCTTCTTTTCATCCTTCTGCATAAGGACTGATTTCTCCTGTTGGAAATTTCCTCAAAAAAGCACACAAAACCTATGTTTTGGCCTTGGCGTGGATAGCCAGTTCACCCCTCGCATCGATGTGGAAGATTTTCACTAGAGCCTGCGCTACCTGGTGCTATGTCTCAGTGCAGTGCCAGTGCCGAGCTATTTTAGGAATCTTTTGTAAAATTAGAGGCGGAAGTTTCCTTCTAACCACCTCAGGGATGAGTCACTGGAAGTGGTTAAGTTGATTAGCCACGGATCTCCATCTTTAGGTAGTGGTTTCCACCTCCCATCGAACACTCCTTATAGATAGGCCTCCCTTCAATAATTATAGGGATCCTAACCTCTCCCTCTCCCTCTATATAAATAGGCCTTCTCCCTTTATGAAAGCTAGCTGAACAGATAGCCAAGGAGCTAAACTTGGAGAAGAATACTATAGCTGATTAATTGCTATTGAGAAGGTAGAACCAAGGAGAAATATGTAGAGAGAGTCATGTCTAAATTCCCGACGAGCCTTTGTGAGACACGCTCCGCTTGAACCCTATTGGAGGAGACCGCAATGTCAAAGCTTGGTTGTACTCTTCCTTTCATTTATTAATATACTCGACTATGGTGTTGGTTGCATCTTTATGTTACGTTTTTGATTTAATGCAATTGATTTAGTCTTCTTCGACTGACTAATATTTACGAATGTGAATTAGTATGTTGTATATTTTTGTTGTTTCTTGTGTGTGTGCAGGTGTCCAAGCGTGAAAGCGAGCATATCGTGATTTTTCAAACCAGGAGCGAGGAGCGAGCCACTCTTTTTGACGACAACAACAACATAGAACCTCTGGTAAGTCATATATCGAATCTCTGTCCATTCGTTAACTAGGAATCAATATTATAGCTTGTCTTTTTTGTGGTTAGACCCACTCTAGGACTAGTGGGATCGCCTCTGTCCACAGAGGGGATTTACCTCACCAACAATTGAGTTACTGGTCCTGGAATCCCTGGTTGGAACAAACTCCCTCGAGTCTTGGGCAACTTGGGTAGAGACCAATCTGGTGATGGTTGTGATGTCCAACCATGAGGTGGAAGGGTTGAAGTGGTTTAGCTTTTGGATGTGTTGGTTTGGTTTTGATTGATGAGTTTTATGTGATCCCACATTAATTCTTGGAATATGGCATGAGGGTGACTGGTTGAAGAGATGCTTGGATCATACATGATTATAGTTGGGTGGAACATAGAAGTCCCAGAATTGGTTTCATTTTTCTTATGGAAATAATAACTCTCTTCCCCTTATATTGATTCGTAAATATTATTATTACTATGTGGCTTATATGTTTGTTATGTGCTTGTCATTTCTATTGTTTATATATTGGTTATGAATGTGTTTTATGATGGTAATGATGTATGGCTCTCATCATGTTTTTCTTTGTAAATGAATGAACAATGTATCTATTCCAAATTAGATGGTAATGTAGTTAATTTGATGAGGCAACAATTCTTCTTAGTGATTCTCAAATAATTATGAGACCCCTATGCTCATATTTGTTATTTAAACTTGTAGATTACATATTTGTGACATGTTTGACGAAATTCCTGTCATGGCTAGTAGGGGTCTACTCAAGTCCTTTTTCCCGTGCTTGATTTTTCATCATCATTATGTTGTTATATTTATTTTCTGAAAGATTCATGGTTTTATGGGAAATGACCCAGGCTATGGGACTGAAAAAGTGGCTCAAATCCAGGGGATGCTAGCACAAGTCTAAGGAAAAAAATTCCCTGGACGCATGCATACCCATGTTGTGGGAGCATCCAGAGCCTCCCAGATGCACCCTTATCCATATAAAGGGAGCGTCAAGGGGTTTAATGGTCTAAAAACCCAGTGGGACCCATGTGTAGGTTACCTGAGTGGTTGGGATGGCACTTGGGAGTTTTTTTGTTGATTCAGAAGGTTTGTGTAATGTGTTTTCATCAATTCCACTTCCTTAAGGTCAACTAGGAGGTTGAATAATATCATAGTAGCCTCTTGTCACATGTTTACCATGATTGGCCGATTACTTGGGTAGAAGTGGAAGGAGGGGGAAGTTACACCTTCTCATTTTCCTTGCCTTACTTAGATTTCCTTCTATCTCAGTTGCATCAGATTGCATATCGAATAAGTTCTCAGTCATCTTTCCCTTATCATGACATATAAATACAACTCAAAATTGGTTGCATAATTCACCATGGAAGAAATAGGAGTAGGTTTAATCTCACTTGGGATCTAGTTGTATAGCTTAGTGAATATCTTCATGAATTCTTCTACATGTTCCGACAATATTTTCTTTACCTCCAAAAAATCTATGAGATAGTATTGCAAATCCTTTTTCTCACCTCACTGGGCATTGACTGTGGTTTCCAAACCATCCCAAGAGTGTAATGAGTTAGCAGGAATGGTGCAGAACCATTTTCAGACATCTCCGTTGAGGGTATATACGAATAACCTAATAACAAATTCCTCTTCTGCAACCATGAATTTGTGAGTGAAATATTGGAATATGATGATATGTTCTTTAATGATCCCTCTCTTCTCACCATTGAACCTAGGTAGCATATTTAATTAATTTTCAAGCATGTCGTGTAGCACTTGAGGCAAAGCCAATGGGGCATATCCTACAACCACCCAAGCCAATGGTTGATTATGTTAGTTAGGTTAATTGTGGGGTTGACATTTTCTAGCCATAATGTGGCTTAGAATCATGTCCCTAGCAATAGATGATATTGGAGTTCTTGTTTTCTCGATTATTTGTGGACTCAAATTTTCAAGCTTATGCCTAGAACTTAATGACTTAGGGAACTTAAGTGTTATATGTGAGGGTATGGTATTTTTATGAATAACTTCGAAGCAATGAAGTTGAGCAATAATTGCTACTAATGGTGGAGGTGGAGTAATAGTTATTCAAGTTTCTAAGGGTTTAGCTAATAGGGTTTTCTTACGTTGGTTTGAGGTGTACACAAAATGCTTAGAGTTAACGATGGGAGGTGTTAAATCTTGATATGGATTACTCTGAATGTGTCTTCTTAATGAATCTCGAGTGTGAATATGTGTGGTAGGGAGAAAAATATTAAAATGATGGAAGAAAAATTGATACGAATAAGTACGAGAAGTGAAGTATGTACAATGGGACCATGTGAGTCGGTTGGTTGTTGTAGTATGAGTTGAGTAGGATGAGTCAAATTTTATTGACATGAAAGGATTAATTTGGATGTGGAGTGTCCATGTGGAATTTTTTATGAGGAATTATGAATTACGGATAAATCAAATTCCCTAAATATGGTTCTATGCATTTAGAAAAATAGATCAAAGACTTTGCAGACACTTCCTCTAAGAGTAAATAGACACAAAAAAGAGTAAATAGACACAAAAAAATATAAATGAGCCTACTTGTGATCTAAGCACTTCCTATTCTCCTTCTATCGCTCTTGTTTTAGCTTCCAATCCAACTTAAATCTCCAGACTAGTTCCCGCAAGTATAAACATTAAACATCAAAGTGATTGCAATATATAGATGCCTATTTATCTTAATTAGTTAAATTGATTGAACATGAAAAATATATATCAGTTAATAATCCATCATATGAAAAGTAGAAACATAAATAGATACATATATTAGAAAATGAACAGCAATCTTTATTAATGAGTAGAAGATCGAGGTTAAAACCAATGATCAATTGGATGTCACCAGCTCCAGCATCATCCCAGCCTCATCACAATCAACATCTCACCAACAGCATATCACTTCTATCAGTATCCCAATTGAGAATCCAACAACATTTCTTTACCAAATTTCTTCCTCTCCTAGCACTAGGATCTGTGCTCAATTTATAGGGAAACTGATGGTAGTTTCACAATCAATGACTTCCTAATAATAGGCAAGACATGTTCGCAAGCTTAGAGGTGTTAGATGGACAATTGGATTCAAAGTTTGACACATATGGACTCTTCTAGAAGGCATTGGACATGTGGAGATTCCAGAACAATGAGAATTTCGCTCCCATTTGACCAACGCAGTCTTGAATGTCGAGAAGTGCTTTGAAAAGCACCCTTGAATGAAGGGATATGCATATGAAACATAGTTAGTCCCTTCAAAGGTAGCATTGGTTAGCTCATAAGTGATATAACATATAATTCAAACCTTGGAAACCTTGAAATAGAAGTCATGAATGATTTGTTCTTATCTTAGGGCATGTAGAAACTAAAATGATAGGGGATGATAGACCCTATTTCATTTGTCCAGGGGATGATGTCTAGTTTGACGAGGTCATTGGGAATGATGCCCAAATTGACCAATAACAGTTGCCCCCTAAAGCATGAATTCATAATAATAAAAATATTTTTTGAATGAGATGATTTACGACATGATGCGTTGGAACTGAAGTAGAGTGGGGACCTGCATCAATCTTACAATAAATTACATCATGGTATATCCTCTTGATCATGAATTTCTGAGCGAGGCATTCCCATGCTCAGCACATAAACTATATAATAACATGTACATAGTGCATAAATTCAACTACATTGGAATGTTGTCTAATACAGACATGCCTACAGATATAGGCCCATGTTCAGATAATGCTCTGTATGTAAGGTTACCGTACAAATGATGTGTACAACAATCCTGAAATCGCAGCCTAGATGGCTAAAACTAGATCCAAGGTCTTCATATCTCATTCACTCGATCGTTCATGTACAAGTCTAGACATGCGAATATATGATTTGTAGTCGAACATGGTAAGACATCATTTGATTACCAGTCAATGATGTGAGATGTTAACAAATGCAAGAGAACCACCATTGATGTTAATGGCTCTCAAGGTACTGCAATACATTTCATAAGGTGTGAATAGATGATTTGATGTCAAACACCAAAAAAAATATTTCAATCCAAGGCCCGGAAGCTAGGATATTGTCAATGCCGTAACAAGCCTCACGGTATTGGAAGATGATGTTTCTAAGTAAAATTCCTGGATAATGATTTGATGTCGACAAGAAATAACTTTATCACTAAATGAGAGTTACTAATTTCAAAGACAAAATGTGACTTGATATAGCAATGTTCAGGGATGACTATCATGAGAATGAAGGTTTATGAGTATTGTAGAAGGATGAGTATTCACTGGACGACTTCTCTTGAATATATCAGTGACACTGAGATGAGTTGCAAACATTGTCCCAAAACTGAAATGAAGGTATGATAAACCATAGTTATGAATGAATCGTCAAGAATATTACCCAACTCAAATAGTCATGATGATGGAGTGAAGTTTCATGTTCAAGAGCGACCAGCTACCGTAAAAGTTCTGTTCACTTTCCCAAATTTTCCCCGGTCATTTGTCGACCAGCACCTCTTTATTTTTTAACAATATTGAGGAGGATAACATATTATTTATCTATAATTCAACCCTTTGGGCTAATTATGTATCACTATTTAATAATTTAATGAGTCTAGCGATGAATGAAACTCGATTCTTGACATGATCGACAAGCCTGTCGCTATTTTATGTTTTAACGAGCCTAACGACAGTTACATCCCGGTCCTTTTTCATATTTAGAGACTTTGAAAAAGAGGACAAAAGAAAACTCCATAGGCGCTTTTTCATAAATTTGTCGCTTAGATCCAAAAAAGTGTAAAATAATATTTGAGATAACCTCCTAGCCATGCTCGACTAAGGCATTCCTTTTTCGTAAAATAATATATCTCAGTCCGGAAAAGGGTTAAACTTATACTGAGTAGATATCAATTCATTTACTTTTACGAGCTCAAAAATACAAGTGTTCAACTTTTTGTTCACATTATCGGAGTCTAAAAAGAGCTAAAAGAATACTCCAGGGGTTACTTTTTCGCTGTTATCGAAGCTCGAAAAGGAGATAAAAGTGTGCTTCAAGTCCTTTTTCATTTTTATAAAAGCTCTAAAAATAAGGATAAAAGTATGCTTTGTGGTCAAATCATTCTTGAAATAAATTTGCATGACTAATCTTCTTATCAGTTGAAAACCTATTCAGAACAACATCAAATGGATTAAAAATACCTATTTCATGATAAAAAATGAATAAAACCATAGCCACATCAATAAATATGATTTGAAAATAATAAAATGACTAATTAGAAGAGTTTTACTATTCATTTTTACCATTGAAAAGTTACCATTTGCATTTTTGAGCTATGCCCCTGTTTTTCCCCCGAACTTTAGCTATTGATTGTGATCGATTCTATGGATGATTTTCATTGTCGTTTGATCCAGGTTGGTGCCATAGACCCCCTCTTTATTTTATTCATTTCATTTTATTTCATTTCAAATTTTTAGGGATTTGGGCCCCTTAGGGTAAATTATTTTTAAAAGAGGGTAACACACCCTTGGGCATCGAAAAATGTGTTGGAATGCACTCAAAATGAATCTCATGTGCATATGCAACACACTTTCTATTGACCAAGACTGTGTTGGGCACAATTCACATTTTATATTCTTGCATTGTACCCAAATTTTTCCTAATTTTTTGCATGAAAAGGAGTCTAATGATTTTTATGGTTATTTTTCAGGGATTCATCGGACTAGAATGACAATTACTTGGAGAGAAAGAGATCATGAAGAAAAAAAACATGATTTCCCATAATGATACAACTACTGTAAGAGCCCTAAGAGATTGTGGGTTATTAAAGTACTTCCACTTATCAGGTATTAGGAAACAAATGGAACTTTTGGAGTTCCTTGTTCGTGCATGGGATCTGGAAATTGAGGAATTTCACATTAGGAACAAAGTGGTTCCAATTACAGTGGAGGACATACATTTTCTGGCAGGCTTGTCGAGGAGAGGCTTACCAATTTCTCTCTCTAGGTCTACTCTCGGAGGAGAGATGGTGAGAGAGTATATTTTGCAGCATTTATATCCAGGGGCAGAGCCTAGCAAGGATGGGAAAATAAACATCCGTGAAGTTCATGATTTTCTTTTGAGAACCATCTTATTCATGATCACAAAGCTTACTGGTACCATTACACTACATGTAGCAAACAAATCTTATATGTAGTATGCACTAGAATGCATGGAACCAACAATTTTCAACTGGGCTGAAGTTGTACTCTCTCAAATGAAAGAAAAATTGAGCAAGGAAAAGGGAGGAAGGAAGAAACACTTCAATTATGGTTTGATCCTCATTTCTTTTGCCTTAGAGTGGATTCCACTGTTGCAGCCTCAGCATGTGACACTGGGTGTATCTAACCCTCGAGATCCGAGGATGCAGAGATGGGTAGAAATAATGGCTAGACATGCAGGGCAATCGTCCATCGTGTTCTCGACTGCCTTATTCGCCTGGTTCAGGTGACAGATTATCACCATTGATGAGAATGTATATGCAAGCGTCGATTTCCAAGGAGATCCAGAATTAGCTTTACCAGAAGGTGCTTAGTGGGGTGCAATCGGTAAGAATGTTTTGACCATGGTTTTTTATTTTTCTAAGGATTATACATGTTTTTTTTATTTTTATGTTTTCCCAAGACTAAAATTAACTTTTAATGTAATGTAGATGTGGATCGAGTTCAACCAGTGGAGGAACGAGATCATGGAGCAGATGAGCCAGCAAAGAGGGATGCCAGGAGAGAAATCCTTTAGGATTTAGACATGGTTGAGACTCTTGCTGAGCTTCAACAACACATAGAGGGGTTGACCTTCGGGATTCTGGATTTCCCAATCGAAGAGTTACCCATGCAACTGCAGCACCATAATATTGTCGTTCAAAACCGCTGGATGCAGTTACTGCGTAGGATAACTAGATTGATAGCATGTTACCATGAGCATCACTTGTTTACTTTTGACATGTTGCATACATTTTTAGGTCATATGACCAATGTGTCTTGGGCACAATTTTTTGTAAAAACCTATAACTATATATCTATTTTATTTTAGTGTCTTCCTATGTTTATTGCACAATCTTATTCAATTATGTGAGTGCATATTTACATGTGCTGCAAATGTCTGTTTATAACATAATTTGCTAAAGAATTATTTAATATGTTCAAGTTTCTGGAAATGTGTTAATATTGAATAAAATCAAAGTGTCTTTCTAAAAGTCGAACTCTTAGGAACATATGATGTAGTGTTAGATTTCTAACAGTATAAACACTAGCTGGTTGTAATACCACAAGTTGTGAGTCTAACCTTATGATGATGCAGTTAATGCCAAATGAAATGGAATCAAAGATAAGATCTATGAACGCACTATACTCAGTGATATTTTTTGTAGATCGACCGATACAAATCCCTTGAAAATTCACTAACTTGCCGTTTGGAGCGAAAATGGCCCACGTTGTAGAAGATATATTATGTGTACTACAACTAGAACCATCAACATACCCAACAAATGGTTCCAAACATTCAGACATCTGCGATGAAATGTAAACTGGATTACTCACGTAAAGAAAAATATAAAAAATAAACTAAGATAGTGAATGCAAATCAACAAAATATATATACAGTATAATACAAAAAATTACTACTTTCATGATTAAGCATAGTAATGTTTTAGATACAACCATTTTGAGGCTGTGCCAATGGAATTCCATCATAATCTACCAACTCGTAGGCACCCTTAGCAAGAACTCTTTTGACAATATAGGGGCCATGCCATAATGGCTCAAATTTACCTGGACCTATTACATCATCTTCCTGATCATAAAGAAGGACCAAATCGCCCTTTGAGAAAATTCAAGGCTGGACATGCTTGTTGCATTGTGCATTTATACATCTCTTATGCGCTTCGTTGGCCAATTGGACTTCACGATGCTTTTCATCAAGATGGATGAGGTTAAAAATACACGATTCTTCATCTGAGGTGTAAGCTAACAAGTCGATTGCGAGTTTTAATGATGGTATTTCATAATGGATTGGCAAGATAGCTTCCAGGCCACACACCAAATGAAAGGGGGTAAATCCAGATGCGTTTCTCACCGAGGTTCGGTACGCCCAGAAGGCTGAGTATAGGATCAAATGCCAATTTCATTTATGAACTCCTATAATTTATTGAAGCATTCGTTTAAGAATCTTGTTAATAGCCTCAACTTGTCCATTTGATTGTGGATAATAAGGAGTAGAACTATCGTGAGACAGTCATAACTTGGCAGTCAACTCAGTAATCATGTGATTACGAAAATTATTATCATGATCTGTGATTATAGCCTGTGGGACCCCAAACCGTGCAAATATATGATTAAAGAAAAATAATGTAGTTTTTTTCATGTGTTGTTGAATGTAGGCATCGCTTCGGCCTACTTGGTAAAGTAGTCTACAGTGACAATAATATAACCATGCCCCCTGGATGAACGAAGGTTACATGTCATGAATTCAATGCCCCATTTTGAAAATGGTCCCACAGAGACAACAAGATGCATTGGCGTTGGCAGTTTGCGGATTTTATGTTCAAATATCTGGGACACATGACAACTTCTAACTGCAAGGATGTAGTCGCGAAATATGGTAGGCCAAAATTAACCAGCATGGAGTATCTTCTCCATGGTAGCATATCCAGACAAGTGTCCACAACAATCCCCAACATGATAATCATTTAAAACCTTTTTGGCCTCCTCATGAGTGAGGCACCTTCTTAAAATTTTATCGACACCACGACGATAAAGTGTATCGTCGACGATCAGATAATATTTGTTTTGGTATAGAATATGTCGCTGGTTAGAGCGAGAGGTATCAGGATGAAAAGACTAGGTCTGGAGATAAATGATAAAATCCCCATACTAAGGATCAAATGATCTAATCAGAAACAGACACTCGTTAGGAATATATGGTTCCGACGCAGTAACTGTACTATCAGAGGGAAGGTCACAGAGAAGCTCAGCCAAAACTAAAGAATTCTTTGACTTGGATTTGATGAATTCGAAATCAAACTCCTGCAAAATTACAATTGATTTTGAATGCTTTCCCCCCAGTAATTGACGTGATAAAATGTAAGTCATTGGGTTACAATCTGAAATGACAATGATCTTTCAAAACAAGATATAGTGGTGAAATATTTGGACAGTTTGAACAACTACCAAGGCAAGCTTTTCTATGCACGAATACTTCAATTCCGTATCATTGAGATTACGACTCAAATAATAAATCGAATTTTCTATCCCATTTTCTACTTGGACCAATACCATAGAAATGGTCATATAAGCTACGGTGATATATAAGAAATAATCACTCTAATAATTGGGGGGATACATTAATGACGCCCATACAGGAGTATCCTTGACAACATCAAAATAAGCTTGTGCAACTTGGTCCCAATGGAAGGGAATCCCCTTTCTCAAGAGCCAAGTAAATCCTTTAGCCATTTCGGCATAGTTGGGTATGAACCTCCTTAGGAAGTTAGATTTTCTTTGAATTTTCTGTAACTGAAGAAAATTTTATGGTGCAGGCAAATCAAGAATGGCCTGGACCTTCAATGGGTCTATTCGAATTTCTTCTTTTGAGACGATGAATCCTAGCAAACAACCAGAACCAACACAAAACACACTTTTATGTGGATTGATGCATATTGTTTAGTGTCGGCAGCGTAAAAACATATCTCTCAAATGCATCAGGTGATCAGTCTAATTCTGTGAGTGCACGAGTAAATCATCTATATAGGGTTGAACAATGTGCTTGACATCATTGAAAGCATAATCCATTGCTCTCTGAAAATCTTCCCCAACATTCTTTAAACCAAACGAGAGTTTCCTATAAGCGAATGTGCCCTAGGGACAGATTAATGTTGTCCTATATTGGTCCTCTGGGCCGATATTGATTTGATTATAGCTAGAAAATCCATCCATGAACGAAAATATTTCGTATCCAGCACAATCGTCAATAATCTAGTCGATAAAGGGAGTAGGATAGTTTTCTTTTAGATAAGCAAGATTGGCATCCCGATAATCAACGCACACTCTGATGGTTCCTCGTTTTTTCATAATAGGAACTATGTTGGAAACCCACTCAGTTAGTGGAACAGGGTATATGAAACAAACATGCAAAGGTTTTTCAACTTTTTCTTTAATGGCAGTGGCCTTCTTCGGATGAATAGGACGAATGCGTTGATGTACCAGCTTGACATCAGGGTACATATTAATAGTGTGTTCAATGATACTAGTATTTATGCCTGGAATTTCCTCGTAAGACCAAGAAAATAAATCAAGGAATTCATGAAAGAGAGAGCGATATGTTTCGAGTTCTGATGGGGAACAAGACACACGGACATGAATATTTTATACAACGCCAGGTTTGATCGAAATATCGATAGAAATGGTTTCTTCAGTAGTTGACAAATTTTGCTTGGAATCGATTGCATTAATAGGAAAATAATTCGAAAATAAATTTTTGATCAATGGCTGATATAGTTCACTAAGATTATCTTCTTTATAATATAGAAGATGGGAACGACGATGATAATATTCCCATGGTTATCCTTTTTACATCATGGTTTCCAAAATATTCTCATCTATCAAGAAATTTGAGGAAAAAGGATCAAACAGACTACCATAATGTAAATAACAATCTACCCAAACGATCGATGAATATGATTTTAGATTCGCTTCCCAAGGCAGATAGATTGATTCTTATGCCAGCTCAATAGGGCTGGGTGGCAGAAACTTATCCAGCGTAACAACTTCTATAACATTCAAAAATTTACATGCAACAAATTGGAATATTAAATTTTTCTAGTGTCACTTAGGAGATGAATAAAAGGGTAAGGAGACCCATGCATTTCAGAAATAAGGATAAAATCCCTCATAGTGTGTAAGGGGATCATAATGATAGCTGGATTTTACACTCTCATGTGTGAAGAGGGACATTTTGCATGTGGACAAAGTCAAGTTTGACCAAGTCAACAACATAAATGTAGGAGGAGTGGATCAGCAAATAAAAGAGCTCAATGTCAATGAGGTTCAACCTAGATAGCTATATGTGAGGTGGATTGAATACGCTTAGGTGTGAAAAGGGCTGAAGCAAGTTGAAGAGGTCAACCTTGACCAAATCAAACATCGCAGTTTAGAAGAGTGGCTCTAAGGAAGGCATAACGCAGTTTTGGAGGGAGATTGTTTGTGTGATGGTGGAAACCCTATTGAGTGGGACCCAAGGTGAGAAGGCTCACTTAGTTTATAAGGAAAAGGATGGCAGCCATTTGGAGGTTAGCTTATGAATTGTATTTTGATGTCTACTTAGAATTCGCTTTCTTTAGCTGTTTAGCTAAGATTGTCGATGTTGTTCAGCACTAAGGTATTCCTGTTCAGGAGTTCCTTCTCATCCCTTTGAGTAGCTCTTGGGAGAGACTTGATCTATCATTCCTCACATATGGAATTGGTGCCAAGATTTATTCTTCATTTTGAGCGCAGTTTCTGTAGGAGGTTGTGTTGAGTTGCAGGGTGTTGGAGGGGAGGGTTGAGAAACCCATTTTCTGAGTTGGTTTTGCACAGGAGGGAAGTTTCCTTCCATTGGAGGATAATTTTGGAGAATTATTGGGCTGATATCAGATATTTCGCAGCATTATAACACACTACTATCACTTACAACATTATTCCATTCAAGAATTGCATTATTTCTGCAAGGCAGTTTCAGCAGTGTCTTTTGTGGCTCTTACAGGGAGTTTTCCGGTGATTGGAGAGTGGAATCTTCTATGAGGGGAGACCTTTGATCAGATATGTATTATATCTACATTATTATAGCCTTAAATACTCTTGTGCTTCATTTTTCAGTGATTATTCAGTCATATTGCTGAAGATCACCATTTGTATTCAGGGTGTATTCCTAGAAACCCTTCCCGGGTTCTCTAGTTTTTGTATAAAGGAGACTAGATCTCATCTTTCTGAGAATATTGTTTAATATAATATCAGATCTATTTTTCTCTTTCATACTATGTTTACATACCCTCATTATACTGTGCAGTCACTTTTATGCATAAATTCCTATGTTGCAGTGTTTGGGGTTTTAGCTCTTTTTAGCAATCCTAGGTGTGGGAGATTTGTTTAACCCTCCTATTTTCATTTTTTTCAGCTCTATTCTTGGATTTAGGTTTTATATTGACTGATATACAGGATCCAAGAGTTAATTTCATTATTTTATAGCATATATTGCTGGACATGCGTGTTTAGTGCATGTTTGCTGAGCAGTCCCAATTTTGGGATATTACAGTGGTATTAGAGCAATATCTTTGGCTCAGCCTGTGGGCTTCAAGCCAAAATTCTATAAGAGAAAGATAAAAGGAAGAATGATGGAAAGGATTAGATTTCTCTCATCACTTTTTAGATCTGGGAAGAACCTCTCCAAAGAGGTTAAACAAGAAGAAGAGGAAAAGAGTAGTGAAACTTCTAGAGAGTTTCAAGAGGAGGAAGAGCCATGCACTTCCTATGATCAGAAGAGGAGACTAATGTTGCACAGAGCTCCAAAGCAATGGAACATATCCTTTCCTTTTTAGAGGGAGAACAAATTTCTGAAATATGGAAGACACTTGGATCACATGATTCTAAGTGAATACCTTGTTGGGTACAAATCTCAACCTAGAGCCTTCAAGGAGACTCTAGCTTTCCCTCAGTTGATTCATTTGGAGGAAGAAAGAAGACCTTGTGGCCAAGGAAGTATCAAGGGCAATAGGTTTCTATTGTCTACTTTTTATGGGTCGTCTGCAACAAGGGTTTGGGTAAGGAAACTTGATGCATTCTTCCTACTACATCCGGTTGTAGAAGGGGAGGCTGTAGAGATTTCAGCGCCGCACCTAGAGGGTGATTAAAAAATGTGGTGGTTCAGCCATTTGAGCCATGAAAGAGTGGTATGTTTTGATGAATTCACTCAAAGGTTTATGGGAACATTTGGTGAAGGAAAATCAGGGGAGAAGAAACCCTCACCACCAGTGGAGGAAACTTGTACTAGCGTTGTCACAGCTATGGGGAAGAAGCCCTCAACATATTAAGTTGAGGAGCGAACCTATTGGAGGGAGAATTCCTTACAACCATACAAGATACTTCCAAATTTCATCAAGGTATGCCTAAATTTTCATCTCCAATTTTTTCAGCAAATCATATGGAGGATTTTATACCCTTGCATACTGCTCATTTGGAACAACATGATTGCACTGTGTTTTGAAACCTTGATTTGATCAAGGAAGGGATGAAACATCATCCTAATGGGCCACTGATGGGCTGCACACCACATGTGAGGTTGGGGTGTGAATTCTTAGAGGATGGGATGAACTTTGTCCCAAACAAATTTATGCAAAACCACATGTTCATCCTTGAGTTGGGACATGAGACAGCCAAAACAATAGGGAGGAGAATTACAGTGCTGTCAAGAGGTAGCAGTGAGGAGGCTTTGCCTTCAGCCCACATGGATCCTTATGGATTCAAGATGATAATTGGTATGAGATCTTTCCTGGGAGATCTCCAAGGAGTTGCATTTCAGCATCCCATGGAATGCAAGAAGGAAAATCTGATTTTGAAGGATGGTAGTCTTATTTGGAAGGGTACCAAGGTTGAACATGATGGGAGGCACTCACATTGGGAGGAATGGGAGTGGATGGAGAGAAAGAAGCTGATAAGCTACTTGAAAATATATGACACCAGGTAGCAGGAGGCTTGGCTGCATTGGCTACTCTTAAATGAGTTTGGCCATCATGGAACATATCCTTTTCCCAAGGGTATGTGGATGGAAGGGACTTGGCAGGATACTTGCATCATGGGGCAGAAATAAGTGTGGATTCATTATGATGATATGATCATTATGTTTTCACCACATGGTTTGTATGATGGAGGTATGAGGAGGTAGCAAAAAATTTTGTTTCTTTGGAGGATTGGGAGAGAGCAAGGGAAGATTTTCTCTCATACTTTGCATGATGTTGCAGGAATAGGAGATGGAACTATCATGGTGCAAAGGGGCTACTCCTTAGCCTTAGATGATCTGAAATTACTTCCACATTGGAAGGAACTTTTTGTATGTGGAAACATTATGGGAGGAGTCTTTGACATCGAGCATGTCAAAGAATGGATTTATGGGTTAGCAGGAGCCTATTTGCATATGCCAATAGCGCTATCACCTTGGAGTATGGACTTATTAATGGAGTGTCCCCAGGATCACTTCACATTTGATGCACTTTGTGGACAAGGAGGAGGTGAGAATGATAGAGTAGTGGATGGATTCATCTGTTACTATGGCATGTTCTTCTTAACTTGGATTTCCAAGCATAAGGAAGATATTCATGCAACATATGGCTCATTCCTCTTCATAGGAGTATGTTATACCACTATGGAGGACTGATTTATGGATCCTATCATCATCTTAATTTCATTACATGGTAAGAATTCTATTTTTTCATTTATTGATTGTCCAACACAATATTTTCATGCTCTTACCATTTCTTTGTAGTGCATTGTTTCCCAAAGTGGAAACCTTTTCTTTGGGCTCCATGGACCATTTTTGGCCAGCTATTATGATGGAGACAACCATCTATTATATGAATTTAGGAGATTTTTTAGTTACTTCTTGTATGCCCAGTTGATACATTCAGCCATTTACTATTTTCTAGTAGATGTGAGGATTTACACAACTAGCCATTTTTCAAGAAACAACTTGCCATGTGTTGTAAAGAAATACAACTCCCCCATTTTTCATATTTAAATGAAAAATGGGGACCCTTTTAAACGATTAATTGATAACAGTACTATTGAAATTCTGAAAATGAGGAAAGATTTAAATGGGTTCGATTAATCGTATTGATCTATATTAATTCGTTTTGACCTCATTTGGATTAAGTCATTGTGAAATGTACTTATTTGAAGGCTTTTTATTTTTGTATTTGTTTGATTTTAGAGATCCTTCATTTTCCGACTCCCTTCGTTATTGGCGTTTTCAAAGAATTCTTGACTTCTTGAAACTTTACCACATGCTTCATGGTTTTGATCATGTTTTTGCACTTCCTTGTTGCCTTTCGTATTCATGGAAACATTTTTCATACTGGTCAATTGAAGACAAAGGAAAACCTTTGGTTATCACATCACCTCGCATTAGTTGGTATCTCTTCCACATGAATTAGCACATCATTTCGCATTTCGCATTGATTGTTTATCTCCTTATAATAAAGTGGGTTAATACATTAAAATAAAGTCAATTGTAGAAAAAACAATCGAACCTAACATACAAACACATTATTATAAAAGTTCGGTGGTTAATACATTTGATATAAAACTTTGTTAAAAAAAACCATCTCATATTTAATTTTTAAATAAACATTTCAAAATCCACATATTATATATAAACCCATTTTATAATACACATTACGTGCATTGGCATATGAACCATAATATAACCAAACAGTGGTAAACATACTATAAAGGTTCGTATTAATATCACGTTGGCATTGGTATTCACGCGAAGGAGCATCAAATGGTAGGTCTGACACCTATGTGGCATATTAAAATCTCATCACATTATTATAATGTGTTATTTGCATGTGATAGGTTTGAAAACCAAATCGAATTTTCTTAGCCATCGGCTATAACTGCGGGACCGTGAAGGAGATTACATGCCGCAACAAATAAAACAAAATCTGCCAGCCCATTCATTGCGTGCGGTAATGCTGATCGCCGGAGGGTTTAATAATATCCAAAATTTTATTTTTGGGTTTTGATAATTAATTCCAGCCGTTGACCTTCGCACTAAAACATACACCACATGTCAACGCAACCATTGCATATGACAGGTTATAAAATCACGTCAGATTTGTTTTGATCACCGAAATATCTGAGTTGTTCACCAACCAAGATCACATAGCATCGAAATTTATTGATATAAATCTCCAGATATAACTCCATATCACGTAAATCAAGCAATTTCAGACACATTCCTTATCATGCCGAGATCTAAATACAAAAAAAAAAAAACAATATCTTGCTGAGATTTCTTTTGGCCATGATTTAACTGTTTGTATTGCAGGAATATCAGGCACGATAACTTCACAAAGACAAATCGAATTTGTATTCTTTCCTTTATTCACTCATTTCTGTTGGCATTTTCTCCATTGAATACACGAAAAACAATATCTTGTTGAGAGTTCTTTTGACCAAATAAGAAGGATTTAATTGTTTATGTTGCAGGAACGAGGCACGATGACTTCACGAAGAAAATCGAATTCGTATGGTTTCCATTATTCACTCGGTTTTGTTGACATTTTTATATGGCGTGATCATTGGCATGGATCCTTTTGACTTTCTTCAAAGAATGGATAACTCATAACTACTCGCAATTGGCTATTGGTTATGGAAAGATCGAGGTTATTGAAGATGGAGAAGGCAAGATTTTGAGCATGAAATCAAGGATATCAAACAAACTCAAAAGGCCTATTAAAGAAGCAGAAGTAGACATGAACGGAAGGAGAATTTTTTTTCTAAATCAGTTTTTCAACGGTTTGAAGAAGACTCTACAGGATTTGAAGAAGAAGGGGTCTCGATCCAGCATAGGGGATTCTTTGCTATCATTTGATCTGCACTTTTTGCATTTCTGTTTTGTGTAGAGGAGGTGATTGCAGAGATTGTAAGAGAGTTTTTTGGCCTTTGTAATATTGCTTAGCATTTCTGCATGTAATAAAACATAGGTCTCAAATTCTTAATGACTGCATATTTTGTAAGCAAAGCTTTGGCATTATTTTGAATTTCTATTCATGAGTATTTCTACCTGAATGCTGAATTTTTATTTGTGTCTAAGTTTCGTAAATTGATTTCGATTTCTACTCTAAAATATATTTTTATTGATACTTAACATTTCTGTTGGTTCAATTTTAATATGATTTGAAGCTTTGCAGGAGCTATCTCCAAGAGGCAGAACGAGATCGGATCAATATCGAATTCACTGAAATATATTTTCCATTAAATAATAATTTCTTATATTTAATTCGTAAATGTATTTTACTTTTATCCCATTAATTAATATGAATTTCTTCTTTTAATTAATGGAAATTACATAGTGAATTCAATCATAAAACCAGTCTTTTCCCCCTATTTTATTTAGAACAAATTCACTGAAATATATTTGTGATTAGATAATAATTTCTTATATTTAATTCGCAAATGTACTTTGCTTTTATCCCATTAATTAATATGAATTTCTTCTTATAATTAATGGAAAATTATATAGTGAATTTAATCATTAACCCGTATTTCTTCTGTTTTTATTTAAATTGCTCTTGGATTAAGAGAGGGCTATCCCATCTTAGTCCGAGATAGGATTTTCGTCTTAGATTTAATTTTGTATCTGTAAATCAAATCTACATAAAAAGAAAACATTTTTGGTTCTCACTGACACAATTCAGCTCTTATATTAGTCAACTCTTTTGGATTGAGTTTAAATCTTTATTCAAAACATTTAAAAAATCAATCATAAAGACTAATGCAACATAGTGTATATTCATTCATTAATATTAGAAATCAATTTTCTTTTTCTTTTTTTAGAGTTAGCTTTGATATACTAATTACTAATTCATTTTTAATAAGTAATAATAACTTAAGGTAATGAGAATAATTTAAACTTTAAATAAAGTAGCATATTTAACTAGAACTTAATAAATAGTTTTCTTTAATTAAATAATAATATTATTTAATTAAACTTTCATCTTATAGGTTAACATAGGTTTCTTAAAGTTAGCTTTTAGCATATTAATTATTAATTAATATTTAATATTTAATAAATAGTCTAATGTAATTATCATAATTTTAATTATGATAGTACATTTAATTAAATTCTAATAAATGTTTTCCTTAGAATAATAATAACATCACTTAGTTTAATTAACATTTATTTTATATTTTATCATAGATATATTATAAATCTTGTAATAAACTAGATCAAATATTTAGTTTTATTGTTAGAACTATATTAGTAATATTATTATACTCTAGTATTAGTATAGTTTAAGGTGTATTTATTTATATAGTATAGTTAGTTAATTAGCATAATAACATAGGATATATTAGTTTAGATTTGATATATGAGATAAATAGGAATAATTTAATACTTAACATAAAGACTTTAACAATAGTGTAGCATTAGCAATGTGTTATTTTAGGATTAATAGATAGTATTAAACTAACAAGTTTCATAGGAATAACATTATCATAGTGTCATTTAGGATTTAGAATTAACAGTAATTTAATAATATAAAGTTAGTTAAGTTAGGATAGTTAGGCTAATTATCAGACATAACTTAGTCGTGGCTTGGCTGAACCCCAGATCAGCTTAAGGTTCAACTCTTTTGCCTAATCAGCAAGAGAGCTGATCTGATATCTCTTCTCCGTTAATTAATGAAAGTTATATTTTAAGTAATCGGAGTTTGGGAAAAGGTAACTGGACCTAATTCAACCAGTCGGAGCCACTACTCCAAACGGAAAAGGAGCCGCTTTAAGCTCCGGACCGGGTGGTTATCCCCCAATGTTGTAGCAGCGATTTTCTAGGCTTCAACACCATGCTATTTTCTGAAGCTGCAGTGGGGAAGACTGCGCTGTGAGCACTTGGGAGACTGTTGGTACATTCCAGCACCACATGTAACCTTCAGTATTTCTTTCATTTTGATGCCAATCATGAGCCCATTTTCTGATGTTGTTATTCTCTTTATGGGGAGCATGATTGGGGGAGAAACACATTGGGTGGATGTGTTCTTTGGGGAGGAGGATTCCCACACTTTCTTCATTACATGTTCTAAGGGGAGCATGGGAGGAGATATTTCGACTACAGAAAAATATTTTCTTCTTTATGACGAGGGACATGAGATGGATGGATGCCCTATGGTGGTGATTTCTTATCCATCATGTATGAGATGGTTTGGGCCATCTTGGTTCACAACGTTGGGAAAGGGATCTTTGGAGATCTAGTTTTCGTCTTTCCATTTGAGGGAAACATTATTGCAGCCCAAGATCAGAAAATTATCTGCAATTATCTTAAGTGGAGACGAGGATAGTGTGGGGGAGGCCACTTTGTCTACCATGTTTAGAATTTTAGCCCACCTACTTTGCAGGAGCTCAAGGTGGAGGAGGATTTTCAGGAGTTGCCATGTTGGGAGGCAACTCATTTTGTATGGATGATAGCTTGGGGATGGGAGATTCATATGGGGAGTGTAGATCCTGGTATATATCATACCACATGCCTCAAGAAGGCATTTAGACCACCCATTGTTGCCTCCATTGATATCTTACTGTCACATAATGATATTTGTTTGGGGTGTTCACCAAAAGCTAGCTTGTTTACTTGGGAGGGGAAACTTGGAGATATATTAATGATGTAGCACATTTATCCTTGGAGGATTTTATCTTATGAGGTTGCTACAGGGGGAGAAGAGGATGCTATTCATTTCTATCCTTGCAGTTGCTTGAGGACAAGCAACATTTGGGAGGGGAGAACTGTAATATTCCAAAATTTGTATGCAGAAAATTGGAATATTAGATTTTGCTAATGTCACTTAGGAGATGAATAAAATGGTAAGGAGACCCATGAATTTTAGAAATAAGGATAAAATCCATCATAGTGTGTAAGGGGATCATAATGCCAGCTGGATTTTACAATCCCGTGTGTGAACAGGGACATTTTGCATGTGGACAAAGTCAAGTTTGACCAAGTCAACAACATAAATGTAGGAGGAGTGGATTAGCAAATAAAAAAGCTCAAAGTGAATGAGGTTCAACCTAGATAGCTATATGTGATCTGGATTGAAGACCCTTAGGTGTTAAAAGGACTAAAGCAAGTTGAAGAGGTCAACCTTGACCAAATCAAACATCGCATTTTAGAGGAGTGGCTCTAAGGAAGGCACAACGTAGTTTTGGAGGGAGATTGTTTGTGTGATGGTGGAAACCCTATTGAGTGGGACCCAAGGTGAGAAGGCTCACTTATTTTATAAGGAAGAGGATGGAAGCCATTTGGAGGTTAGCTTATGAATTGCATTTTGATGTCTGCTTAGACTTTTCTTTCTTTAGCTATTTAGCTAAGATTGTTGGTGTTGTTTAGCACTAAGGTATTACTGTTCAGGAATTCCTTCTCTTCCCTTTGAGTAGCTATTGGGAAAGACCTGATATATCATTCCTCACATCTGGCATTGGTTCCAAGCTTCAGTCTTCAGTTTGAGAGCAGTTTCTGCAAGAGGTTGTGTTGAGTTGCAGGGTGTTGCAGGGGAGGGTTGAGAAACCCATTTTCTGAGTTGGTTTTGCACAGGAGGGAAGTTTCCTTCCATTGGAGGATCATTTTGGAGAATTATTTGGATGATATCAGATATTTGGTAGTAGGCCAACACATTTTCATCACTTATAGAATTATTCCATTCAGGAATTACGTTATTTCTGCAAGGCACTTTCAGGAGTGTCTTTTGTGGCTCTTTCGGGGAGTTTTCCGGTGATTGGAGAGTGGATTATTCCATGAGGGGATACCTTTGATTGGATATGTATTAGATATACATTCTTACAACCTTAAATACTCCTGTGCTTCAGTTTTTGGTGATTATTCAGTCATATTGTTGAAGATCACCATTTGTATTCAGGGTGTATTCCTAGAAACCCTTCTCGAGTTCTCTAGTTTTTATATAAAGGAGACTAGATCTCATCTTTCTGAGCATATTTTTTAATATAATAGCGGATTTATTTTTATCTTCCATATTATGTGTACAGGCCCTCATTATATTGTGAAGTCACTTTTATGCAGAAATTCCTGTGTTGCAGTGTTTGGGGTTTTAGTTCTTTTTAGCAATCCTAGGTGTGGGAGATCTGTTTAACCCACCTAGTTTGATTTGTTTCACCTCTATTCTTGGATTTAGGTTTTATATTGACTGATATAGAGGATCCAAGAGTTAATTTCATTATTTTATAACATATATTGCTGGAAATATGTTTTTAGTGCATGTTTATTGAGCAGTCCCAATTTTGGGATATTACAACTTTAGAATCACTCATACTCTTCCTTAAGCCAGATGGAGTGGAAGAGATCATGTAGCATGTCTCTATACTTGAAATTTCTGCTGAATTCACAGGCAGCAGTAATGAAAAGGTTCCCATGAGAGTGAAATCCTTTAAGATTCCTACACTAATGTTTTGAAGTGCGAGTTGGGGTGTGTGAACTAACGAAACACTTCCAGTGACCTAGGAACTAGATGCAAAGAAATATAGTTGATTGATGACTATGATAACACCTTTATGTGGAAAGGAAATCATTCTAAAATATGTAGAAATGATCACAATCATAGCATATACCCATGGCCTTCCGAGTAAAATATTATAGTCAAGGGGTCTGTCAATGACCTCAACTTCAACATTTATTTTTTTTCCCCCTAGTTAAACATGCAGGTTATTGATAATACTGCAAGGCTTATATGTACGTCGGTCTAAAGCTTTCAACATCGTTAGTGATTGAGATAGGTGCGGTGAGCCAAGTGACTTCCAACAATTTAGAGACATAATGCACGTAGATGCTCCCTCATCAATAATAATATGATGAAAAAGGTGATTGAGAACATTTAATTGGATGGAGAATGCCAATTCTACTAGTATTTGTGGCACATACCTCATATTATTAAAGACTACAAGATTAGAATCAGTCGAATCAATTCCACCAATTTTCGACAACAAAGCCTGTTTCTGGGAGGGAAAATTTTGTAGCACCTTAAGCGCTGACATAGATGAAGGGGATTGAGCCAAATATTCAACTATATTATAATTTTGAGCAGCTCTGGCTAGAGGAGTAAATGTAAATTTATGAATGACTCCCTTTGGTGGCTAGATTTTCAATTCAGGAATAGCAGGTGGCGGTATTGATTCCATGGACGGATTCATGGTCGAGGTAGTAGGTTAATCAGTGGCCTGAATATTGTAATATTTATTACATGTTGACACCAAAACATATGTCAATGGCTTCGTGATGGACAACACAAGCACTTGTGAACTAGAAGATGGATCTGTAGCAACCAAATTTGTGTCCGGATTTGGAAATGGATTTGTTAACACAGTTGACGCATGCGAGGTCTTAATCATTTTTGAGACTTTAGCGTGGTGAGGACAGTACTAAGAAAAGTGTTCCTCATTATAGATTATGAAAGCGTAATGAGGTTTTTGTTTTCCGGACGATTGATCAGATGATCTTTCCTGCTGGATAGAAGTTTTCTTTTCCTTTCATTTCCCTTTTTTCTTACTTCCGGGTTGCTTGACACCTTTTCCCTTGTCATATGACACGGCATGGATTTCAAAAGAAGGCGCCAGATTAGAAGTAGTAGTGTGATGTATGCTTTCAATACCGATCATACCGTCTCTGGCATGAGATTCCTTTGATGGAGGAGGAACAGTGAAATTAGATCGCAACACGTTGGGAATTTTCTCATAGAGTGTGCCAGACTGAGTATAAATCAAGTCTAAATATTGGGCATGAGAAATGACCTGCTCTTCAGTAACGATTCCACCCTTAGCCGCATCCTCAGTTATAGATGGTAATAGGAACTTAATGAACCATTCAGCAAGGAGCTGATCAAGAAAAAATGTCTTAACCATTCTACGACGATGACGCCACTCATGAATATGATCAGAAATTTGAGTATCATTAGTCTATTTAAAATTATTCAATAGTTCCATTCCAGTTTCATATTGTATGGGTAACTGGAAGTGGGTCAAAAAGACAGTAGCTAGGGAAATGAAATTATCAAAAATAATCTCTTGGTAACTCAATGCACCATTTTGTGGCCAGACCAGTGAAAGTACACTGGAAAATATGTAGTCAAATAGAGTCATCATTCAGAGAGTTAGATGAAAACCACAAATGATAAGTCATAACATGAGTCGACAGGTCTTCCTTAGGGTTTCCATTGAACTTAAGAATCTCTGAGGGTAATTTATGAGGTATCACCGACCACCAAGGAGCATAGTTTATTGGATCATTGGTGAGCTGGTTTAAATTACGTAACTCTAAAGTTGCAACAAAGGCCAACAGTCGATTGAGGTCGGGTTGAGCATAACAAGGGTATGATGGGATTGCTTGGGGAACAAGCCTTTGAGCACTAGCATAAGGAATCTGTTGTTGGTAACCCAGATAGGGGTTTTTTTGATAAGCAAACGCTTGAGGATTCTGTTGACCAAAACCTGGGTACAATACTTGTTGAAATGAGGGTTGTGGAATTTGTGCCTATGGTTGTCAAGGAGTCTATCCACCAATGTTATAACCCAAATTAGGATAACTTGGATTTAGTTTAGGATAGGTATAACCTGGTTGTGGCTCCGACATCCCATAATATGGTAATCGAGCTTGTGAATAAATGATTCCAGATACAGGTGGTTGTTGTAGACCATCTGAAGGAGTTCGAGTCTGAGGGCCCAATACTTGATAGTATTGAGTTGAAGTACCTGGCTGAGATGGTTGAGGTACAATAGTTTGAGTCTGTAATAGGGGTAAATATGTATTAACGAGTGGAGTTGATGTGGGTGCTGTTAGAAAATTAAATATTACAGAGCAATGAAACACATAAAATATGCAGAAAATACAAGCACACAAAACACATAAAACCAGAGAGACACAGATATACGTGGTTCACCCAGTTTGGGCTACGTCCACCCCGAACAGCCAATCCTTCCTTTATATTATCCAACAAAAATGAAGAGACAAAACCTACAGCAGATCCGCTGTAATATCCTCTGTTCTCTCTCACAGTCTCCCTCTCTATTTCTCGCTCCGAGAAAACACTCATCATACACAGCCGCAATACAATGCCCCCATATATACAAGGGGGTTGCCTTCTAGGGAAAAAAACCCTAGTCTAAACATAACTTCTACCGTCAGATCTTTTGCCTAATGAATGGCCCAGATTGACTAGAAATTACTATACTTTTACAAGGCAATTTTACATCTGTTTTTAGCTTCGAGGGTGCTGCCCCCGAACCCCCGCTAGGGGGGGGCTTCAAAAATCGCTGCCGCCCCCCCCGGACCCCCCACAGTAGCGATTAAATTTTGGGCGGTGTTGCCACCCCTTTTAAGGTACAGGGGTCCAATGCTGTGATACAAAGTAAACAAGATAATCAGGCTCCACACCCAACAATCTCCCACTTGGAGACTAATTGTAGCAACTCCACCGCTGCTTCATTTGCTGGAAAATGACTCCTCTTTGGACCTGGTTGTTCCTCATATTCATCGTCATCCTTGAAGACCAATTGAAACTGAGCACATTCTCAGTTTCTCCCTGGTTACAACTTTTGTTAGCATATCTGCAGGATTCTGGCTAGTGTGTATCTTTTCCAGCTTCAATCTCCATCTTCCAATACTGACCGTATGAAATGGTACTTGAGATGTATGTTTTTAGTCCTGGAATGAAATGCCGAGTTCTTTGCAAGATGAATAGCACTTTGGCTATCACTGTATAGTGTGCCCATATCATGCTTCTTACCCAATTCATCCATAAACCTTTGTAACCAAATCATTTCTTTACTAGCCTCTGTAGCAGCAACATACTCGGCTTCTGTTGTTGAAAGTGCAACAACACTTTTGATTTTTGAAACCCAACTGACAGTTGTTCCACCTACAGTAAATACATATCCTGTAGTGCTCCTCCTGTTATCTCTGTCACCTGCCATATCTGCATCAACATATCCCTGTAGAGCAATGTTTGAACCACCAAAGAATAATGCTTGATTTGTGGTACCTCTCAAATATCTGAGAATCCATTTTACTGCCATCCAATGTTCTTTTCCTGGATTTTTCATATACCTGCTTACAACTCCCACTGCATGTGCAATATCAGGCCTTGTGCAGACTATTGCATACATTAAACTTCCAACTGCTGATGCATATGGAACTTTAGACATATAATCCATGTCTTCTTGGGTCTTTGGGCACATCTCCTTACTAAGTTTGAAATGGATAGCAAAAGGTGTACTAACTGGTTTTGCATTCTGCATATTAAATATTTTCAACACCTTTTCTATGTACTCATTTTGAGACAGTGTTAATTTGCGATTTTTCCTGTCTCTAGTTATCCTCATACCAAGGATTTGTTTTGCAGCTCCCAAATCCTTCATTTCAAATGAATTTGCCAATTTTCTTTTGATCACATTTATTTCCTGCATGTTAGACCCTGCAACAAGCATGTCATATACATACAATAACAGTATAATATAGCTGCCATCATTTTTCCTTTTCAGATAAACACAATGATCAGAGTGACATCTAGTATAACCTTGTTCAGACATAAACTTGTCAAATTTTAGATACCACTGCCTTGGGGCCTGTTTTAAGCCATACAAGCTCTTCTTTAACCTGCACACCAATTTTTCTTTCCTTTTTACCTCATATCCTTCTGGTTGCTGCATGTATATCTCTTCCTCCAAATCTCCATGGAGAAATGTTGTCTTTACATCTAACTGTTGAAGATGTAAATCTTCCGCTGCTACAAGACTTAAAATAGTTCTGATTGAATTCATTTTAACAACAGGAGAAAATATTTCATCAAAATCAATACCTTTCTTCTGTGCAAATCCCTTCACCACAAGTCTAGCTTTGTACCTCTGTTTTCCTCCATCTTCTTCCTTAAGCCTGTAAACCCATTTATTCTGCAATGCAGTTTTACCTGCAAGTAACCCGATTGCCCCAAGTCTCACAGGCATATTTTTTTTCTATGCAGTTCTACTTCTTCCAACTTTCAACTCGCATTACTTTTGCACTGGGATTCAGTTCACTTAATCACCAACAATAACAATATAATGAAGGAGAGCATCGGTTGTGTGTCTCCTTATCCTGGTAGATCTTCTAACACCACTTTCGGGTGTTTGAGGTGCCTGTTTCTGTTGTGGTAGTTGTTGTTGCTGTGGTTGTTGATTATTATTATTTTTAGGCACATTTACTTTTTCAGATATCTCATCAAGAACCGTGTATTCCTTGCTTTCTTTTTCCTGTTTCTTTTCCTGCAACTGATTCTTATACAAGACCTTTTCATTGAATATTACATCTCTACTCCTAATGATTTTGTGATTTTCATAATCATATAAGCGATAACCAAAATCATTAGCACCATATCCAATAAAGGTACATTTCTTTGATTTGCCTCAAGCTTTGTTCTGTTTTCTTTATTAATATGGACAAAGGCCTCACAACCAAAAGGCTTTAAAAAAGAGTAGTTTACCTTTTTACCTGTCCATGCTTCCTCTGGAATACCACCATCCAAGGAACTTGAAGGCCCTCTGTTTATTAGATAAACAGAAGTATCTACAACATCTGCCCAAAATTGTAAAGGCAATCCTGCATGCAATCTCATGCACCTTGCACGCTCCATGATTGTTCTGTTCATCCTTTCTGACACACCATTTTCTTGTGGTGTTCTTGGAACTGTCTTCTCTCTACAAATTCCATGCTTTGAACAGTACCTATCAAACTCTTTGCTGCAATATTCACCTCCATTGTCTGATCTGAGACACTTCAACTTCTTTCCTGTCTCAATCTCAACCAAAGCTTTCCATTTCTTGAAAGTATCAAATACATCAGATTTATTCTGAATACAATAAATCCAAGTTTTTCTAGTTGCATCATCAATAAAAGTAGCATAATAACGAGAGCCACCAAGAGATGATACCTGAGCAGGTCCCCATACATCTGTATGCACAAGCTCTAATTTTTCGCTCTTCTTTTCTTTCCCAACTCTGAGAAATCTGACTCTCTTCTGTTTTCCATAAATGCAATTCTCACAGAAATCCAAATCAACATTCTTCAAACTTGGCAACAAATTTCTTGAGTGAAGAATCTTCATTCCCTTCTCACTCATGTGTCCGAGCCTATGATGCCATAATGCTGCATCTGCTCCTTTGGAAGTTAAAGCATTAACAGAGTTAGAAATACCATTGCATAAATACAATGTAACAACCTTTTCACCTTTTTCTATTACCAGCGCTCCTTTGGTGACCTTCCAAGTTTTATCTGTGAAAGTTGTCACACAACCTTCATCGCCTAACTGCCCTGTTGAAATCATATTTTTCTTCAGATATGGAACATGCCTTACCTCCTTTAGTAGCCATTGGTTTCCATTCTGTTGTTTTACAAGAACTTTACCCATTCCAACAATTTTACAGGGTTTATCATCACCCAAACGAACTTGTCCAAAATCTCCTTGAACATAGTCATGAAAATATTTTTTATCAGGTGTGGCATGGAATGAAGCCCCTAAATCTACAACCCAAGAATCAGTAACATTTTTGAAAGAAAGAATCAAAGCATCTTGTAACACATCACCTGTCACATTTTCTTCATGATTGTTTTCTTGCTGTGTGTCTCCTTCTTTTCCCTTCCGAGATCTACAGTCTTTCTTTAGGTGTCCTTTCTTTCCGCAATTCTAGCACACTATCCCCGATCTAGACTTGGATCTGCCTTTCCTTGATTTAATGCGATATCCCGAGCTCTTTCCTCTTTCCATTCTTCTTCCCCTAGACTCTGCACTCAAATCATTACCTGATGTCTCACCGGAGCTTTTACGTCGCATTTCCTCGCTAAGGATAGCACCAACAACATCATCAAACTTTAAAGTACTAGATCCAGAGACAGAGTTACTAATGGCCATTACTAAACCATTCCAACTCGCTGGCAATGAGCACAAGAATAACAGAGCTCTAACTTCATCATCAAAGTTTACCCCTACAGAACTTAACTGACTGGTAACTGTATTAAATTCATTTAAATGGTCTACAACAGATCCACCTTCCGACATCTTCATATTAAATAGTCGTTTCATAAGAAATACCTTGTTTGAGGCCGAGGGATTTTCATACAGTTTCGCCAACGTCTGCATCAAACCCTCTGTTGTTGTTTCCTTCGAAATATTGAAGGCGACTGACGCCGCAAGACACAACCGTACTGTTCCGAGTGCCTTTCTATTGAGAATGTTCCATTCCGGCGTCTGTCATGGTCGCCGACTTCTTTGTTTTTCCGCTCAATGGTAGGTACAGATCTTTCTGATACAGATAATCTTCCATCTGCATCTTCCACAGCGCAAAGTTTTGGCCGTTAAATTTCTCGACCCTAAACTTACCATCGTCCGCCATTGCTCCCACTCGAACCAGAAACCCTTTTTTCCTGCGAGTTTATCAGCCAAATATACCTTCGGCTCTGATACCAGTTGTTAGAAAATTATATATTATGGAGCAATGCAACACATAAAATAAGCAGAAAATACAAGCACACAAAACACATAAAACCAGAGAGACACAGATATACGTGGTTCACCCAGTTTGGGCTACGTCCACCCCGAATAGCCAATCCTTCCTTTCTATTATCCAGCAAAAAATGAAGAGACAAAACCTACAGCAAATCCGCTGTAATATCCTCTGTTCTCTCTCACAGTCTCCCTCTCTGTTTCTCGCTCCGAGAATACACACATAGTACACAGCCACAATACAATGCCCTCATATATACAAGGGGGTTTCCTTCTAGGGAAAAAAAACCCTAATCTAAACATAACTTCTACCGTCAGATCATTTGCCTATTGAACGACCCAGATTGACTAAAAATTACTATACTTTTACAAGGCAATTTTACATCCGTTTTTAGCTTCGGGGGCTCCGAAAATCGCCGCCGCCCCCCCCCCCCCCCCCCCGAACCCCCCACGGCAGCGATTAAATTTTGGGCGGCGTTTCCGCCCCTTTTAAGGTACAGGGGTCCAATGCTGTGATACAAAGTAAACAAGATAATCAGGCCCCACACCCAACAGGGGCAACAGGTTGAACCGGTTGATACGAGTGTACAACCGCTTGTGGTTGGATAGGTAGAGTGGGCTACCATTGACAAAAATTCATTCTGACATTAGGAAGACCAAATAATTATGGATTAATGTCCAAGTGGGTGACCATAGGTTTCCCCCCAGCATGAGGAGTATAATAAGACGAAAAATATTTTTCTCTAAATGCAGGGAGTCTAGTTGAGATTGTACTCAATGGAATATACCCAGATGGACCAGCTTGATATTTCCCTGATGATGGATATAAGGGATAAAGTTGTTCAGTACTCACTATATTTTTACCAGTTAGAATACCAAACGATGACATTGGTGAAGTCCATGGATTTGAAGATGCACTAGAGAAAATTCCAGATAAAAATTTATAACCGAATGGGACCATAGGGCCACCATGTAAATATGACTCTAGTGAAGTTTTCAACATCGACGGGATAGTGAGAGCAGGTGATTTCGCAATTGGAACACTTGGTCCAGCCGAAGATGTTGGCTCAGGCATGGTTTTTCGACCAAACATATACCCTACTGGATCGAAAAGAACTCAAATAGACAGAGGATCAACAAAATCAGAGGCAGATGATTGAGGAAAAGACTCATAAAGGTAATTATACACCCCAAAATGATTTGGAGTTAAAGGTGTTTCATCTTGTGGTATTTATTCAATCGAAATTAAACCAGGTGGAAGGATTTCGCTATCAGGCCCAAAGTATATTTCAGGAGGTTGAATGCACGATATGGGAGAGTCAATGGCTACAATATATTGTGGGGAAACCGATACAGGAACAACTTCCGGTTGTTTGAATTTTGGATGTAGATGTTCTGGAAAAAAAGAGACAAGATCTGAATCAACTTCCAATTGAACAATGTCAGGTTCAGCAGGTATGGTCTCACTGATTGGATGGATTGTGACCACAGGTAGCTGTGAGGACTCCGTATCAACAACACTAGATGAACTTGTATTTGTAGAAACAATTTGTGCCGACACTGGTATATGCGAAGAAGATGCTTCACCATAGGTACTGATTTCGGTAAAGGGATTTTGCCTTCGTTGACCAGAAGTAGCTTCTAGTGGTAAAGGTGGTTTCAACGCAAGTCTACGCGAATGAAGGGGAAATGGATGTTCTTCTTCCATGATCACTGATTTATTTTATGACCAAAAAAAAATAAAAAAAATAAAAGGGTAATGTTAGGCAAAAGGTTTACCAAGAAATTGTGAATTGCAGAATACCTCCTGGCGAACCAAGAAGTACAGGGAGGCAATCTCCCTGAATGTTGTGTTCGGTGTATCACAATTTACAAGGAGGCCGACTAGGTTCACTATGGATGGATAGAAACCTAAAGTTGTCTTCCAAAATATACTTGAAGGCCCAAGTCAGTATTAGCATTATCTAATGCGAAACCGCACAGTGAGATCATCTCTTTATACTTTTCGTACTATAACACTGCCTGATATACACAAAGGTACATGGACGAGCTACGATATACTTATATACGTGGAGTGAGGTATCACACTCGGAATGTATCGTAGACAATTAAAGATGTCTTCTATGTTTAACGACACCAGAACATGTCTCTAGCCTAGACCTTCTAAATGTTATCGTTATGGTTCCAATGATTTTTTAGGTAAATTGATGTAAATTTTAAGTTGATCTTGTTTATCAATTTTCCTTTCAAGGTTCACCACGATGATGTGATGGAAATTCCTAAAATGTAGACTAAAATGATAAGCAAACTTTTCAATTTTAGCTTTTTTAATGAAATCCTAGCTACTAAAGGGAAAGAGCAATCAATTTTGAGAGCAAACAACAGAAAGGACAAACTAATATGTAGATTTCCTAACTTGTTCCTATGAAAAACACAAAATTCACTATATGAAAATGCAGGTTTTTCTTTTCAGTCCACTTAATGTGAATGCAAAAATGAAACTATATGCATCAAATCAACAAAACTCAAATGCTTCATTCTTTGAGAAACGATGAATTTAACAACAATTTCTCTTTTAAGAAAAATGAAGAATGGAACTACAATTTTTCCTATAGGAAACGAAGAATTCAATGACAATTTACTTTACGAAAACAAATGGATCTAATGCAGAAGTAAAATACTTTGAATTTGATTTGTCAATGATAAAGAAAAAAACTTAAAGAGACATTGAACAAACTTACTTTTCAAAGGAGGAAGAATCAGGAAAATTAACTGGTCTCTATGAGGTATCAGACAATTGAAAACACAGAAAACAAAAGGCTGAGTATGATGGAAATGAAAAATTCAAAGGGAATTCGGTTGGATAAAGGGGCAAAGCAGTCTCTAAAAGGAGACAATGCGTTGCAAAGCACCCCTGAGTGGGAGACAGTGCTCTGTAGAGCACTATGTCTTGACCAACACTACGTTGGGCGCAATAGAGATTCAAAATTCAAGCTACAAAACAAACTTCTAATGCAATTCTTTGATTCAAAAGTCTAATAATTGATAGTAGATGCTACTGGGTGGATAAGTAGAGGCAAAAGACACCAGGAATGATAAGGAAACTCCCCAGTGGAGTTTCCAATTTGTTATGCGGAATTATGAATTATGGATAGATCAAATGACATAAATATGGTGCTATGCATTTATAAAAATAGATCAAAGACTTTGAAGACACTTTCTATAAGAGTAAATAGACACACAAAAAGACAAACGAACCTACTTGTGATCCAAGTGCTTCCTATTCTCCTTCTGTCACTCTTGATGTAGCTTCCGATCCAACTTAGATTGCCAGACTAGTTCCTGCAAGTATAAACACTAAACGACAAAAATATTGCAATATACATATGCCTATTTATCTTAATCAATTAAATCGATTGAACATGAAACATATATATCAGTTAAGAATCCATCATATGAAAATTAGAAACATAAACATATACATATATGGGAAAATGAACAACAATCTTTATTAATGAGTAGAAGGGGGATGTTAAAACCAATTATTGATTTGATGTCACCAGCTTCAGCATCATCCCAGCCTCATCACAATCAACATCTCAACAGCAACATATCACTTATATCACTCCCACAATTGAGAATCGAACAACATTTCTTTACCAAATTTCTTACTCTCCTAGCACTAGGATTTGTGTTCAATTTATAGGGAAACTCATGGTAGTTTCATAATCAATGACTTTCTATTAATAGGCAATATATGTTCCCAATCTGATATGTGTTATATGGACACTTGGATTCAAAGTTTGACACATATGGACTCTTCTAGAAGGTATTGGACATGTGGAGATTCCGGAACAATGATAATTTCACTCCCATTTGACCAACGCTCTCTTGAATGTTGGGAAGTGCTTTGCAAAGCACCCTTGAATGGAGGGAGCTACATATGAAATGTAGTTAGTCCCTTTAGAAGCAGCGTTAGTGAGCTCATAAGTGATATAACATATACTTCAAACCTTGGAAACCTTGCAATAGAAGTCATGAATGATTTTTTCTTGTCTTAGGGCATGTAGAAAATGAAATGATAGGGGATGATAGACCATATTTCATTGGTCCTGGGGATGATCTCTAGTTTGAATAGGTCATTGGGAATGATGCCCAAATTAACCTATAACAAAATTTACAACTAACAATTTTAGACTTTTCCCACAATAAAGATCTGAAATAGGTGTTGTCTTTCCCATGGAATGAATTCGAATCATCCCCAAAAACAACGCCACAAGATGTTGGTTCCCCATATTCACACCACACTATGCTATAGTGTACAGCCTAGGAACATCTAAGTGTGATTCTATTTTTTTCTCTGTTCTTGATATATTCTATTTTTAATCTATCGATATGGTAATCTAGTATTGTGAATAATTTCATCATGTTTGGGATCATCTTCACTATAATATTCTAGTTAGTGTTTCTTAACATAAGGATGGTCAAAAGGTAATATTACTCTAATGCATGAAAATAAAATTGTGTATTTAAATTGTTTCTCTTAATTTATTTAGTAAATTAATGTGTAATTCAAACTCGAACCCAATTAATATAGCATAATTTCGTTTTATGTTCAAGATGCATGAATTTAATTTCCCCCCATAAGTGTCAGAAGAAAATGAGTTTACATGAAGAATTTCATCACAACCATATAATTAAAGTCTTTGTATAGATATAACTCTCTCAATAGTCAAATGTGAATAAGTAGATGGAACATAATTAAAATCATGAATATTCGAGGAAATTACTTCATCATTCACATCGAAAATTCTTTAAAAAAAATATGAAACATATAGGAAAATCCTTCGAATTCTATTCAAATTTGTTGTTAATCGACAAATTGTTTGGGAATCAAGGTTGAACAAAAACCACCAGACAATAAATGCATTTTCTGGTCTTCATTTCCATTGATCTTGGGCAGTAACATTCATAACCATTGGGTTTAACATTAAAGGTTGAAAATGTAAAATGTGGATGAAATATGGAGAATCAAGCCTTACCCAATTTAAAATATAAATTAAGAATTCCTTTAAATTAGATACGTGGTGGACAACTGAGAAATTAATAATTCAACCATTGAAAACACATAATTATGAAATTTTCCATTTTCTTGTAAAACCCTTTTAAGAAATATCAAAGTCAAGATACTCTTTAAAATAGCTTGATAGATATTGCAAAACTGAAACAAACCTTCACACTGATGCCAAAATTCATTTCATTTAATAATCTTCATACAATTCTACACAATTTACATAACAAATCAAGTTCTCAAATCAAAGTTCCATGGAAGGTACATAAACTTATATTTTATTAGTAATAAAATTAAAAACATAAGGTGGGGATGAAACATACATGATAACAAAAAGCCCAGTAGTTACTTCAAAATTATTCCCCAAGATTGGTTCAAGACCTCCCAACAATTCACCAAAAAAATTCGCAAAGTTTCCCCTAAAACCAACATTTCTCCCACATTACATTTCAAAATGAAGCCTATATATAGGCACTCAAGATATTGGACCCTATTCTAAACCACTATGGTATTTCAACGACTGCTAATTTTTTGTTACAAAATTTCCAGTTGTACTCTAACGAACTTCTTTTAGAAGTTTCTTCAAATATATAATGACTTTGGAGTGCGCCCCTTTTGATTTTCATTTGATAACTCCTATATCTCTCTTGGGTTGCTCCAGGGTCATGAATTATAGTATGTTAGGCACTACAGTGGGCACACTGCCTATAATGATGGTGGAGGTGTTGATGGTGGTGGTGCCCTTGCTAGTGACATAGACTGGTGAGATTGAAAACGTCGTTGTACTTTCATTTGAATAGGTGGCTCTAAGCTTTGGTATTCCCTCCACTAAAATATTCTTCAACTCTAATGTAAACTCTCCTTGAATGGGACTTATACACATCTATTTGGTTATTCCATTCTTCACTTGTTGGCATGTCACGTAACCATGCGTACGTTATTTCCATCTTTGTAGTCATAATAGGTTGATAGATAATTCTCCCTTGTCATTTGAAAAACTCCTTTAGCATGAAAAAAGTCTCAAAATTCTCCTGTTATAGGCTCAAAATGCCTTTCTCTTCTGAGGCGCAATCCCCTCCTTTAAGGCCACATTGAATCTCCTTAATATTCCTTAAGCCATTTACAAAAAATTCCTTGGGAATAGGTTTCCTGATCATCAAATAATGGAGGGAAATTATTCTTGCCCAATTCTCCATATTTACCTTTAAACTCTTCTATTCCTTTAACCATGTTCCTTGCTATCTCTTCTATTTGTGATACCTCCTTATGCTTCTTCTGTAGCTAACTCACTCTCTCTGACTACCAAATGAGAGTGGTGAAGGTTTTCTTTCTTGACTTCTTCCATGGTCATATGATTAAGAAAATCTATGACTATTCCTACTTTGTGCGATGCTTGATAAATTATATGTTGTCTAAGAATTTTAACTTCTTCACGATTCACCTCCACCATCTCAATATTTTCTTGCATTATATCCAAGTTCCCCCAGCTCTTATTTACCAGCCTTATGAAAATTTCTTAAACAAGCTTCTTGGTGATCTTGAAGGACATCTTTTTAGCATTCTCCCTCTCCTGAATAAATGACTAAATTTCTAATTTCCTATTACATTATTTTTATCGATGGGGTTCTGCCTCTGTTGTTGCCAAATTATGCCTTATCTTTGGGGATGAATACTGCATTCCTTCAAAATCCTTTAGTATGGTCCATGAATCCATATTTTCAACTAAGCTATGGAAAAATATTCTCAGTTCAAGAGCAGACACAAGAGGGCCTTGGGCAATGGTGCTTTCACCAAGGTAGCATACTTATTCACCTTTTCCTTTCATTTACACATAAACCTTTGTAGAAGAATGAGAATCCATTTCACAATTCATACTTGGTGCCTCAGAATCAACAAATGCAACAACACCACATGTCTTGGTGAAATGAGAAAAGACAATGACCAAAATTTTTGGAACTCACGTCCAAAGGTGGCACGACGATTTTCAAGGAAGGATGTTAGGTTTCAGGCTTATACAGTTACATCCTTGGAACATTCAGGTTCTAGGTACACACACATTCTCGGCACACATAGGTTCTAGGTTCGATTCCCAATAGAGACATTTATTCTCAAATTTAGGATTGGGTGCTTCCCTTCAAGCTCGCTAAGGTACAGTTTCTGCATCCTACAGTCTCCATGAGGAGTCCAACGGCCAATACACTTTGTTGCAGGTGTTGTATTTCTGTTACAGGGAGAAGGTGTTGTATTCGTAACAGATGATAGGTAACAGATAATTCGTAACAGGTAATAGGTAACAGGTAATAGGTAACAGGTAACAGGTTACAGTTCAAAATGGAAAACCAATCAATAGTAAATGTTAAAAATGGTAAGGAAATCTCGGATTTTGTGGAAACAAAGCATTTGGGCCAAGAAAAATTTCTTCAGCTGACAAAACAGGAAACTGGATTTGGGTAAATGAAAAACAATACCAAGGTATTTTAAAGTGCGGACTTGCCCACTTTAAATGGGAACAAAGAAGAAGAAAACAGACCCAGAAAAAGATAAAAAAGAAGAGAAACAGTCCCACAACTACACCTCTTACTTGGTCATCAGATCTCTATGTACAAGAAATAATGAAAGCTAGGGAGAGACTAGAAATTTTAGAAGCCAACAAATAGGAAAGAGACCGCAAACTTTTAGAGATCACACTTGCAAATCAATGTTTAATGGAATGTAATAGAATTCTGAAAGAGTAGGTAACAATGTTACAAGATGTAATAGAGGCGGGAAGACGAGAATGGGAAAACATGAAGGTAGCATGAAAAAGAAAGAATGATGCAATGGAAGCAAACAAAGATGTGATAATCTCTAAACAACTCAGGTAGATACACAAATGGGTTAGCAAACATACATTTCCAAAAATAAGGCAGAAGATAACATGAAGACATACATTCGAAAAGAAATCAAAACTAGGGTTGATGACACTAATGGTCACAGGATAGAGGAAAAAGAATATGTAAGTTCTCATACAACACTTGAAAGAGAACATAAAGAAATAAAAGGGAGAGAAACAAATTTTATTATCAGGGGAATAAGAGACTATGGAAAGAATGAAAGCACTTTCAATTTGACAAGGGAATTTTGAGAGAGAAAATATAATGGGGAGGGAAATTTTTTCAAGCAAGGAGGGTGGGAAAGATATGTGAGGAAAGAGCTCGACCTATAAAAGTCATCATGGCAAGTTTGCAAGAGAAACATCATCTCTTAAGCAAAAAGAAACTCTTGAAAGGCTCACACTTCTTCCTAGATGAATATTTAACTAGCAAGCAACAAGAAGAGAGAAGAGAAGAAGTGGAGAAAGTTAGAGCAACAAGAAATGAAGGAAAAATAACATGGTTATATAATGGTAAATCGGTTATTGCAGTGTTTGGGCCCCATGGAAAAACATGGCAACAAGATAAAAATGAAGAAAAAACAGGTAATTCTATAATATGGATGAAAACAATAGAATCAATATGGATGAAAAGGGGTGAAGGCTCAAATTTGAGTCTTGTGTGCCAAACTGCGTAGTGATCAAATCCTACCCAGGTCTACCTAAGTTTATTTTTCTGGAACTGTAGAGGTTACCCTAGGAGGAGGGGACCTGGGATAAGGCCTATTGTAGAAGGTAGAGACATAATTTGTCTCACAGAAACTCATGAACATGATGGTTGCAAAACTTTTATGTTTGACGGTTATTTGAAGTTAGCAGTTTGGAATGAGGCAACAGAAAATGGAAAAGGGTATGGAGGAATATTGATTTTAGTGAAAGAAAAAGAAGGTCGTCATATTCAGTTAGTGAAAGAAGATATAAATAAACAATATTTATGGTTCAAAATAACAAATAATGAGAACGACATAAGAATTGCATCATGTTATTTTGCGCCTCAAGTATAAAAACTTACAAAAATAAGGGATTGGACAACAAAGATCCATTTGTAGCTTTAAAGCAAGATATTTTTGTATACTCTCAACAAGGAGAACTTCTTTTAGTGGGATATTTCAATGCTAGAACAAAAATCAACAAGCTAGTATTCTTTGTTGCAAAGAGGATCACAATTATGTCTGGCTCATTGAAGAGGAAAATTCTTGATGGTTGAGATGTTCAAAAGATGAAAAATTTAGTAATCATTTTGGAGAGGAGTTTCTTACGTTGTGTGGTGCTTTCAACTTTATTATCTGTAATGGTCTAGATAGATGGAAATTTTTTTGGAACTTCACTTGCAACACATACAATGGGGCAAGTGTCGTCGACTATGTTATTGGTTCACAAAGCCTAATAGAAAGAATAGATGAAGTTAAGATTGGAGAGAATATTTGGGACTTAAATTCAGGTCATAGCCCAATTTATATACAGTTATCATGGTTAGAAGAATGACAGAATAGTTGGAAAACCCAATGTTCTCAACAATCGGCATCAAGAAGAAAAATTATTCTTTCACAAGAAAATTGCACAATCTTCAAAACAATGTTGAGGAGATCAATTCAGAAGGAGAAAATTGGTCCCCAAAGCCTCAACATCGATGAGTTAACAAATATAATCCAGGGTGCACTTGAGAAGTGTAAAGGAGCAAAAAATAGGAAATCAGAATCAAATTGTTTTCTTGTGAATGAGTGGTTCGATGAGGAATGAAAAATTGAAAGGAGAACCTTGAAAAAGGAAGGAGAGGGGAAGATGAATGTAAAGTTATATAACCATATTTTAAAAAATAAAAAATATGAGTTCATGCAAACAAGGCGGGAAGAGTTGATATATCTAGGCAATAATAACCCAAAACGTTTTTGGCAGGAACTTCAACCAAGGAAGAAGCAATTTGAAAATAATGTTACAGTCAATAAATGGTTTGACTATGCAAGGAAACTTTATGAAAAATAATTAGAGGTTGAGCCTCCTCCGAGGATCAACACATCTACAAAGCTTTTCACAGTACATGAGGTGGAGGCAGGAATTAAAAAGTTGAAAATAGGGACGACAAAGGACTTCGTTTAACTTCAAGCATAATATCTAAAGTGGGGAATGAACATTTTGGCACCACACATCATGGAGATATTCAACAACGTAATTCAACAAGGATTCCCAAGTGATTGGACAACTAGTCTAACAATTACCTTTGTTAAAAGTGGAGACATTAATAATCCTTCCAACTACATAGCCATTATGATAAATCCTTTGTTTGCAAAGCTTTTCAATGGCATGGTAGAAAATAGAATCAGTAAGTGGGCAGAAGTAAAACAAAAGAGGGCAAAAGGGCAAGTAGGTTTTAGGCTGAAGCATTCTATAGTAGATCATGGTATCGCGCTGAGACACATTGTTGAAGAGGTTTGGGGGAGCAAAGAGAAGTATTTCGCTTCTTTTTTGACTTCAAAAAAGAATTTAACATGGTCCCTAGAGAAAAGTTGTGGCGTAGAATGGAAGAACTCAAAATTCCTTTACAATATAGAGTTGTTGTCCATAGGCTTTATGAAGAGGTGAAAGTCAAAATTAGAACTTCAGCAGGCATTTCAAAAAAATTTATAAGGGACATCGGAGTCAAGCAAGGTTTCCCTTTATCCCCTACCCCTTTTGGTTTATTTATTGACAAACTGGAAGAGTTGTTAAATTGCAAGTTGGGGATGATGTTCGATTGGGGGAGTTTGTGATAAAGCTTCTTCTATATGCCGATGATCTTGTGTTGGTTTCTAAATCGGCCCATGGATTGCAGATGCACCTATATGCCCTTGAACATTTTTGTAAAATAGTGGGGATGAAATTTAGTACCAGTAAGACCAAAATAATGATTTTCTCTAATAAAAGAAAGGAAATGCAACATACGTTCTTCTTTGAAGGCAACATTCTTGAAGAAGTAAATGAATACAAGTACCTTGAGATTGATTTCAACAACAAGCTTAATTGGGAGGATTGCAGAAAGAAAATAATTTTAGGAGGGTGGAAATCACTATGTGCACTTCAAAATAGATGTAGAGGGGCAGAGTTATGGGATTGGAACATGATCAAAGTACTCTTTGGACTCCTAGTTTGTCTAGTGCTATTATATCGGTGTGAATTGTGGGCTAGCAGCATCCCTGTTTCAAAATGGAAACAAATTCAAAAAATTCAAAAACGCTTGATTATGAGAGAGTTAAAAATAAAAATTTCGGTTCCCTATGAGATAATGTTGAGTGAAACAAGGGTAGCTCCCATCGAAGCAATTTCCATGGTGCATATTATAAGGTATCTAAAAATAATTGAGAAAATGGGAGGAGGTAGATGGCTGAAACTTATCTTTAATGAAGGTATGAGTGAAAGAAAGAAATCATCGATGAGAAAAAACAACAAATGGATGCAAGAATGGAATATTTTCTTGAATGCATGTCCCACAAATAGCAGGAAGTTAAATAATTTTGTGTTGGAGAAGTTCCGTAAGGGTATATGGGGAAAATAGTTGGGTAGAAAGAAGGAGTATTATGTTCATGAATTCAACCCCGCTTGTGATCTCCAAAAAAAAGAATATATTGGAGCTAACATTCCGTGGAGAGAAAAGGTTCTTATTGCTCAATTAAGAACTAAATCACATCAACTTCAGTGTGAAACGGGATGATGGAAGAGACCTAAAGAAGCTTGGGAAGAAAGGGTATGTAATTTTTTCACTTATGGGGTAGTGGAATCAAAAAAACATTTCATTTTGGAATGTGACGCTTTCAGAGACATCAGGGATAGTTACCGCATTATGTTAGCATCAATTCCATGGCATTTTCTTTTTAGCAAGGGAACTCTTAAAAGGTTGGGTCAGCTCATCATCAATTTGAGTAAGAAAAGGATTGAATTACATAAGGAAAAAAAAGGAATTTGGGGTCCCATAGACTATTTTTAGTCTCATGAATGTTAAAATAGCATTCATTCATTCATTCACACTTTAGTAGTTATGGAGGTCATTCTAACTTAATTTCACACCGGAAAAGTCTAATTCTCTTAAATTACATGGTTTTTACTGCTAAAGAGGAAGTTCTCTTGAAAGGAAACATGCTTCAACTTGGTTTAAGTTGACAAAATTTGCTTGAATTTTGGAACGTGAAATCCTCAAGAAGAGGAAATTTCAAACATATTTGAGTTTTGGCCTAAATTTATAGGGTTTACACTTGATTTTTACCGAGTTAGGAAAATTTGGAGGTTATGGGTGTGGGAAATGGTCTGTAAGATAATTTCTGAAAACGAGCCTCTCACATGCTTTTATAACCATCTAGACCTTGCTGGAAATATTGAGAGGGAGGTGAATCAGTATTTATTTTCAATTCTTATTTTTACTAGTTAGATCACTTATATTTAGAACACAAAATGAACAATAATAATAAATGCTTTTATTATTTTCTTCTTTAAAATAAATCAAGTAAAATGTATGTAGGGATCAGACCCTAGATGAAGACACCAATCTTCAATCTCCTAGGCTCCAACCCGTATTTTCCAAGCACCGACTTGAACTTCCAAGGCTCCAACCTTGTCAATTCTAAGGCACCAACCTCAAGGGCTCCAACCCTATATCTGGTACAGGCTTCAACCTAGTCTCTTGAGGACTCCTATCCTCTAGGGCTCCAACCCTATCTTCCAAGGCACCAACCTTGTCAATTTTGAGGCACCAGCCTCAAGGGCTCCAACCCTATCTTCCAAGGCACCAACCTTGTCTCTAAGAGGCTCCAACCTCCTGCTTTATTTCATCAAGATATATTTGGTTATACTTACGACTCCCAATGTCTTCTTCAATGAGCCTTGTCTATCTTCAGCTATCCCTTCACTTAATCTTCACATCACATTATCAATGCCAAGCTTGTCTTCTCATGAAGGTGTCACCACTGCTCTTCATCGTACCCAAGCACAATTTCTAAGGTCACTTCATGAGGGCTTTCATCATGCATCAATGTATTACAAGAATGCCTTCAAGTCCTACAAGTGTCTTCTAGAGACCTCCAAATTAATTCATCATATAGTGCCTTCAATATTGTCACTAGGTCTCTCCAAGATGTGCTCAAATAATATTAGTCTTCACTAGGTCTTCAAATAGCTCTGAGATCTAATTTGGAAAATACTTCCAATAGCCACTTCAAATGTCCCTCCAGATTACTTCAATGTGTGGTTCAAAGTGTCTCCAAGATGTCTTCAAAAATATCTTCAAGTCTGTTCTAAAATAGTGCCTCACAAACTGCTCTCAATTGAATGTCCAACAGCTGACTGGTTTCAAGATGAGCTTATGTGACAAGGCTTCAAGGTTTGATTGTTTGAGCCTCCATAGAGATACAACCAAGTCACTGATGTATGACCACTTCACATTTCAACAATATTTCATGGCATTAAAATCTTCAATAGTTCTTCATAGTCGAGAGGTCTGGAGACAATAAACTGTCCAAGGTCTGAGCTCTTCTCAAACTGAGTTAACAGGTCAATAATCTGAAGACGTAATTGATCACAATGTGAAGTTTCCACCAATTTTTGTAGCTCTTCCCATAGATCCAAGCTCCAAAAAAATCTGTCAATAGTAAACTTGCAAATCTGAGCTCCAATCTCCAAGCGACTGTTCGTGTATTACCATAGATTTAAATCCAAGTTTGCAAGCATAGGTTTGGATTCTGAATTCTGAAGGAGGTCCAGCCTCTTTAAAGGTGACTGTTCAAAGTTCCAAATCTGTGACTGTCCAAAACACAGATATGAGATATGTGCTCAATTCCTAGCCACATCAGAGATTTGAAGTGTTGTTCCGTATTTTCAAGGTCTGGTCCTTTTACACACAAGTATGAATTTAAATTGTTAATCCAAACATTAGATTTTCCCTTAAAATCTTCCTTCTTGATCTCATGAGATGTGAAGTTAATTTTTTGTACTATCTCTGTGATTTACACCGAAATTGATGAGGAAAAATGAAGTTTCAAACTTGTATTTATAGTGATTTAGTTATAATTGAAGGGTCATGTCCATTTGAAGTGAGGCCGACTTAATATGACTGTGCATAGGTTGGCTCAAGGGCCAGATATATACCTTTAACTTGTAAAATTCATATCTCCCAAACTATTTGGATTTTTGGGGCGTGTAAGGGCTCATTGAAAAGAGGAAAAAACTCTCTTTAAGATGGACTAGGTCACATGTTGAAAGGCTGCCTCTAAGGTTGGAAAAATTATTTTTCTTTGTGACTGTCCTTAAATTTTATGCATAAAAGGTTTGGGATAGCATGAGGAATGTTTGGGACAGCGTGGCTTCTTCATTGTTATCAATGTCACATAGGATCACAGAGTCATTATGTAGGAGTGCAACATTCATGTAGCATCACGTATCAACAATTTCAACATATATTAGTGCTGCTATATGTCCTAGTGCAACCTTTATTAATTTGTTAACAACTGAGAAGAAATTTTCCAATCATCAAATGATCTCCAACCATGTTATCAAGACCTCATCAAGTGCCATCATCAAGTGTGGTCATTTTTCTAGTGTATGGCATCATCAATTGTAGTCCTCCATATGTCATCAAGGGATGACGTCATCAAGTGTACTCCTCCATATATCATCAAGGGCTATTCGATACTTCAATGGTACTTAAGATCTAGATCATCAAACAAGGCCTATGATTGACACTTGGTACCTTAAGAATATTTGTCATCTTGACATCATGTTGGTTCCAGGCTTCTTCATGACATCTTCATTGATTGTATCAACCAAGAGTCATGGTATCATCATCTGGAACCAGGCATCTCAAGAATATTGACATCTTAGTCAATGCCACATCAATGACAACCTTGATTAACAATATCCCCTTTTTCATTGATGGCAATATTCTTTCCCTTCTAATTTCTCTCCCCCTTTGACATCAATGGCAAACAGGGTGCCCAAATACCCCCCCTGTCAAGTTGCTTCTTTTCTTCATGAATTGTAGTCCTTCATAGGTATGTTACTCCCCTTGCCATGGTGCTCTTTCTTCTAGCAACATGGTCCATGATAGATGTGTTTGTATTTCTTCATGTGATGTACCATCTCCCCCTGTCTAGAAAAATTCTTTTAGCTCATGAAGGATTGCTCACCTTGTGTGATCAAGTAGAAGGCATCATCATAAAATCATGTTTTTATTCAATGGAGTTACTTCTGAGATATGATTTATCAATATTGTCCATGTGTAACTCATCAAGGATTTCATAGGGCCCACTCATGGATCACTTTCTACAAGAGTACTTAATAATCACAAACTCCCCCTAACTGTATGCATGGTCTCTTTTTGGAAGAATTTCATCATCAAAAACTTGGAATATCACATCTAATAAAGCTATACTTATTATATCAACAACATGAGTTGATATCTTGAGTGTTCAAGAGACTTACAGATTCAAATTGTTTCCTTCTCCATACTTGTGTAACTTTCTTCTCTGGCATGGTTCTAGCTTGTGCAGGGGCCCAAGTCAAGTTAAAATCATGTGCTATATGTCCAATGTTATGGAAATTGAAGCACTCTATCTTGTTCGTGAATAAGAAATAATGACTTCTTCTTGAAAAATTGCTTCAAGGATATTGATGAGGACCATTATATTTATCTTTGTGATATGCCCTACAATATTTTGCCACGTGCCCAAAGTTTGTACAAGAATAGCAATATCCAAGAAATATACTTTGGTACCTGGGAGATGAAGAGTTCCTTGAAGTACTCTTGAAGTCTTTTTGCCTTGGGATTCTTTGATGATATTCATTGCCTTTTGTATTCTTGACACCATCTTCAAGTCTCCTTGGAATAGAATTTCTGCGGTTCTTGTCTTGATTCTTATCCTTGCCCTTGTTGGAACTGGGAGCATCAACATTTTTTTCTAGGTTCCTCACATCTTTGTTGTTTGAAGCATTATCATTATTGCTTGAGGATTCACCTACATAGCCAAGACCTGATTTATCAAGGGGAGACCTTTGTTGACGTAGGATGTCATCTAGGGTTTGAGCTTTTCAAGTTTTTATTCAACAATTCGACTTCCTTTTCAAGAAATACAATTTCTCCTTTCAACTTTTCACAGTCTTCATATTTCATAAGTAGTTGCTTCTTGATTTCTTCCATCATCCTTGTTGCTTCATGTCCTTCGATTTTAAGGGAGATGATATTTGATTTCATTATGAAGACTTCTTCATTCTCCTTTGCTAGACTGCTCTCCATTTCTTCTTTTATTCTTGTAGCTTCACATGTTTCAGCCTTGAGAAGATTGATGTCTGATTTTAGTTTCAATATTTCTTCATCCTTTTCGTCTAGTTGGAATATCATGGTGTTTCTCTCCTTTTCTGCTTCATCAACTTGTCCTTCTATGACTTCCAAAGTTTCCATCACCTTCTCAGCTCCTTGCGCTTGTTTCCTTGCTTCTTCTAGTTGAGATCTAAGAGAGGAGACCTCTTCCTTTTATTGACCAATCTCTGCTTCAATATTTTTCAAGCTCTTAAGTCTTTGTTCAAGGTGGCTTGACAAAGTTTCTTCCCTTTTCTTTGCCTTATCCAATTGATTTGTCATAGATATGATTTCTTCATGATGCTTTCTTTTATTTTGATGAAATTCCTCTTTATGTTTGGAGAGCTCCTCATCTCTTTCTTGTACTTGAAGCTTGACAAAGTCAACTTCCTTCCTTGTCTTGGTTACCATCTTGTGCTTTCTTCTTAATTTCCTCATTTTCCTTTTTCAAAATGTTAATCTCCTCCATGGAACCCATAAGTTTATTCAAAAGATATTCTTCAAAGTCTTCTTTGTTCTCCTCATCTTCTAGGTCTTCTTTAGCATTGTTTTCATCTCTTTTATCTTTGGCTTCCTTGAAAAATTCTAGACTTCTTTCTTTTTTTCCATCATATTCTTGACTAGAGATAATTTTCAACACTCCTTTTGAGTGAAGATCATGAAGTTTGTCCCATATGACTTTTGCTGACGAACATTTTTCAAAATTGGCCTTCACTGAATTTGGTAACCCATTTAAAATTTCCTTCATTGCTCTTGTATTGTACTCCTTGGATTCTTCGTCCATCGTGTCATTAGTAATCACTGATTTAATTCAAGAAATTCCTCATTCTTTCCACCCATATATCAAAGTTTCCATTGAACAATGGAGCCTTCGCAAATTGATTTACTTCAATTTCCATGGTTGAGGAAGACATGTCTTTAGGAGGATTGGAGAATTTCTTTCTTGGCTTTTCCATTTGTGTTCTAATGATCAACCTTCAAGATGTTAGGCTTTGAGTGAAGGTACTGGCTCTGATACCAATTGTTGGAAATATTGAGAGGGGGCCGAATTAGTATTTCTTTTCAATTGTTATTTTTACCAGTTAGTTCACTTATTTTTATAACAAAAAATGAACAATAATAATAAATGATTTTATTATTTTATTCTTTACAAAAAATAAAGTACAATATATGTAGGGCTCGAACCCTAGATGAAGACAACAATCTTCAATCTCCCAGGCTCCAACCTGTATTTTCCAAGCACCGACTTGGACTTCCAAGGCTCCAAACTTGTCAATTTTGAGGCACCAACCTCAAGGGCTCCAACCTTATATCTGGTACAGGCTTCAACCTGGTCTCTTGAGGACTCCTATCCTCTAGGGCTCCAAACCTATATTCCAAGGCACCAACCTCAAGGGCTCCAACCCTATCTTCCAAGGCACCAACCTTGTCTCTATGAAGCTCCAACCTTCTGCTTTCTTTTTTCAAGATATATTTGTTTATACTTATGGCTCCCAATGTATTCTTCATCGAGCCTTGTCTATCTTTAGATATCCCTTCACTTAATCTTCATGTCACACTATCAATGACAACCTTGTCTTCTCATGAAGGTGTCACCGCTACTCTTCATCGTACCCAAGCACAATTTCCAAGGTTACTTCATGAGGGCTTTAATAATGGATCAATGTCTTCCAAAAATGCCTTCAAGTTCTACAAGTGTATTCTAGAGACCTCCAAATTAATTCATCATACAGTGCCTTCAATATTGTCACTAGGTCGCTCCCAGTGATGGCTCCAAGATGTGCTCATATAATATTAGTCTTCACTAGGTCTTCAAATAGCTTTGAGATTTGCTTTGGAAAATACTTCCAATAGCCACTTCAAATGCCCCTCAAGGTTACTTCAATGTGTGGTTCAAAGTGTCTCCAAGATGTGTTCGAAAATATCTTTAAGTCTTCTAAGACAGTGCCTCACAAACTATTCTCAATTGAATGTCCAACAGGTTGCTGGTTTCAAGATGAGCTTGTGTGACAAGGCTTCAAGGTTTGATTGTTTGAGCCTCCACAGAGATACAACCAAGTCACTGATGTATGACCACTTCACAGTTCAAAAATATTTCATGGCACTAAAATCTTCAATAGTTCTTCACAGTCCAGAGGTCTAGAGACAAGCAAATTTCCAAGGTCTAAGCTCTTCTCAAACTGAGTCAACAGGTCAATAATCCAAAGACGTAATTTATCACAATGCAAAGTTTCCACCAATTTTTGTAGCTCTTCCCGCATATCCGAGCTCCACAAAAATATGTCAACAATAAACTTGAAAATCTAAGCTCCAATCTCCAAGTGACTGTCCGCGTATTACCACAGATTTAAATCCAATTTTGCAAACACAAGTTTGGAGTCTGAATTCTGAAGGAGGTCCTACCTCTTTAATGGTGACTGTTCAAAGTTCCAAATCTCTGACTGTCCAAAACACAGATCTGAGATATGTGCTCAATTCCGAGCCACATCATAGATTTGAAGGGTTGTTCCATATTTGCAAGATCTGGTCCTTTTACACACATGCATCAATTCATATTTTTAACCAAAAATTAGATTTTCCCTTAAGCTCTTCCTTCTCGGCCTCATGAGATGTGAAGTCAACCTATTGTACTATCTCTATGATTTACACCGAAATTGATGAGGAAAAATTAAGTTTCAGACTTGTATTTATAGTGATTTCGTCATAACTTAAGAGTCACATCCATTTGAAGTGAGGCCGACTTAATATGACTGTGCATAGGTCGGCTCAAGGGCCAGATATATACCTTTAAATTGTAAAATTCATATCTCCCAAAATATTTGGATTTTTGGGGCGTGTAAGGGCTCATTGGAAAGCGGAAAAAACCCTCTTTAATATGGACTAAGTAATATGTTGAAAGGTTGCCTCTAAGGTCGGGAAAATTATTTTTCTTTGTGACTGTCCTTAAATTTTATGCATAAAAAGTTTGGGACAACATGAGGAATGTTTGGGACAACGTGGCTTCTTCATTGTTATCAATGTCACATAGGATCATAGAGTCATTATGTAGGAGTGCAGCATTCATGTAGCATCATGTATCAACAATGCCATCATATATTAGTGCAGTGATATGTCCTAATGCTGCCTTTATTAATTTTTCAACAACTGAAAAGAAATTTTCCAATCATCAAATGATCTCCAACCATGTTATCAACACCTCATCAAGTTCCATCATCAAGTGTGGTCATTGTTATAGTGTATGAAATCATCAAGTGTAGTCCTCCATATGTCATCAAGGGATGACGTCATCAAGTGTAGTCCTCCATATGTCATCAAGGGCTATTCGATACTTCAATGGTACTTAAGATCTAGATCATAAAACGAGGCCTATGATTGACACTTGGTACCTTAAGAATATTTGTCATCTTGACATCATGTTGGTTCTAGGATTCTTAATGACATATTCATTGATGGTATCAACCAAGAGTCATGGTATCATCATCTGGAACCAGGCATCTCAAGAATATTGACATCTCGGTCAATGCCATATCAATGACAACCTTGATTAACAGGCCTGCCACCCGTGTAAATATTCTTCAGCGGGAACGTCCTGTGATATCATAGTTGCATCAACGGGCATGGGGCCACCCAAGTGGTCTACTAATGGAGCCTACCAACTCATTCGTGGTGTGTCTCTGGGATGATTAGTGAGGTGACAAGTGAACTCGACGTGGCAAACATGTGGGATAGGTGGTTGGCATGGAGGGACACATGGCATGAATTGACATGGATAGGTAAACGGATTTTTAAAAATAGAACTGTATGTGATATACTATAGGGAATGATACGTGGTATCAACATGATGGCTTTGTGACATTATCTCTTTGCAACTTCCTAAAGTGAGATCATATCATTCGTTATATGAGAAGATATATTTGTCTTTTGCTCTTCTTGTATTCAGATTGGTCGGGGATCTTTTGACGTTAGGATGATGCATAATGATGGTGGGACCAGGCCACGTGAAGGTGAGTAGGAAAGTGAAGAAATGATGTGGTGGCTAATAGGGAGGTGACGCGTCAGATGACACAGTGGTACCAACTAGGCATGTGGAAGGTCCATGTGGAGGCTGACAGGGTGTCACGAGAGTGAAGGTGATAAGATAACATGATATGATGGTCGGTCGCAAATCTTGAAATGGCGTGGACATGTGCTGACTTTCTACATAAGCTAGGAGTCAAATTTTGAAATCACCATAGGTATGCGGAGTGCGTAGTCTAAAAAAGAAACAGAATGACCTAGAATCTAGCAAAAAATTTGAAAAAATTCCGCAAATATTTTCTCAGAATCTTGTTTACAGTTGTTAAAATTTAGTATTTTGAGTGCCCTAAGGGGTTATGATAGTGCTGAATCCATTTCCACTATCAAAAATGGATTCCAAACACTCCAAATACCTGATTTTTTGAATTTTATTTTATCGGGTTCCGGCAAAAAAATTGTCGTCCAGGCTATTCCACATGCTAGGTAGACAACTTCTATGCGGAGAGCCTACGATGTTGACACGTGGTTGTTATTTATGGGCCATTCATCTCTCTTAAGCTTCTGCATGGTAGGTATTCTTTATTTTAAATATCAATGTTACTTCTTTTATCTTTACATATATGCATCTATTCATCTTGATTGATCTACGTTGAATATTAATTCTTTACAATTAGGTAAGTCAATTGATAGATTGGACGAATTCAAATTACTATATAGGGATTTATTTTCTTGAGTAATAATAAAACATGGTTTTAGATTCATCAACATATTGATCTATTATACAACCTCTATAAACATATTTCGCATTAAGACAAATCAATTGATTATATTAAAATAATTATTTATTCATAAACCTATGTAAACACAAAATATTTTTAAACCATTAACATCAACATTACTGTACGAAAAGAAGAATCTATCTTTCGAAAGATTGATTGTATTAATTGAAAGGTAAACCCTTATTTACGAAATATTTAAAAAATGAGTCTTAACAAGAAGCTTCCAACTTCTCTCCTCCCCGCACCCTCCTTTTTCTATGAGGAGCTTCCCTATTTATACATTATAACATAGTTATAGGTTTTGATTTGTTGGTAGCTCTAACATTAATAATGCGATGTTAAGGTTTTTTCGATGGTAATTTTTGTTGATAGGTCTTACAATTTACCTTAATATTCAAAATTTCAGGTATTTGATTCATTTCGATCTTCTAAAACTATTTCTCTCCTTTCAATACTTGATCAACCAACTTTTTGATGTCTTTCTTCATGCCGATGGCATAAAAATCAATTTGGGCCGCCACTTTGGTATGGCAATGATGAACTTGTCCATTAATCCTCATCAATCTTTAAAATATGTCCAATTCCTATAACCACGTCTATCCAAACTTTGGTTATCTCCTCGAGATTCACTTTGGTAGGTGCAACACTAGGAAAATACTTTGTGGGTTCGAGGTCCCATTCCTTTATTAGTTCTACGATGACATCCCAGATTTTCTTGGCCATACCCATAGCTTCATCCATGGCCATTCTAACCATCTTGCATTCCAACTTCCAAACATCGATCAATGATTAGTCTTTTTCCTTTCATTTTCTATCAAGTTAGGATAGCGAATCTGGAGTGTCCTAGTGTTTCTTCTTCCAATCAATTATTTGGTAGAAATCCTCACTAGTTGTACATTAGGCTTGTAATTGGGCATTTTTCTCATTTATTATATGCTCTAATTGCAAAAAGTAGTCTTGAATTCCCCCCAACTTTCCCATAAAGGAGTGTTAATATTTTTGAAGGTAATTATTGATTTTCAAATATTTTATTTTAAGTCCTTAAATGTTGTCCTTAAAGGTTGTCTTAGGCCTTTTAGGTTTGTTAAAATTTAGTATTAACTCTTTCCTACAACTCTTCTTTATTGAATTTAGCTGAGTAGTATGAGCCTCCTTTAACTACGACATTTGTTTTTTTTTTTTTTTGACAGGAATGGTTATTGTAATGTATTATCTCTTGGCAAAATGCCTCGTTTCAGATTAAAAAGGGGTGGCAGCGCTCGGCTTTCTCCTTGGCCAGGAGCCAAATGACCTCCTCACAATTGAGCCTGCGAATACTGCGAACTGTAAAATGAGCTATCTTATCTATCTTTCCTAGAATGCTGGTACAAACAAACTGTTCTAATAAAAGACAGTAAAACATTGAAAACTGATTAAGGGATGGGATCCCAGGCCTTGACTCCGTCTTTTAGAAGGGCTCCAAGGGGAAGGAGGACCGCCGTGTTGGCTTCGGCATCAGCTTCCTTATTTTTGTCTCTCATAACATGGAAGAAGTCTAAACTCTGAAAGGATTGTAATAGAATTCTGATTCTGCTCATCAACCTTGAAAGCCTTAAATCAGCAGGAGAAGAATTTTCCACGATGGCCTTTATGATGGACTGGGAATCACCAAAAACCAATGCATCATTTATACCCAGAAAGATAAGCTATTTGAGCCCCTGGAAAAGGGCCAGGGCTTCGGCTTGGATGCTTGTGTTGAAGCCCACACCCCAGGCGAATCTGGAAACAATTCTTCCCTCCGCACTTTTGACAACTCCACCTGCCCCGGCAATGCCAGGATTTCCTTTGACAGCCCCATCGAAAAAGAGAGCTATTTTTGACTTTTTAATGCAAAGCTCATAGAAATATGAATCCTTAAGGCGAATTTTCCAGGGATATAGAGGAACGGGAAGCCTGACAATATCCGTGAAATTCATATCAAGAGAAGCGCCCCAATCAGCATCTTGTGAACTAAGATCTGCTCCATCAAGTTGATCGCCCAAACAGTCTTTAAGATGACTTTTAATTTTAATCCAGACAAGCTTTGGATCGTTCTTCTTGTCTCTGAAGATCCTATGATTTCTTTCCAACCATAATTGCCAGCAGATGATTTTTGGGAGAACAAGCCAGGCTTTTTTGATGTGAACATTCTTGATAGTGCCTCCAGGGTACTTTGATTTCCCGTTTGAGAACAGGTCAGAACATCTGACAGGGAGGGCGAAGACGGTGTTCCAGGGGCCTAAGGCTTCCTTCCAAATTTCTGCAGTGAAATTACAGAAGAGCATCAGATGGGGGGCATTTTCTTCATCAGCCCCACAAAGCGAACAACGAGAAGGCCCCATAAAGCCTCTCTTCTGGAGTCTATCATCAGTCAGGATTATTTGGTGGAAAAGGAGCCAACAGAAAGAATCAATTTTTGGGATTGATGGCTGAGACCAGATCCCCTGCCAAGGCTTCGGGTCGGGGGGAACGTGAGGATGCACAGAGATCTGCTAGTATCCCCACGCCACAGAGTAATACCCAGGGGTCGGACCCCAACCATGAGAGTATTTTTTTCTGTTGTTCATCGGGGCTTTGCCTTTTAAAAGGGCAAGGAAGACTGTATATTCTTTGGAAAGATTCTGAGGGACCTCAAGCTTCTCCCAGTTCTGCCAATTACCGTTCTCCCATTTAGAAATATCCCACAGAGTTTTGAGGCCAGCTCTGTCCATCCATTCTTTTAACAAGGCTAGGGAGCAGTCATCAGCAAGGGGCTCACAACCCATAATATGGTCTTCCCAGATTTTAATGCGCTTACCATTTCCAGGAATCCAGTGCACATGGGGATTGAATAAAATGGAGACTTTTGTGCACAACTTATGGATCATCGTTTCGGGGACCAGAATGGGGTTTTCCAGACATCGTGTTCTCTGACCACGAAAGTATTTTTTCCACAACTCCATCTGAGCCCAACCCGGATTTGGGCCTATTATTCTCCATAGCATTTTTTCTCCCAAAGCAATATTTTGCTTACTGATATTCTTGAAGTTTAGACCACCCTCCATTCGGGGTAAAGAGATTATATCCTAGCTTAAAAGAGGGATTTTCTTCTCATTTTCTTTGCCACCTTTCCAAAAGAAATTTCGGATGTAATCCTCCATTTTCCTCATGATGCCAATAGGAGCCATCATAACAGCAGATTGATAAATGGCAAGGCTGTTCAAGACAGCTTTTATGAGCACTGTCTTACCAGCAAGATTGAGCCAATTGAAGCCCCAGGAGTGAATTTTGGCCTTAAATTTGTCTAGAAAAGACAGCAAGTCTTTGCTGAGGGCGCATTTATGGAAAACAGGGAGCCCCAAGTACTTTAAGGAGGACCATGAAGAGGAGGCTGCAAACCCAAAGCAATTGGAGATATCATGGAGCGTTCTGGCAGAAATATTCCAGCAGTAGATATGACATTTGCCTTTGTTAAGGCTGCTGCCTGAGTCTTCACAATAGACATCCAACAAATCTTTGATTCTTTTAGCAGAGATCAAGGAGGCAGCACCCATCAAGAGAGAGTCGTCAGCAAATAGTGCATGGTTTATGTTTTTAACTCCTCTTGCGATGTTCAAACCCGTGATTTCTTGGGTAGATTGCTTTTTATTCAAGAGGAAGCTGAAAATAGAGGCTTGGAGGACAAAGAGCAAGGGGGAGAGGGGGCACCCTTGCCTCAGTCCTCTAGAGGCTTTGAAAAAATCAGTATCCCTCCCATTCACCAAAGGGGCAATCCAGGGCTCACTGATGCAAGCCTTGATCCATTGAATAAAGTTGGGGCCAAAGCCAAAATTGTGCAGGACATCCAACAAAAATATATGCCTCACCCTATCAAAGGCGCTTTCGAGGTCATTTAACTATGACATTTGTTACCCATATTAACCCTTAAAATATTCTATGAGAACAATGCACTAATCCTCTACCCTATGCTAACACTTGGCATCCATTTGTTTCTTTTATTATTTTATTTACTCCTACAATGATTTAACCTTATAGGTTAATTTTTCCACATCCATATATAAGCTTTGTATTATTTCCTTGTTTGTCGTGGTAGAACCCCAAGAGAAAAGTGAGTAAATAGTGAACTTTTGATTGCTTTGGCTATCGACATTTCATATTATCCTTAGTTTGCGACCTTCTAAAATAACTGCCTCTTCTCCTTCCTTTCCTACTTTTCTTCATTTAGGGACTTTCCAAATGAAAAAAATTCTTGCTTTACTATAGTAATAATCTCTTAGTTCAACGGCCTCATCATTAAGATCCCTACGATTATTAGTAATAAGTACATTATATGTTTTTTAGGGATTATAGGAACAAAAGAAATAGGATTTTGATTAATGATGGAGCTTTGTATTGGGTGGTTTTACATAAAAGTTGTTAGAGTGACCTTCTCTTATTGAGATAATTTAAGAGAAGGCTTTGGCTCCTTTTCCTTACAGGCCTCCTTTGATATTTCTAGTTCTTCCTATTGTTCCTTTTAGTATTAGTACCTTTTTCTCTTGGTTCAACTTTGGGCCTACCATTCATGTTATCTTCTAGCTTCATCTTCAACCTATTTGTTTGCAAAGGCATCATCGTTTAACTTTTTCTCATCTTCCTTGGCTTTTCAGATTACATCAATCTATGAAGAGCATTGTTCTCTTTCTTTTTTCATCTACCTTTCTTTAGCATATTGGACATGTAGCTTGCTTTATTTCTCCCTTTCCTTCATCCTGTACCTCTCCTCCTTATATTTTAATGCATATTTAAATATTGATTCATCGAGAAGGGACTTGTGCTAATAATCTTGCAAAATTTTCATTGATTTGTGGTGTTGTTTAATCACACCAAGAGGGTTGTGTCCCTTGAAAATACTAGTTAGCAACTTCTAATCCTTGAGACTATCTACTTATTTCTTTTCTTCTGGGATCTTATTCAGTGAATAGTAAAAATTATGATAGGAAATCTTAGCCATGATATTCTTGAATTATTTTCCAAAACAAATGGTATTCCCATTTTGACAGTTTGATAGGTGATCTCTCTAATAATTAATTAATCGAGCACTATTTATGGAAATATATGAGGGGATTTCAAACAAACATGCACATAGACATATGTGAGATGTTATTCATTGTACCAATTCCCCAATCCCTTCAGGGATTTTCTTGCTTCTTTGGACACTCTAGGAGCTAGAAGACCGAGCATAATTTGTTACAAGCAAGTCAGTTAATGGTCATAAATCTCACAAAATAACTTACTAACAATATATGTATGGGTGGAATTTTTGGTGTCCACCTCTAATTCATAGTGGGGAATTCATCAGTAAGATAAAAGGAATCTATTAGATAAGAAAATATATAAAAAGAAGGGCCTTGGTTCTCTAGGTATTCCTTTATCTTCAGAAGAGCCTTTAGTAGTTTTTTCAACAATATGCATGAAAAATTAAATATATGAATAGTAGAGACTATTTATACTAATAAAGGAAACCATTCAACCTTGAAGTGAGAGGTATTGAACTCACCATACAATATAGAAATATGCTAATCATAGCTATCAAGTGGTAGAATGGTGGTGGTAGGTGTTAGGTAGGATGCTACATGTTAGCACATTCTTTCAATGAGTCGCTATCCCACTACCATCCTTTCGTAATTTTGATATACTTAGGATGACAGGTGAAGAAATTGTCCAAGAACTACTTATTGAACTAATTTTTTGGATGCTTTAGATGATAAATATGGCTAAAAACTACTAGCTTCATGGAGTTTATGGTTTCCCCTATGATATAGAACATGGTTTCTTTCTGCAAATTGACATGTGCCACTAACCATATCGTCATCTCATTATATGGCATAAAGGGTGGTATCATTGCTACCTAATGGATTTTGGACTTCCTTATGTTGTAGATTACATGGAAATCTTCATCTTATGCAATGAATTTCATGTTGGCATAGGTCCTATATATTTCTCCCCAATTTGGGTACTTGTCAGCTCCTTTAAAGACCCTAGTGTCCATGAAGTGGGTTTCACTTATAATCGGGTCTAGCATAATGGATTCTATGATATTTAACTTTTTTTATGTTTTCCTTTTCATGTGTTTGACATTTAATAATATTTATATGCCTTCAAAACCTGCACACAATAATCAAATATGAGTTTCAAAACATGAATCTCGCTCCTTACTAAAATAGTATGCAGATATTAGTTTCTTACTCTAACATGATTGAATTAAATGAGTAGTAAACTCTCAGATGGAGAGATAGTTTTTTTGTCATAGGGAGGCAAGGCCAAGATAGTATTATGAAAATATGAAATACAAAATGGGTAAATCTAGGGTTTAAAGTATTCATTTATAGTAGTTCATGGTGACCATTTGAAGGTTTTAATGAAATCCTGGAAATACTATAATGCAATCTAGGTAATTCGATGTATTAATCTTCATTATAAATCCTAGTCCATGCAACACTTAGCAAAATTTTATCTAAAATTACCAATAATAGATGAGCGAGATTGTGTTGATGGATCATGGCCAATGGCCATAATTTAGGTGACATATATTGGAGCGGTTTCAATGGAAATGGAAGGGGGAGGAATGTGATGAGATGAATATGATAGAAACTAAGTGTAGGTGGGATCACTAAGGTTTGGGATTTGAAAAGAAATGACTTACTCCCCCTATAGAAGTGTTCCATGGGAAACATTTTGTAAACGACATCAATGAGTTTCAATAAAAAAAGAGGATCAACATCAAATATATTTGGAAATTAGCATCGAGAATTGTTGATGAAAGAAAATTCTATGAGTATCAATATTTTCCCGATATTTTTTTTTTCCGCAACATCAAAATTTGTGAATCAAAGTAAATGATGATTCCAAAGTCTCTACAAAAATTTCTTCTTAATTTTCTATGTCTGATATAGGTGACCATGAAGGTATGATGAAATTCTCCTGATATAACATTAATTTCGAGAAGTCAAAGAAAATAGGTATTTTGATTCTTGAGACAGCATTTTAGTTTCCTCTCATTAACATCGAATATACAGTATAACAAGGGGATGGGAGAATACTATGATTTTTTTTTTTGACTCCATGGAAACTAGAAATGGAATCCTTCAAGGGATTATTAGATAGCATATGTTAAACTTATAGAAAAACATGTGGAGGGGGCCATTATGATTGTTTGATATTTCCTAACTGTGAGGGGAAGGTTAGTGGGCACAACATAACCAAGAAGAAGAACCAATAAATACCACTTTGTTACCCATCCCTCTTCTTGTTATAATCACAAGTTTACCCTTCATCTTCCCAACCTTTCAGCTAATTGGGAAGAATAACCATCACATCAAATAGAAATATTCACCCAAGGTATATTTTTCCTCTTAAATCAAGTTTTTCCCCTCCCCAAGGAATCATAATATATTGGTTTTCCCCTTTATTTAGCTCTACATTTTCTATTACTAAAAATAAAAATTACATAAAATAATAGATTTTGACATTGTAACATCAATTTTGTCACCCCAACATTATATGTTCTTAATTACATTACGTTAGGTCCCTATATTACTTGTTTAGTCCCTTATTGTTATTAGTGTAGCCCCCTTATTGTTATTGTTGTACCCCTGTAACTCCAATATTGTTATTTTTGTGACCTTACATTGTTATTGTTAGGTCAGATAGGATTATATTATGGGCCCATGGACTCCTATATATAGGAGGAGGTTTAGGTCATTTGTATCATCCAAGAATTGTTCATTTATGTAATGTATTGGAGGTTTCCCCCTCAAAGTGGCTGATTTCTAAGGTGTTGATATCTCTTTTCTTCTATTTTTGGAGTTGGTTTCATAAAATTTGGTATTAGAGCTTTGGATTCTGGTGTTTCGCTACTCCAAACAGGTCACCATGGAATTTTCGCAATAATTTTTTTGCTACGAAGGTTCAGATGCTGAAATTTGTACAGTGAGAAGCCGAAATCCTGAGGAACCTCCAGTAAAAATTTCAGATCTTGGTTTGCAATATTTTCGGAGATATGATCTAGGGAAGTTAGGGTTTTTTTAGGTTCCTAAATTTAAACTAAAACAGGTCATCATGGAATTTTCGCTAAAACATTTCATATAAAAAATTTCAAAAGATGAAATGTTTACAGTGCGAAGCCGAAATCCTGAGGAACCTCCTGTAATTTTAGGCTCCTGAATTTCATCTCAGAGAGGTGACCGTGGGAAAAACGTCATAACTCTCTCTCTCTGAGCGTCATATTGGGATTCTGTAAAAAGTGGCTACAATTATAAGGACTGTAGTTTTCGGTATAGCAATTTCAGAGTTGAAGGAGAAAATAGTGACACGTGGAAAGTCGTACAAGTTTGCTCTACTAAACCAGTCTATAATTAGGTCATCATGGGAATTGGGAAAAACAGTTCTTGAAGAATCCAAATCAGGTCAGACCTGTGGCATTCAAAAGAGTATTCAGAGGGCTTCTTTAGCGCTAAGTTTCAGATATTGAAGATACGAAATCACATAGATTATTTAGTTTCAATATCGAGCTCCTCAAAAGCAAGAAAAAGGTGTGTATTTTTTTTCGAATTACATAAGTCTCGTTTGAAAAAAAATTACTTTGAATTTATTCCAAGGGCACGTTGAAGAATAGATATTAGTATTGGATTCTAAAATGCACCTTAAAAAGAATTCAACACCCATTAAGCCTTCAAAAGGCTCTACTATGACTCATGAATATGAATAAACACAGCATGAGATATCAAAATTAAAAGAACAAGTCCACCAAATTTCGCTATCACAAAGAGCAAAAAAAAATGAAATGGACGTTTTGAAGAAAGACATGGAAACTAAGATGGATGGTTTCAATAAAGGCAAAGAAGCTAAGATGAATGGTTTGGAAGATAACATGGATGGCATGGAAGCTAAGATGGATGACATGGAAGCTAAAATCGATGAAAAAATGAAAGACAACATGGAAAACATGAAGAATTATTTGGAAAATTTGATACAATAAATGGTTCCTAATGGCGAAAATATAGTAGAGGAGACTCATGATGAGAATAAAATAAATGTTAATCGGGATTTCATAAACTCTAATGTTGGATGGAAGAACCACCATATTCCAAAGATGGATATGAGGAATTTTGATGGCAAGGATCCCGTAACATGGGTACTACAAATGGAGCAATATTTTGATCTCAATAATGTGAAAAACACACAAAAGGTACGCATTGCAACTTTACATTTAGAAAAAAATACATTTGTATGGTATCGATGGATTTTCTCCCGTAAAAAAATTATCACTAGGTTAATTTTTACGGAGGAAATGATAGCACATTATGAGGATACAAAAGGAAACACCTTCTTTAGCCAATTGATAAATCTCAAACAAAAGGGTTCAATGGTGGAGCACATTGAGGACTTCCAAAAATTGAATATAAGGGTAACTGATATTCTATAGGAACACAGGATTGATGTCTTCATATGGACTTTAAAGGATAACATCCAACATGAAGTTCATGTTTGGGAACCTAATTAATTAGAAAAGGCATTCAGGTTGGAAAGAAAAATTAAATGTAAAATTATGGCAACAAGGAAGCGTACCACTCACATATCTAAAGATGGAAGTGTTGCTACTCCTAGAATTCCACAACCTACAAGGCTGACACCACAAAAATTGGAAGAAAAAAGAGAAAAAGGGATTTTCTACAGTTATGATAGAAAAGGCACTAAAGGTCATAAGTGTGCTGAGAAAAAATTATTTTACATAGATTGTGAAGAGGAAGAAGAAAATGAACAAGAATATTCAAAAGAAGAGGATATACACCAGGAACCAACCCTAGAAGAGGAAGAAATGAGTTTGACCATATCATGTAATGCATTGGCAGGAATTACCACTCCTCAAACTCTCAAGATAGAAGGACATATCAAGAAGAAAAAGGTAATAGTGTTGATTGATTCTGGTAGTACCCATAATTTTATTCATTGTAAGGTAGCCAAGGAATTGAATTGTTTCCTATACCCAGCACCAGAATGTCAAGTGATGGTTGCAAATGGAGGAACTATAAATTGCTCTGGAAAATGGCATAATATCAAGCTAACCATGGGGGAATATGTATTGAATAGTCCAATGCTTTCCATTCCTATGGGAGGTGTTGATGTTGTACTAGGAGTACAATGGTTACAATCTTTGGGGACGGTAGCTTTTAATTTTCAAGAAATTTTCTTGAAATTTTATTCAGAAGGAAAGGAATTCAAATTATGAGGTATTGCAGGGAAGCCGGGAAAGATAATAAGCTCTAATGTCATGACAAATATTCTGAAGAAAGAACAATGAGGCATAATTTCAAAATTATGCTCACTAGAAGTTCCAACATCAAAATCATTTATTTCTGCAGATCTCCAAAAAGTCTTGGACAATCATTCCAAGGTGTTTGAAACTCCCAAAGTACTCCCACCTATTCATGATCATGATCATGCTATTCATTTGACTACAGGAAGTGTTCCTCCAAACATCAGGCCTTATAGATATCCTTATGTCCAAAAGAGAAAAATTGAACGTATGATTGCAGAAATGTTAGAGGCTGGTATAATTCAACCTAGTCAAAGTTCTTTCTTTGCTCCAATAGTACTGGTGCACAAGAAGGATGGATCATGGGGAATGTTTCTGGATTATAGGGAGTTCAATAAGATCACCATTAAATATAAATTTCCCATTCCTGTGATTGATGAATTATTAGATCAATTAGATGGAGAAATTTATTTTACCAAGTTGGATGTTTTTTTAGGATATCATCAAATTAAAATGAAGACTGAAGATATTCTAAAAACAACATTTTGAACTCATGAGGGTCATTATGAATTTTTTGTAATGCCTTTTGGCCTTACCAATGCACCTTCTACATCTCAAGGGTTGATGAATTCCATTTTCAAACCCTTCCTTAGAAAAATTTTGCTATTATTTTTTGATGATATACTAATCTACAACAGGTCTTGGAAGGATCATGTTCAACTTGTTGACAGGGTGCTCAAACTATTGCAAGAGAAACAATTATATGCAAAAACATCCAAATGCTTCTTTGGATTAGAAGAGATGGAATATCTGGGTCATATTGTATCTCACGAGGGTGTTAAGGTAGACCCTAGCAAAATAAAATCCATTAAGGAATGGAAAGTCCCCAGAACCATAAAGAAGTTGCGAGGATTTCTCGGGTTAACAGGGTATTATCTCAAGTTTTTTAAGAATTATGGGAGAATAGCAGCACCTCTAAAAAAATTATTGAATAAAGATGAATTTTCATGGACTCCTGAAGCAACCAAGGCCTTTGAACATCTTAAAGAGGCAATGTGCCTAGCACCAATCTTATTTATGCCAAACTTCGCAAAAGCCTTTGTTGTGGAATGTGATGCCTCAAGAAATGGAATTGGTGTCGTTTTATTGCAAGAAGGAAGACCCATTGCTTTTGAAAGTTGTCCAATCAAAGGAAAGTATCTATAGAAAGCTATTTTTATGTGTTAACCCTGTATAGAAATTAACTGCAAACGAATCTTAAAAATAGAAAATAAATAATAGAGAGAGCATAAAACATAAAACAGATATACACAGAGATTTTTCCCTGGATCCCAAATTAGGACGACTAGCTGGATTTTTCATTATATTCTAGTGTTACAACACATATATATAAATGCCAAAGCATACATAAACCCCAATCCATTAACCCTGGATTAGAACATAATTGTAGTTCCCTTGAACGGATCTACAAAATACGAGGGGCCGAAAACCATCATGCCCCAAAACCATGTGCAAACCCATGCACAAAACCATGGGCGAGTCCACCCACCGGAAAATAAGGGCCAAAAAAAAATTCCAGGGCGCCGCCCAGACTTCGATAGGGGAGGCTACCGCCCCCTCGTGACCTTCCCCTACCTTGCGCCTAGCGCAACATTCAGGGGGGGGCTATCGCCCCCCCTGTTACCCCCCCGCGCGTGACTAGTCGTGGAAAGAATATAACAAAAACCCAACATTCTCCCACTTGTTGTTTTCTTTCTGCAGGGGGCCACAGGAGAGCTGAGTCATTAGGCCAAATTTGCAACACCCATTGTTTCTCTACACCAAGAGAACTTCTAAGTGCTCACAGAATTTTTCAATGCATCTGCAAGATTCTTCAAAGTGTCCACCTTTACCAGCAACACCCTTTTAGCTCTACCATATATATCAAAAAGTGATATTGAACAGGAATGTGCTTTGTCTTTGAATGATAAGTAGGGTTTTTAGCCAATAAAATTTCACTTTGGCTATCACAGTCTATCCTTTTAGATTGCTGCACCAACCCCATTCTTGAACACAATCTCTGCAACCAAACTTCTTCCTTGCTTGCATCAGTGGCTGCCATGTATTCTACCTCTATAGTTGAAAGTGCCATTATAGACTGTCTTTTACTCATCCAACTGAATGCACCTCCAAATAGGCTAAACACATATCCACTTGTAGATCTTCTTTGGTCTAGATATCCAGCCCAATCAACATCAACAAAACCACGAATGTCCAACACTCTTTCCAATACTGGTCTTCCTTGGTAGCACAAGACATAATCACTAGTGCCATGCAAATATCTGAAAACCTACTTCACAACTGTCCAATGCTCCTTCCCTAGGTTTTACATAAACCTACTCAATACTCCCATTGCATGTGAAATTTTTGGTCTAGTACATACCATTGCATACATCAGGCTACCCACTACACTTGCACATGAAACACGAGACATATCCTCCTCTTCTTCTTGTGTCTTGGGACACTGTTCAACAGAAAAATTTGTACCTACAGGAATTAGAACATTCACTGGTTTGCTATCCTGCATATTGAACCTTTGCAATATAGTCTCGACATACTTCCATTATTTTAACTAGAGCTTCCTCTTTACCCAATATCTCTTAATTTCCATGCCCAAAATATAGTTTGCAGCACCAAGATCCTTCATGTCGAATTTGGAGAACATCTGGGTCTTCAAATCTTGGATAATTTCATTTTCATTTCCAATAAACAACATATCATCCACATACAATACCAAATAAATAACATGGTCACCAATTAATTTAAATAAACACAGTGATCCTCGTTTCTTCTAGTGAAGCCAAGTCCCCATATATAGGTATCACATTTCTAATACCACATCCTTTGTGACAGTTTTAACCCATACAGAGACTTCTTTAACCTACATACTAGTTCTTTCTTCCCCTTCACCATAAAGCCTTCAGGTTGTTTCATGTAGATCTCATTTTCCAGATCCCCGTGAAGAAATGTTGTCTTCACATCCATCCGTTCTACCTCAAAATCAAATGCAACAAAAACAGATTAAAGTAATCTAATAGAAGTAAATTTGGCAATAGGATAAAAAATATCACCAAAATCAATTCCCGACACCTGGGAATAATCTTTTGCTACCAACCGAGCTTTGTATTTCTCCACCTTGCCTTCTACATTCATTTTCTTCTTAAACACCCATTTGCTCCCGATGGGCTTCCTTCCAGCCAGAAACTCCACCAGATCCCATGCCTAATTTTTATGCAAGGATGTCATTTCATCAACCATGGTCTCCTTCTAGACTTTTCCATCCTCTAAATCTAAGGCCTCCTTGACAGTTCTAGGATCATAATTCGTTATATTTAAAGAAAAATTTGAATAGAAAGTAGATGGAATATACCTTTCTGGTTGTCTTCTTTCCCGAACTGATCTTCTCACAGCTGGAGTTTGTGGCTCTTCCTCTTCTGAGTCTTCTTCTGTTGTAGAGTCTGATTCATCCTCCTTTAGCTCAAACTCTATATTTTCAGGTTCCTTTGGTAGGAATTCATGTTTAAAAACATCTTTCACCTCTCTAAACACCACATCTCGGTTGTACACAACCTTCCTTGTTTCCTGGTTCTAAATCTTGTAACCCTTTAAACCATCCTTACACCCAATAAAGATGCACCTTTCAGATTTATTATCCAAATTGATCCTTTTATCCTTTGGAAAAAGTACATATGAATCACATCCAAATACCCTCATATGTGAAAGAGAGGGTTTCTTACCAGTCCATACCTCATGTGGAGTCTTATCCTCCAACGCTAATGAAGGTTATCTATTAACTAAGTAACATGTAGTCTCCACTACCTCTGCCGAGAATTCTTGTCCTAACCCGGTACCACTGAGCATGCTTCTTGCCTTTTCCATCAGCGTTCTGTTCATTCTTTCTCCAACTCCGTTTTGTTGAGGTGTGTATGGAGTAGTCTTTTGCCGTGCTATACCACACTTCTTACAGAACTCTTCAAATTCCTTCTTGTAGAACTCCCCACCATTATCCGTCCTCAGCGCCTTTATCTTCTTCTTTGTCTGGTTTTTCACCAGAGCCCTAAATTATTTAAATTTGTCAGAGAATTCAGATTTCTTCCTCAATAAATATATCCATGTATTCCTTGAGAAGTCATCTATGAATGAAACATATTACACAGACTTTCCCAGTGATGGAACTGACACAGGTCCAAACACATCACTGTGCACAAGTTCTAATATCTTGTTCGCCTTCTTAGCACCAGAAGGAAAACTCACCCGATCTCCGATTCCCATATACACAATGTTCACAGAAATCAAAATCCAGAGAGCTATTAGACATACCTTCTACCATACCATTTCCATGTAGTATCTGAAGGCCCTTCTCTCCAATATGTCCAAGCCTTTGATGCCATAGCATGGTATTTTCTCCAAAGATCGGTAGGCTTTACACTCCACTTTTGGGAACCACAGAACTGTTGCACCCATCAATAACACGGTTTCCCTAAAGCTTGTACAAAGTTCCAATCCTAACTCCCCGCATTAATACCAGTGCTCCCCGAACCATCTTATAGGTATATTTCTCGAACACTGTTTTTACACCTGCATCATCCAACTTGCTTACAGAAATCAAATTTTTGGTCAATGCAAGAATGTGCAGAACACCAGGAAGTGTTTTAATCCTTCCACCTTGCAGCTTCAGATTAAATTTTCCACGTCTGAAAATTATGGCCTTCCTATCATCCCCTAAGAAGACATCACTGCCATCACATTTCTCATACTCGTAGAACCACTCCCTATGGGGAGTGAAGTGAAAGGATGCACCTGAGTCAATCAACCATGACTCATGGTCTACATGTGTATTTGAAGAAGAAGCCAAATACACATCCCCACTTTCATCCGAGGTGTTTTTTTCCTTTGCAGAAGGAGCATCATCATATCCCTTTTCTTTCTCAATAGCTTTAGAACTCGTAGTCCTTTTTGTAGTGCCCTTCCTTTTCCGCAGAGATTTCTAGCACACCTTTACAAACTTTCCAAGAGATTTAGGATTTCTACCCAAAACATTATTATTGTTTCGTTCGGGACCTTCCTAGTATAGATAAGGCATTCCATTCGACCCTCCATATTTCTCTCCGTCTCATTTCCTCCGACAGCTAGTTGAGACAATGTCATCAAAATTCAAGGTAGTTGTATTGCTACCTATTGCACAACCAGACTATCCCACGAATCAGTAGAGAACACAACAAACTTATGCACTTATCTTCATTTGAGATTTTAATATCAAGAGATGACAAATCGACTTACTACAATATCAAGGCATTCGTATGCTCCGTCACCAAGTCTCCATCCTTCATCCCCAGTTATACAAATTTTTCCAGAACAATTTATTCACCAAAGACTTAGATTGGTACAAAGTCCCTAGCTTGTCCCACAAGGTATTTTTCGTAGCTTCCCCAAATACATTCAACAATATTGAATCTGAGACACACAACCATATTGTGCTCTTTGCCTTCTAATCCAGCTTCTTCCAGTCTTCATCTAACATTACCGTTGGCTTAGTACCCAGATCTACTGCGATCGAATAATCTTTATCCACCAGCAGATCCTCCATCTTAAGCTTCCACAACTCAAAACTATGACCATTAAATCTCTAAATCTCTATCTTTCCACTACTCGCTATCTTTTTTCATCGCAAGAATCGATCTTGCAGATCTCCCACTAAACAAGGTCTACCACAGGCCCGAGCAAAAAACCCCTCAGTAGCAAAGGCGTCCCCTTGAAGCTAAAACAACTTCAATACCAAATGTAGGTTTTAACCTTGTATAGAAATTATCTACAAATGAATCTTAAAATAGAAAATAAACAATAGTGAGAGCATAAAATATAAAAAAGATAAAAACAAATATTTTCCCCTAAATCCCAAATCGGGACGACCAGCTTGATTTTTCATTATATTCCTTTTAGTGTTACAACACATATATATAAATTCCAAAGCATACATAAACCCCAATCCATTAACCGTAGTTCCCTTGGCCAGATCTACAAAATACCAGGGGCCGAAAACCATCGTGCCCCAAAACCATGTGCAAACCCACGCACAAAACCATGGGTGGGTCCGCCCAATGGAAAATAAGAACAAAAAAAAATTTCTGGGGCGTTGCCCCAAACCCTGACAGCGGGGGCTACCACCCCCCTGTGACCCCCCTGTTACCCCCCCGCGCATGACTAGTCGTGGAAAGAATATAACACAAACCCAACACTATTTAGAGAATGAAATGTTAGAAATACTACATGCACTAAATAAATGGCGACCTTACCTAATGGGAAAACACTTCAAGGTAAAAAATGATCATGATAGTCTTAAACACTTTTTGGAACAAAGACTATCTTCAGAAGAGCAGCAAAAATGGGTCACAAAGATGTTGGGTTATGACTTTGAAATAATCTACAAAAAAGGAAAGCTTAATGTTGTTGCAGATGCACTCTCAAGAAAGAATGAAGAGGTGCAAGCATTTCTTTGTGCCATTTCTATTATCCAACCAGATTGGATAACCGAAGCAAGAGATGAATGGAAGAAGGACAAAGATGTATGGACACTCATTCAAAAGTTGCAGCAAGATCCTAGTACATATGATACATTTAGTTGGAAAAATGATTTCTTATGGTACAAATATCGCTTATATCTTTGTAAGAATTCCCAACTAAAACAAAATATTCTTCTGGAATTTCACACTTCTCCTTTAGGAGGACACTCGGGATTTTTAAAAACTTACCACAGGGTGAAGAAAGAATTTTTTTGGGATGGCCTTAAATCTGATATTCAAAAGTTTGTGGCGGAATGTTTGGTTTGCCAGCAGAATAAAGTGGAAACAATTAAGACCCCGGGACTTCTACAACCTTTATCCATTCCAAGTCAACGTTGGGAGGAGATTTCAATGGATTTTATCACAGGTTTACCTAAGTCCGAAGGAAAGAGTGTCATCATGGTGGTAGTTGATAGACTTACCTAGTATGCACACTTTTGTGCATTATCTCATCCATTTAAAGCAAGTACAGTTGCTACTACATTTGTGGACAGAATTCAAAAGCTACATGGAAGCCCAAGGGTTATTGTGAGCGACAGAGATCCCATTTTTACAGGAAATTTTTGGACAGAGTTATTTTCTTCTTTGGGTACTAAATTAGCTCATAGCTCATCTTATCATCCTCAATCTGATGGTCAAACTGAGATAGTAAATACATGTTTGGAAGGATATCTTCGTTGTTTTGTATCCGATAAACAAACACAATGGGTCAAGTGGTTACCTCTCGCTGAATGGTGGTATAACACTTCCTTCCATACTGCAGCAAAAATGACCCCATTTATGGCACTTTATGGATATCATCCACCTTCCATCACATCATCTTTAAGAGAAAATTCTAAGGTTCAAGCAGTGGAAGATCATATCAAGCATCAACAAGAAGTTCTCCAACTCTTAAAGGATAACCTAAATTTGGCACAAAATCGAATGAAATAATAGGCAAATCAACATCGTAGTGAGAGAAGTTTTGATGTAGGAGACTGGGTATTTTTATGTCTACAACCATACAAACAAATGTCCGTCAAGCAAGCTAATAAGGATAATAAATTATCGCCAAAGTACTATGGTCCTTACAAGGTGTTGCAAAATATTGGTACTATGGCATACAAATTGGAGCTTTATGCTTCTTCGCGAGTGCATCCAGTTATAGGTGAAAATATTCTAGTTCGAATAATATTGCCAGAACTTGATGAGAAAGGAAAAATCATATTGGAACCTGAAGCGGTCACAGAAACAAGAACTCGACAGCTATGAAATCGATCAATTTCAGAGTATCTCATCAAGTGGAAGAACTTACCCACTAAAGATTCTACATGGGAGGATGATAATTTTATACAGAAGCACCTAGAACTACTCAAGCGTTGAGGACAACACTTTTTGAAGGAGAGGGGAATTTTGAGTCTCTATATTACTAGTTTAGTCCCTTATTATTATTAGTGTAGCCCCCTTATTGTTATTTTTGTACCCCTGTAATGCCAATATTGTTATTATTGTGCCCTTACATTGTTATTGTTAGGTCGGCTAGGATTATACTATGGGCCCATGGACTCTTATATATAGAAGGATGTTTTGGTCATTTGTATCATTCAAGAATTATTCATTTATGTAATGTATTGGAGGTTTCCCCCTCGAAGTGGTTGATCTCTCTTTTCTTCTATTTTTGGAGCTGGTTTCATAACACATTACAATTTTTTGGGTAATGAAAGGGGTTTCATAATCCCCTCCCCCTTTGAGTAACACCATCCTCGGTGTTCTACTATCTATAGAAAAATTCTACGTAGAAGAAGGAATATGCCACTTTCATATAAACAACATTTTCCATGGCCTTAGTTTCCACTTCATGAAATGCCATTCATTTTTCATAGTCTAGTTACCTTTATCCCTCCTAGAATTATAGAACATTCCTTCATGGTTGTCCATTGCTTCCCAAGGCTTCCATAGTGTTAGGGTCCTATATTTTATAGGATCTCAAGGTGATGGAGTATTTCATATTTGTAATTTTACATTGTAAATAATTTTCAATTTGAAAATGATTTCCAAAAAAAGGTATATAAAAAAGAAAACCAAAAGAGGGTATGTCAAAAGAAAATGAATTTGAAGAAAAATACAAAAGTAAAGAAAAGTGAAAAAGGAATAAAAGAGAATAAAACCCCACAAAAGAAAATAGAAATAATACTGAAAGTGTTGCAAATTAAATCCCACTACTATTGAATTAGTTTACTTTATGTCAAAATCCAATAAAATTGTGTGTTGCTTGTCTCAAAAATGCCACAATAACTAGATTTTTGTTTCAATCATACAACTTAATCATTATGGAACAATTGTGAATTTCCTGTTAATTAGATTAGTGAATAAAGATTTTCCAAACCGTTTAATCTTGACAAATCAGTAATTAGGTAGAAAATGAGATTTATTCTACAGTCTAATCTGAAACAATAAGAGAAATAATTGATAGAGTAGGTTATATTTTTATATAAAAAAAAGGATATATGGGTTTGCTAGCTTAAATTCATCCTAAGGAAAGAAGATGAAAAAATGTTAGCTTAGAAAAAGAATAGAAAATAGAAGGCTAGGTAGAAGTTGTGTTATAGCTTTGAAAAGCATGAAATTTTTATCCTACATTTGAAAATTACAAAGTTGTATTTCATGCACATGAGAGGGAAAAAGGATAATTTTTTTATCCTAAGTTTAAAAGGATCGGGCACATCAATATTAAGTTTGGGCATATAAATCCTTATCCAAAGTTCTCACTTTTATCGAACACTTCGCAACTCAAAAAACTGTCGCATCATATCAATTTAACTTAACATCACATCTCCACTCATTCGATCTCATGCTCCCTCATCCAACAACCCTTATCACTTTTTGGCCCTTTTTCTTTGTATGATATTTAACATCGGGGAGGGGGGGGGGTCCAAAAGGAGTTGTTTTGTGTTTCGAGCCCATGCTAACGCGGCGCCCTCCCATCATTTCACCCCCCCCCCCCCCCCCCCCCCCCCCCCGCTCCAACCAATTACTACTTTGGACCCCCTCCGAAAAGTATTTTCCCTACCATATCAAAAACCGCCAATCTACCCATTGAGCACCCGTCAAATCATGCCACCTAGACCATATTGTTGTCAATTAAATGTCTTCCTGCGGTATTGCAACCGTTGGTGAATTTAATTCGTCACTAATCGTTAATCCAATGGATCCGCATTGTTAGCGTTGGTATTTGAATACCACCTATCCTACCTTATTTTACTCTAATTTCACCTCATATCGTAATTATCATTGACCTCGCTTCGTTTTTAAACCATTTTCACCTTTTTTCCGAAGGATGCCCAAGTCATCATTCTTCACAAGCACTAAACCCTAATTTCCTCTCCCACTGAGCGAGGGTTTGCTATGGAAATGAGACATTTGAGAAGAGGAGTCATAAGGTAGGTCATATCAGTAAATATGAGGCCATTCCAACTCATAAGATCATGTCTCTATCATTTTTTGAGAAGTCATTCGAAGAGTCAAGTCATTTTCCACTCATAGGGTCGATTTTCCTTCAAACTATTTTTCTGAAGAAAAAAATATGAATTTGAAAAACCTAAGAGAATTTTTTTTCCATAATAGGTCAAGGAAGAAAAACCTCCTTCCAATTTTACACAGGTGTCATGGTTTTAGAGAAATTTCAAAAACAAAGGTGCCACAGGAGAGTTGCTGCACTTCTAGAGTGACCTTGGGAAAATCAAATTTTCTCATATCCAGAGTGTCCAAATCACTTGTTTGATAATTTAAATGATACCTGTCTAAATATATATTTCTATTGAGTTATCATGAGCTTAATTTGGAGTTAAGGAAGGCCTCCAAAAGTTTCTTGCAACAACACTCTGCATTTTTGCACCCTCATTTAGCACGTTTTGACTAGTTTCGGGAAAATTACATTTTGACAAAGCAAATAAAATCCAATAAGAACAAAAAATGTATATTTTAATATTATACTTGAAGGGCTTTCAATTGAGATATCATGGACCCAATTTGGGCACCAGGAAGGCCTCCAAATGCGGTCTTCAAAATGGTGTTGCTTCTTTGTTTTTGAGCATTTTTGCACACAAAAATTTTCCTAAACACGTAGCAACCTGGATGCTACGTAGTGACCAGTAGGTTTTTATTGATGAGGACATAAACCCTAGAAATTTTCAGAGTTTTTGGAGGAGAAATGGTCCATCAAGAGCTCAAAAAACCATCAAACTTTCATGTTTCTGCCTTTAAATCTGCCTAGTTGCTACACGTTTACCAATCTTGGGAGAATAGGTTTTTGGTAGGGAAAATGAGCACCATTTTAAAAACTAGAGGTATTTTTTGAAACTAGACTCACAGATATTTCCAATGAGCTATCATGGAGCTGCTTTGGACATCGGGAAGGCACTCAAAATCAGCCTTTAACATAGGTCAATTTTTCTGCTTGGACGCTGCGTGTTTCACAAGAAAAATGTATTTTACACAGTCTTCAGAAATCTTTGAAGCTTCACTCCAGTTTGACTTTTACTTTAGGAAAGGAGGAATTTAATTATGTAAATGGTCAATATGAATGTAAATATCATGTTTTTACTTTTACCTAGGGTAAATACATTAGGTAAGTCAACCAGTTGAGGTGTAATGAATCAATTCATGAGAGATAGGAATGAGTCACTTTTATCATCCTACACTCTAGCTATCAATTCAAATTTTTATGTAATATCTCCCTCATCTCATGAATTCGACCCCTATGGACGAGTGGAGGTGGTTTTGAGGTATATTTAGCTTAGATCTTCACAGGAGTCAAAGGTTGGAATAGTTGGAATCAATTTCATTTTTCTTTGTGGATCAAGAAGACTTTGTATTTAGTTGTGGCCATTAATACAAGAGGAGTTGCAACTATATTTATGGGATACCCGTGGTATTAAATTTCCTTCATTGTTTCCTCTTTAGTTACATATGTGTAAATGTATTTTTCATTGCCTTTCCATTTCTATGATATGATCTTTTATAAGTGTGAGATTCAGAATTCATGTTAGTCATGCTTTGTTTTGGATAACTGGTCATAATTTTTTTCATGCCTTATATCTGAGATAAATTCATCTTCTATGCTCCCTTAAAGGCTTCTTACATTTTATGAACCATCCCATAACCATTTTCCTCAAGTGATTGAAATTTTACCTACCTTGCTCCATTCATCCCTGCAACCCTTTTTGTCCCTTGCCCTGATCTAGTCTTTCCTTGATTTATTTTCATTATCTACTGATTTACCCAACCAAACCAAAAATCAAAACAACCCCTTGTACTCATCACCTAGCCTAAAACCCTAATTTCTCCATCCCTCTTGATTGTGACCCTTTGGAGAGAGCCCTATCCAGCTTGATAAGGCTAGCTATCAAGTCAAAAGCTTGGTTTGTGGTTACCTCTGTTGGGATTCCTTCCCTTAGCCTTGGGAATCTGGTGGAGTGATAACATACTGGCACCGTTTCCAGGGAGGCGAAAAGACAAATATTTCCTGGGAAATAACGACAAAGATTTAGATCTAATTGTTGATGGTGAACAACAATTGGACACATATGAAGGCTGAACCATTCACCTAGCGACTCCACTGCATGAATATCAGTAACTTCAAGAATTTTCAAGGTGGAAATTTTTGCAAGAAGGTATGCTCCCATGAGCTGGGATCACATTCTAGGTTTCCCAAATAAAATACCTAAGTTGGATTGGCAAAGGAATTTACCTATGTTTAAAGATGATTATAGGAATGATGCTTCTTTACATCTGGTTAAATTTCACATGCATGCACGCAAGTTTAAGGTTGAATTTCCTAAATATTGTCTTTTAAAGATGTTCATGGCTTCTCCTGAAGGAAAAGCATGATCTTGGTATGAAGGTTTGCCACCTACCAATATTTTTTCTCTCACAGTTTTCCATTCAATATTTTATGAATAATACAAGGAGTCCTACCCTTCTTTGTCTTTGGTTAATAATTGGTGTGATCAATTTGAGGTTTTCATTCAAAACCTAGAGGATTATTATGATGATAATGAGTTCATGGATGAAGAGATCTTGGAGGCTTTGCATGAGAATACTTTTCATCACCAAAAAGAGCAAGTGTTTTATCTCATGGAAGAAAAAGATAATTTATATTGTCTTGATGTTCACAAAGAATTCCCAAAGGAGACAATTCTTGAAGTAGTACAAAAAGTTGATTAGCCAAAGGTTAAAGAATATATTCAGAATCCTTATGAATCTTTAGGATAGAAAGAAGACCATTACTTTGTTATCAAAAGAAAACAAAAAGTACTTTCTCCTCTTTCTGAAGATGAGATAGACCAGCTCCTGAAAATTCATATTATAGCCCAAGCTAATGCAGGTTTGTAGTGTTCACATAGTCAAGAATGTGTTGGTAAAACTTCTTCCACTTTTGAAAATGAAAATCTAAGTTTAAATGAGGATAATCCTGAAACTAGATTTATATATCATCATGAAGAAATAAAATCTCCTTTTCCAGTGTTCATATTTGATGAAGTTTCTCCTGAACCTGATTTTCCTAAGTACGATAAATATGAAGATAATTTAGATGAGGAGTTTGATGAAATTATACAGGATATTTTCATGACAAAACCAATTTATGATGATGATTCCCTACAAGGAGATCAACTAGCAGATACTTTTTTTTTTCATGAAGATGATAGGGCTATCATGTTTTATTATCTTGAAGAATTTTTCTTGTTTAAGGATGAATTAGACTATTAATTTGAGGAGTATGAACCAAAAAGAGAAAAAAATGCCAGAGATTAAGTCGGAATTTCTCATGCTTGAGGAATTTACAAAGAATACTCAAGTAGCAGAAGGTTATACTTCCCCATTCTTTCCCATCGATCAACAACCAAGTGTTCTTTCAGATCAGAATGAAGGGAGTACTTGTATTTTTGCTGCTGAATCTCAAGACAAAGTAATGCTTCAGGATTTTCAAGATCACTTCAGTAGTATTTTGCTAGAATTGGAGAAGATGAATTTTGTTTTGTTTGTCAGTATAAGCCTTGGTTTCAGCTTCTATTGTGAATTGCCTTCATGTATATTATTCTGCTTGCTCGAGGAAAGTGAGAGAAGAACTTCAGTAAGTAGCCATATCTTGGATTGGTTACACTAGAAGGATCATTTCACCTAATCACCAATTGTGCAACAAATTAGTGTAGGTTGGTATCATTTCAGTTTGATTTTATTTTATTTTCAGTAAGTGTTGACAGAATTCATCAATGTTTGAAGGTCGAGGTGAAGGCCCTAAGGATTTGATGATCTGTTAGTGTGGGTTGAAGTTTTCACTGTGCTTTCAGTTTCAGTTTTAGTTTTAGTTTACAGATTGGACTCCATGCCCAATGGATAAGGCACTGATCAATAATTTCCCAAAGATCTGCGATTCTAAACACCTTCTTCGGAGCTATCTTCCCCAGGTGGAGTCGATGTTAGCACTGGTATTTTCATCTCACCCATCCTGCCTTATTTTACTCTAATTTCACCTCATCTCTATAATTATCATTGAACTCGCTTCATTTTTAAACCATTTTCACCTTTTTTCCAAAGGATGCCCAAGTCATCATTGTTCACAAGCACTAAAACCTAATTTCCTCTCCCACTGAGCTAGGGTTTGTTATGGAAACGAGACATTTGATAAGAGGAGGCATAAGGTAGGTCATATCAGTAAGTATTAGGCCATTCCAAATCATAATATCATCTCTCCATAATTTTTTGAAAAGTCATTACAAGAGTCAAGTCATTTTTCACTCATAGGGTCGGTTTTTCTTCAAACTATGTTTATGACCAAACAAAGATGAATTTGAAAAAATTAAGAGATGTCTTTGTCCATTATAGGTCAAGGAAGAAAAAAATCCTTCATATTTTACACAGGTGTCATGGTTTTAGATAAATTTCAAAAACACAAGTGCCACAAGAGAGTTACTGCACTTTTGGAGCGACCTTGGGAAAATCAAGTTTTATCATATCTGGAGTGTCCAAATCACTTTCTTGATAATTCAAATGATAAAGAGACACATATATATTTCCAATAATATATCATGAGCTCAATTTTGAGTGGAGGAAGGCCTCCAAATGTTTCCTGCAACATCACTCTGCATTTTTGCACCCTCATTCAACATTGTTTGACCAGTTTTGGGAAAATTATTCTTTGACAAGGAAAATAAACTCCAAGCAGAAAAAATAAATGTATATTTGGAAATTATACTTGAAGAGATTTACAATGAGCTATCATGGGAAACATTTGAACACCAGGAAGGCCTCCAAATGTGGTCTTCAAAAAAGTGTTTCTTCTGTGTTTTTGAGTATTTTTGCACACAAAAATTTTCCTAAACATGTAGTGACCTGCACGCTACGCTCTCTTTTGGGACATCCAAATGAAAATGGACACTACTATCAAGTTTGTATTCATTTGGACATCAACCCTAGAAATTTTCAAAGTTTTTTGAGGAGAAATGGTCCATAAAAAGCTCAAAAAACCATCAAAATTTCATGTTTCTGCCTCTAAATCTGCTTGGTAGTTGGGCATTTACTAGTCTTGGGAGAACAGGTTGTTGATAGGGAAAATGAACACCATTTTAAAACCTGGAGGTATTTTTGTAAAATAGACGCAAAGGGCTCTATAATGAGCTATCATGGAGCTTATTTGGACACCAGGAAGGCACTCAAAATTAGCCTTACAACGGTCAATGTTTCTGCCTGGACACTGCACATTTCACAAGAAAAATGTATTTTACACAGTCTTCAATTTTTTTTGAAGTTTCACTCAAGTTTTAGTTTTACATTAGGAAATGAGGAATTTACTTATGTAAATGGTCAAGATGAATGTAAATATCATGTTTTTACTTTTACCTAGGGTAAATACATTAGGTAAGTCAACCAGTTAAGGTGTAATGAATCAGTTCATTAGAGATAGGAATGAGTCACTTTTCTCATCCTACACTCTAGCTATCAGTTCTGCTTTTTATGTAATATCTCTATCATCTCATGAATTCAACCCTATGGATAATAGAGGTGGTTTTGAGATCTATTTAGCTCAAATCTTCACAGGAGTCAAAGGTTGGAATAGTTGGAATCGGTTTCATTTTTCTTTGTGGATCAAGAAGACTTTGTATTCAGTTATGGCCATTAATACAAGAGGAGTTGCCGCTATATTTATGGGATACCTGTGGTACTAAATTTCCTTCATTATTTCCTCTTTAGCTACATATGTGTAAATGTATTTTTCATTTCCTTTCCATTTCTATGATATGATATTTTATAAGTGTGAGATTCAGAACTCATGCTAGTCATGCTCTGTTTTGGATAATTGCTCATAATTTGTTTCATGTCTTCTGTCTAAGAGAAATTCATCTTCTATGCTTCCCTCAGCCTTCTTACATTTTCTGAACCATCCCATAACCATTTGCCTCAATTGATTGACATTGTAATTACCTTTCCCCATTCATCCTTGCAACCTTTTTTGTCTCTTAACCTGAACTAGCCTTTCCTTGATCTATTTTCATTATCTACTGATTTACCCAACCAAACCAAAAATCAAAACAACCCATTTTACTCATTACCTAGCCTAAAACCCTAATTTCTCCATCCCGTCTGGCTATAACCCTTTGGAGAGAGCCCTCTTTGGCTTGATAGGGCTAGCTATCAAGTCAAAATCTTGGTTTGTGGTTAACTCTGTTGGGATTCCTTCCCTCAGCCTTGGGGATCTGGTGGAGTGATAACACATAGCACCATCAACGGGAAATCAATAAAATTGTGTATAAACCCATGCCTGCTAAACTTATAAACTTTTAACTTGTCTTTTTATTTGCTTTGTGCATGTTTGTTACAGGTTGAGAGAATGCTATAACAACTACTCTGATCACTGTCAAAGTACTCTCTGCAATTGTCGCACCTCCTTCCTAATATCAGATATTTACACAGCCCTAGTGCCCATTTGTCTATTAGAAACCCTCATTTACTATAAAAACCTAATCCAACCATGCCTCCTAGGAAGAAGGGACAGAAAGAGCCTATAATTCCACTACTCCATTCCCCAGTTGACCTTGATCACCTACCTTTGGCGGATAGGGATTGTAAAATCCATGAAACCCTATGTGAGTTCGAGTTATTTGAAATATAATACTGGCTTGAATACAAATTCATTGACAAGTCTGATGATATTAGACTATGGGAGTCCAATTTTCCCCACTACATCTTTCCCCACACCCATAGTCCCCCGGAATTAATCAGTAAATGTCAAGCTTGTTATGTACCCAGTCAGAGAGCTATAATATCCCATACAGGAGAGATTTCACTTAACATAAATCCCTAATCCATAGACCAAATGATGCATTCCACTATCACAGAAAATGAAACCCCTTTCTCTCTGGAAGCACTCACTGAATTATATCAAAATCTAGATTTTATAAAAAGGGCTAAAACCCTTGAGCTTTTTCTCGCTGAAGATGCCTAATTACCCAAGAAGAACCCTCCTTATTCATCATCAATTTTCCCTAATAGAGCCAAGAAAATCATTATTGTTATCTCCTACCTCCTTGGTTGTTACTCATATCAGTAGGTAGATGAGGCCATTATAGGATTCCTTTCCATTTTCTCCATAGATTCTAAGCCTTCCATCTTATTCAAATTTAGCCAATTCCTTACAGATTCCATCCATGACTAGTTTTTAAGATTCCAAACTGAAGATGTATTTAAATATGCCTCTATTTTAGTATATATGCTTTTGTATTTTCAAGGGGACAGGTTCAAGTTTGCAATGCAAAAGTTAGATGATGATGGAAATCAACGATCTGTCATCTTCTGGACTACAATGGTAATGAAGGAGAAAAAAGAATACTCATAAAAACAATTCATAGAACTGTTTGTACATCCAACACTCAATCTTTTGAGCAGCAATTCAGAGCCAAGAGTCAGTGAAGAAATCAGGAAAATTTTGCAGTTATCAGACCAAACCAAAATAGGAGTCTTGTATATTTACCATAATTAAGAGAACTAAGAATATATGGATGTGATCTTGCGCCATATAAGCTCCCAAAATTCCTCCCAATGAGGATTTTTGCTGTAGAATACATCAGGAAAATGCTCAATGCCGATGAGGTCCATTTCTTGTCTGCAAAGAAGTAATTTCAATTTAGGATCAAAACACAAATAAGACCCTTCATTTGTAACATCAAAACTACAGAGGATGAAGTAGACAAATTTCCAAAGGAAATTAAATTCAGCCTCAATTTTACATGGTCATATGATCCATTATGTACCATCTCCAAGCTAAGGGTAGAAAACATATCTATACCTTAGATTCATACACAAAGACCAGAAATTGAGAGGTACATGAACCAACTATAATGGATTGAGAACACTCTACAAGAAGCTGAGGAACAGTTGGTTTCAACTTCAAAATCACAGACTCCCATTCCACAGGAGAAAGAAGGAAAAAGGATGAGGGAAGAAGATTCAACTTTAGTGAATGACACTTCCAGCAAAGAGTTCAAAATCATGTACAGGAAGAGGAATAAACTTAATCCCAAGGTAAATACAAGAAAATATTTAGAACAGAAAGTCATCATCATCACTAAAGAGACACCTACTTCCTCACAAGTTGGTGGTCAAACTACACTTTCTCCTACCACTTCGACAGCTTCACAGGATCAGTAACAAGCTATTCAAACCATTACAGTTTTCACAAGCGAGAAAGAGAAGAGCATCTTTGATACATTCAAAGAGACTAAAGTGAAGAATTATTTTTTGAAGACCAATACTTATTATCAATTCTGGAAGCAAACATCCAACTCTCAAAGTAGACTGCTATCAGCCTTTGACTCTGAAAAAGGAAAAATGCAGATGGATTTTCTCCAAGCATAGATTCCACAACCCAAGATAGGAGAAGATTACGAAAAGAGTGCATCTGAATTTTATATTAGATACATACATCCCATTGATCAAATGGATATGCACAAGTAGATAGGTAAAACGATTTCATCTATGCTCACTAACACAAGTCTATGAGGTTGTCCAAGTTGTTGGTTTCCTTAACAAATATCTAGTCACAACTCAAGATGGAGAAAATCTCTGCCATGGCCAAGGATTCAAGGATTAAGACTTTGGAAGACTTAGTGATCAGATTTGGATATGATCTTTAATATTCCTAATTAGCCCAAGCTAATAGGAATATACTATTTTGTTTTCATTTTCTTGTTGCAAGAATAAGATTGTAAAGAAGGATAAAATAAACTCCTAAAACAGAAAAATAAATCAATGCCCATGTGAACAAGGCTAAATCTGGGCTGCCTTAATAAAATCCCTAATGTGTGAAAGGGATTGTGAATATTGACTAGGTCAACAAGACCAAATCCATAGCGATGTCCAGATGCAATGTACCTCCTAGATGAACAACGTAGATCTAGTTGGAGGCTACACATGTGAAAGGAGCTAAACCTTTGAGATGGTTTAGGGTTTTGCAAGGCTTTCATATTATAAATGAAAAAGGAGAAAAGCATGAGAAGGGTTTTTGAACATATTGTCTTGAAAGGATTTTTCTGTTTAGACACTTCTCATTCTCTAGCTATTTAGCTGAGAATATTGTTGCTTAGCACTAGGGTGTTCTCGGGCGAGAATCCCACCTTTTCCGTTGAGTAGCTCTTGGAGGAGTCTTGCATTTCTTGTCCACTATCAGGCATTTGGCCAAGCTCTTATTCCAAATACAACTCAGATCCTGTTGAGGGTTTGGTTTTCCTTGTAAGCAACAGAAAATGGAGGCTAGATCTATTCATATCTAGGCCATACTAGTGCCTATTTTTAGTGGGGAAGCCTTATATCCCTTTGGCAAGAGTGTATTAGCTAATTGGAGCTTCATATCTACATCTTGGCATCAGGACAAACACTACATCAAGCCTACAACACATTTAATCTTCCTGAACTGCATTATTTTCAAGTGAGAAGTTGCAGGGTGTTTGGCAACTATTTGGAGGAGAGATCCCTAGTGTAAAGGAGCCTTCCTTACACCGTGGTGATCCATGGATTAGCCATCTAATCCATGTATGTTTCAAATATGATCTATTCATTGATGTAATTACTTCATAATTTCGGAATCATTCTGCAGATCTGCTGTAGTAGATCTCAAATCTACTCTTTGTGCTTCATGTACTACTGAAAACCCCAAGGGGTATGTAAAATAGAGACAATCTAGTGTACCGATCTGATATAGATCTAAAATTTTGTACAAAGATCTGTCTTAGATCTGAGTTGTAATCTACAACTACTATTTACTCATATAAATAACGTTGTCAAGGCTTTGCAGTGAAATATATTGTTGCAACACCTCTTTTAGAGGGTTTTTCTTCATAAAATTCTCCATATTTCTCTTGTACATTGATTGGGCCACATTGTAAATATGATTTACCATTGTATAAGCTATTTTTGAGCTATCATATTGGTCTCTTTCTACTGCTATCTAAGACTGCGTTATTTTCTGGGCTGTGTTCTTTTGTATTGCTGCAGTCCCTTCTTTGGGAAGTTTTCAAGCCTTACTAGGTGTGGGAGGTATATTTAACCCACCTAGTTTGATTTTTTTCTGGTATTCTCTTGGATTTCAGTCTTATATTAACAGATCTAAGGGATACAAGGGCTAATTTCATAATCTGTAGCATCCGTTTTTGAAAAATGCGGTTTTCAAACATGCCTAGCTAGCAGTCCCGATTTTGGGATATTACAGTGGTATCAGAGCATCTTTCTTGGAATAGCCTATGCTTTGCTTAATAAAGAGCCAATTTGTATTTTCATGGAAAGAAAATACTAATGAAGAAGTGTGGTTACATCGAATCCCTAGAAGGAAAGGGTCCAAACCTTTTATCTGGAAGTTTTCAGAGAGAAGAGTTTTCAAAAACACTTTCTTAAGCTATGTATGTACTGAAGGAAGAAATTCGGGGAATGAAGAGGGAGAGAGATGTAGATCCCTCCAGAGGATTCTTACATCAAGAGATCCCCAGTACTTCTTACCATGTGTGTGAGCATTCAGCCACACAACCTAATCTGCAATGTTGGAACATGCCTACTTTCTTGTCAAAGAACGAAGGAAAGGGAGGAGCACCAAAGGAGGAATCTATTGGTGATTATCTCCAAGAATATGAGTCTCTATAAAGGAGATTCAAATAGCATCTCAGTTTCCCAGAGTTTTTTCAACTCAGAGAAGCAAGATCCAACACCTAAAGTAGAATAATAGGGTGCCTTCAGCACACTTTGGGTAGATTCTCTCTACCTACTTTTGATGGATCACCTAAATACTTAGCCAAGTCTTGGGTAAGGAAGCTTGACACATACTTTTAGCTGCATCAAGTGTCAGAAGAAGAAGCCTTGAGAGTAGCAGCATTGCATATTCAAGGGAAGGCTTATGCTTGGTGGTTATTTGAGTCCTCTTCCTTGAAAGGGATAAACATCTATTCTTATGCAAGGTTCACTAGGAGACTAGTGACAAGATTTGATGTGAGACATTCTGAGACTTATTGGGAAGAGAAAATCAAGCCCAAGAAATCTGAATCTTTTCATAACTTGGAAGATTCCATAGAGCCAACTCTAGTCCTAAACATTTTTGAGGGGGTTGAAGATCTGGTGTACAATTTTCCAGAGGCAAAATCCCCACTACAGCAAGGTCTCTTTTCTAAAAGAGGAGACATGAGGGTTCCTTCTTCAGTAAGAGATCAATAAAAAAGGATCTCTTAATGATGAAGCATTCCCACTGATGAGGAGAATGGAAAGAAAGAGAAGAGAAGATCCTCCAGCTCTGTGATAGCAGGAGGAGATCTGTTTTCCTCTAGAGATGGAGATGAAGTAATGGCTTCCACTAGAGGGGCTCTTGCATATTTTCAAGGGGTTCCTAAGGATCTTCCATATGGAGGAAATGAGAAGCATGTGTCTTTTTTAAAAGACAATGAGACAGAAAAAAGCAGGGATCACAATGTTGACATAGCAGGAGGTGATCCACTATCAGAAGAGAATGGAGCAATTGCTCCAATCAGAGGCACTCCTACACCACTAAGAGGGGTCTCCAACTTTCATGAGACTTCCACACATAAAATAGAGTTGAAATTGCACAGTGGAAGCAAGGACATGAGGATCTCATCTATCATGCATATGAGAAATCTCCCTAAAATCTCATTATCTAGTGGCAAGCCACCTGGGAGGCCACTTGATACAGATTCTGTGGGGAAGACCTCACAATTTTCTGCTCCAAAATTAGATCCAGGAGGGTTTGTATCACTTGAAGATAAAGCTACAGTGTTGGGAGACTTGGGTAAGCTCAAGGAGGAGGGAAATCGTTTTCCCCTATCATCATCACCCACTCTCCTTTCTGATGCTGCGCTGTGGGAGGAGAAGAAGGGAAGGGACAACCTTCCAACCCATATCTTTGGCATAGGATATGTAAAGGGAAAGATTGGCAACATGACAGAAATTTATGTTGATGCATCATCAGCGTTGTCATTGTTGAGCAGTGTAGATCTGTATTAGAAATCCCGACTACTGGTGGATTATTCCAAAGATCTGCACACATGTATGATACTTGATGACCAGCTGCATGAAGAGGGCTACTTAGTCCAAGGAGAATTCATATATCATCATGGTAGAATATTTTTTCCTAGAGCTTCTAAGCACAAGCATAAGATCCTAAAAGGAGCCTATAAGGAGTTCTGTTTCATCCATATGTATTCCATGAGGATCTACAACATCATCATGAGGAGCTCTGATTGGGAAGGCTTAGAAGAGGAACTATATAAAAATTTTCAAGAATTCATGAGCTATGTGGAGTTGGGGTAGTAATGGGACTCTACGCAAGAGTCATTTCAGCCATCTCTTCATTATTTGGAAAGAGGGGAAAGATCCATGCACAACTCCATGTGTATGAGACACATTGATGGTAGAGGATGTGTTCATGTAAAACAAGTCTTATTTTCTGATTGTACATGTTCCTTTACTATTTTTATGCAGACCATGAGTCCTAAAAGGAGTAATGTATCATGTAAATCTCATGGAAATTGTTGACCCACTAAAAATTCTAAATTTGGCCACTCCCTTGATGTGCAAAGGGATATTTATTTTCATGATGGGTGCTTCCCAAAGGCACCAAATATATCTCACATTTTCTGAAATAGTGAGATGACTTGGGAAGAAATTAAGTGGTGGGAAAACCACTTACCATATCTGAATCTGATGCATGCAGGAGATGCTTTGCGGTGGTTCCACATGTGGGACTATGATCCACCTCCATGCGCAAACATTTATGTTTGTTTGTATATTGTTTTGATCCCCTATATTGATAATGTACTTGTACTTTTCATGGGGATGTATGGAGGAAGGAGGGAAGGCATGCAGGTGCCCTATGGGATGACTACACTCCATGTACTTTATGTCTTATATTTCAAGGATGACATTAAGAAAACCATGGTTGTTTCATGTGATTCATTATTTCCTTATGGGAGGAGTTGTTTGCATCTCATGAGAACATTGTTGGAACAAGTCATGGATGGATGGTTTGGTGATCACTTAGCTTATGAGAGAAGCTTATCCTTTGTTTGTGACACTAATGGAGGAAGAGATGAGTTGTAGCACTCACCTTATCAGTTGGTTGAGGACAAGCAACATTTTGGAGGGGAGGACTGTAATATTCCTAATTAGCCCAAGATAATAGGAATATACTATTTTTTTTCATTTTCTTGTTGCAAGAATAAGATTGTAAAGGAGGATAAATTAAACTCCTAAAATAGAAAAATAAATCAATGCCCATGTGAACAAGGCTAAATCTGGGCTGCCTTAATCAAACCCCTTATGTGTGAAGGTATTATGACAATTGACTAGGTCAACAGGACCAAATCCACGGCGTTGTCCAGATGCAATGTACCTCCTAGATGCACAACGTAGATCTATTTGGAGGCTACACATGTGAAAGGAGCTAAACCTTTGAGATGGTTTAGGGTTTTACAAGGCTTTCATCCTATAAATGAAAGAGGAGAGCATCATGAGAGGGGTTGTTGAACATATTATATTGAAAGGATTTGTTTGTTTAGAAACTTCTCATTCTCTAGCTGTTTAGTTGAGAATAGTACTACTTACCACTAGGGTGTTCCCAGGCGGGAATCCCACCTCTTCCATTGAGTAGCTCTTGGAGGAGTCTTGAATTTCTTGTCCAATATCAGGCATTTTTCCAAGCTCTTCTTCCAAATACAACTTAGATCCTGTTGAGGGTTTGGTTGTCCTTGTAAGCAACAAAAATTGGAGGCTAGATCTATTCAGATCTAGACCATACTAGTGCCTCTTTTCAGTGGGGAAGCCTTCTATCCCTTTGGAAAGAATGTATTAGCTGATTGGAGCTTCAGATATAAATCTTGGCATCAGGCCAAACTCTACATCAAGCCTACAATGCAGTTTATCTCCCTAAACTACGTTATTTGCAAGTGAGAAGTTGCGGGGTGTTTGGAAACCATTTGGAGGAGAGGTTTCTGGTGTAAAGGAGCCTTCCTTATACTATGGTGATCCATGGATTAGCCATCTAATCCATGTTTGTTTCAGATTTGATCTATTCATTGATGTAATTACTTCAAAATTTCTAAATCATTCTACAAATATGCTATAGTAGATCTCAGATCTACTCTTTGTGCTTCATGTATTGCTGAAAACCCCAAGGGGTATGTAAAATAGAGACAATCTAGTGTAAAGATATGATATAGATCTAATATTTTGTACACAGATCTGTCCTAGATCTGATTGTAGCCTACAGTGGCTGTTTACTTATAGAAATAACATTGTCAAGGATTTTCAGTGAAATATATTGTTGCAACACCTCTTTTAGAGGGTTTTTCTTCATAAAAGTCTCCATATTTCTCTTGTACATTGATTGGGCCACATTGTAAATCTGATTTGCCATTGTATAAGCTATTTTTGAGATATAATATTACTCTATTGCTACTTCTATCTAAAACTACATTATTTTTTGGGCAATGTTCTTTTGTATTGCTGCAGTCCCTTCTTTGGGCAGTTTTCAAGCGTTACTAGGTGTGGGAGGTCTGTTTAACCCACCTAGTTTGATTTGTTTCTGATATCCTCTTGGATTTGGGTCTTATATTATCAGATTTCAAGGGATTATTTCATAATCTATAGCATCCATTTTTGAAAAATGCGTTTTCAGACATGCCTAGCTAGCAGTCACGATTTTGGGATATTACATGATCCCTCCAACATTAGAGCTGCAAAAGAGGTGATTAAAAATAAAAATGTTTACATAACAGCATTAAGGAAGCAACTTAAAATTATAGCTACAAAGGACCCCTTGACCAAATAAATTGAAGAGACAAAATCCCAGAAATCAGACATGATGAAGCTCATCATGGAGTAGAATTCCTAGCTGAGGTAGCTGGAATCAGAGATAGAAAAGATGATAAAGGAAAAAGAACAGGCTGCCAAGATTTTTTTACTTCCTTTGGAGGATGTACCCCTTACAACCATTCCCATGGCCATGCCTTCTACAATAAGTACAATAGATGGAGCTGAACAACTCACTAAAGCAATGCAAAACCTGTCAATCCAAACAGAAGAAATAAAGAAGCTTATGGACCAAGTGAAATTGTTGTAGGATCACAAGTACAGGAGTGATAACTCACATGCAGCTAAAGCCCAGAGAGCACATAAATTAATATAAAGGTTGCATAAGTCTGAGAGGGATTCATATATTGGAAATACCTTAGGCCAAGTCAAAGAGATAATTTGGACAAACTTCTTTGAGGATTCATGTTGTGTAATTATTGGTGAAGTGTTTCTATTGTTTCTGTGTTTTTCACTATTATTTCATTTTATCTGTTTATTAGAGTTCGTAATTGTAAAACAGAAAGTGTGATGAATAGGCCATGTTATATAAAGCACCTTATTCTGGTTGATTTTACAGTTTAAATGTTTTCTACTTGAAGTCAGATTGAAAAATACTTAATTTCTTTTCAGTCTCAACTGAAAATCCACTTTTCTGCCATATCCATTATTCATTTAAAAATATTAAAAAATTTAGTGAATTCAACCTAGATTTCCTTGTTATAACTCTTAAAAATTGATGCAAAATCTATTTTTAAGTTTTGACTCCATTTCCCAATGGGAATATAAATATTTAATCAACCAAATCAATCAAAATCAAACAAACAACCAAGTATAATCATAATTAGCCTAATATCTATTACAAACAAAGTTAAATCATAAACAAAGATCCCTCTCTGTAGCTGGCAAGGCTAGATCCCAACTTCCAAAGAGGTTTTCATGTTGTCCTCTATGTTTATTCTACCAATATTTTAAATTAAAGAAAGATAACATAGTGGCGACCATACTGGGGAACAATGGAAAAAATTGTAATTTCTTTCAAAATAACCCTGGTTAAAACATTGTATGATAGGAATAATTTAAAATTGGTTGTCTTTTCAACAGTGTAAATAATAATTGTGTGTGTGAATTTAGATCATAACTCTGGTTCCTAAAAGACACTATACTAGAGCTCATCCTGATCCAAAGCCTACAGAAATTGTAGATGACCCTATGAAAATATGAAAAAGAAAGAGCATAGCAGAAAGCTAAGTAAGTAGTAGTCCGCCTCATAGAGGAGATTCATTCCCAAAATAATTTTTAACTCTGCAAGACATTGAATTTGATGTACCCTTTCAACAAAGCCTATTTAGAACTAAATCATCCAATTGGGCAGACCAAATAGTAGTATATCAAGCTACATTAAGAAGAAATTCATCTGAAGCCCAATATGCTCCTGCTGATATAGACCTTCAAATCCTCCAAGACTTTGATAAATTGAAAATTTTAGTCTCGGGTTTAGACCTTTATGTTCATGAAGCTTATGTCCATCAATATATATAACTTTCTTCTCTGACTTCTTATGCAGAATAATCCACCTCATCACAATTTGTGCATCCTAGATCAGCAAGTCCTACCCCTTCTGTAGTTTCTACAACTACTCCAGTACTTTCCCATAAATCAGTAAGCCCTACTCCTTTTTTAGTTTTCACAACTACTCCAGTACTTTCTCACCAAACAACTCAAACCCCTTATTCTCCCCAATCCTCAACTGCAATCCAACCTTCATCTCCACCAAAACCCCAAGTTTCAACTCAGTCTTTACGTTCCATTTAGCCTCCACCTTTCATCCAACAACCACATCATATTGTTCACCCTCATATCCCTATAATGGAAGCTAGCTATGCTCCCCTTGTCCTTCAAGTTCATTTGGAAAACATGCCACAAAATTATCAAACAATAATCCCTTAATTTGATGGAACTAGACCTATCACTTCCCAATAGCATGTAGAGACACTAGTACATTTGGTCAAATTCCGACACTTTAGTTCTGACACTTTTGACCAAATGATAGAAATTTCCCCAATTTTTATCAATTTTTCAAATCCCGCCCACAACTGTCACTATACCGACGTTTGGAGACAAGTGTCGGTATTTCGATACTTAGAGATAAGTGTCGATATTGCGACATTCAGAGAAAAGCATCGGTATTGTGATGGTTTGGAGAAAAGTGTCGGTCTTGTGACACTTAGTAATAAGTGTCGGTATTGCGATGTTCTGGAGTAAAGCATCAATCTTGTGACGTTACAGAGAGAACTGTCGATATCACGACAGTTAGGACAAGTGTCGGTATTGTGACAGTTGGGTCAAGTGTCAGTCTTGCGACGGTCTGGAAACAAGTGTCGGTATTGTGACATTTGCAAGTGTTCGTGTTTAGGAAAAATATTAGGGTTTAGGGTTTAGGAACAATATTTGGGAGTTATATTTTAGGGTTTAGGAACAATGTGTCGGGTCATGTGATTGGGTTTATCGTTTGGGAACAATGTTTCGGGTTGTATGACGGCGCCCAAGGAAATGTGTTCAGGCGGGTCGAGTTGGGCCTTTTCGGGTCGTGTCATGTACTGAGTCCGCCCAAGGAAACACGTTCGTACGAGTCGGGTCGAGTCTTGTGATGGCACTCAAGGAAACGCGTTCGGGAAGGTCAGGTTGGGTCTGGTCGGGTCGTCATGTCGTGTGAGGCCAACCAAGGAAACACATTCGTACGGGTCGGGTCGGGTCGAGTCGTGTCATGATGGCGCCCAAGGAAACATGTTTGGGTTAGGTCAGGTCGGTTCGTGTCGTATTGTAAGGGCACCCAAGGAAACATGTTCGGGCAGGTCGGGTCGGGTCGGGTGATTGGGTCAAGTTGTGCCATGTACTAAGGCCGCCCAAGCTGGAAACGCGTTCAGGCGGGTCAAGTCAGGTCGGGTCAGGTCATATCAAAAATGTTGAGTTGTGACCACGCATGTTGCTTGTGGACGTTTGTGCGATCCCTTTTCCGCTTGCTCCCTTGTGTGCCCTTTTTTCAGGCGGGTCAAGTCATGCCGTGTGAGGGCGCCACAGGAAACTCGTTCGGGTCAAATCGTGTGAGGGAGGTGATTGTATAAAAAATGCTAAGTTTTTACCGCCCATGTACCTTATGCACATTCATGCAACCCATTTTTCATTTTCTCCCTCATGTCTTTGACATCGTTCAGGCGGGTCAGGTTGGGTTGGGTCGTGTGATGGCGCCCAAGGAAATGCGTTCGGGTCAGGTCGGGTCAGGTCGTGTTGTACCGTGAGGGCGCCCAAGGAAACATGCTCGAGCAAGTCGGGTCATTTCGAGTCATGCGAGGGTGCCCAAGGAACATGTCTGACCGGGTTGGGTCATGTTGGTTCGTTTCATGACTAGGGTGCCCATGGAAATGCGTTCAGGTGGTCGATCGGGTCGAGTCGTGTGATGCCGCCCACGGAAACACGTTCGGGTCAGGTCATGTCAGGTCATGCCATATTGTGAGGGTGCCCAAGGAAACATGTTCGGGTGGGTCGGGTCGGGTCTAGTATAGTCAAGTCCTGTCGTGTGAGCACGCCCAAGGAAATGTGTTTGGGCGGGTCAGCTCAGGTTGGGTTGGGTTGTGTGAGGGTGGTCCTATAAAAAATGCTAGGTTGTGACTGCCTATGTTTCTTGTGCATGTTTGTGCAATCCTTTTTCCATTTTCTGGTCCCTCGTGTGCCCTTTGTTCAGGCGGGTCGGGTCATGTTGCGTGAGGGCGCCACAAGAAACGTGTTCGAGTTGGATCATCTAAGGGAGGTTGTATCAAAAATGCTAAGTTGTGACTGCCTGTGTGCCTTGTGCATGTTCGTGCGACCCATTTGTCATTTTCTCCCTCATTCCTTCAATGTTCGAGCAGGTGGGGTCAGGTCGGGTTGTGTGATGGAGCCCAAGGAAACGCGTTCCGGTCGGGTTAGGTCGAGTCATGCCGTACTATGAGGGTGCACAAGGAAACGCATTTGGGTGGGTTGGGTTAGGTCGAGTCATGGCAGGCTACCCAAGGAATGTGTTTGGTCGAGTCAGGTCATGTCAGGCCATGTGAGGGCACCCAAGGCAACGCGTTCGGGTTGGTCGGGTCAGGTCGGGTCAGGTCATGTGAGGGCGCTTAGGGAAACGCGTTCGGGTGAGTCAGGTCAAGTTGGGTCGTGTGATGGTGGCCATATAAAAAATGCTAAGTTGTGACCGCTCGTATTGCTTTTGTACATTTTTTCGATCTGTTTTCCATTTTCTCCCTAGTGCGCCGGACTTTGTTCAGGTGGGTCGAGTCATGTCGTGCGAGGGTGCCACAGAAAACGCATTTAGGTCGGATCATGTGAGGGAGGTCGTATAAAAAATGCTAAGTTGTGACCACTCATGTGCCTTGTGCACATTCGTGAGACTCGTTTGTTGTTTTCTCCTTTGTTCCTTCGTCGACATTTAGGCGGGTCGGGATGGCTCGTGTGATGGCGCCCAAGGAAACACGTTCGGCTCAGGTCATCATGTGAGGGATCCCACAGAAATGTGTTCAGGTGGGTCTAGTCTGGTCTGGTCAGGTCATCTGAGGGCACCCAAGGAAACGCGTTCGGGTGGGTTGGGTCGGGTCGGGTCATGTGAGGGCGCCCAGAGAAAAGCACTTGGGTGTGTTGGGTCGAGTTGGGTCAAGTCGTGTGAGGTTGTCCATATCAAAAATGCTAAGTTGTACTAACTGCCTGTGTGCCATATTATGAGGGTGCCCAAGGAAACACATTCGAGCAGGTCGGGTCGGGTCGGGTTGGGTCTGGTCAGGTCATGTCGTGTGAGCATGCCTAAGGAAACGCATTCGAGCAGGTCAGGTCGGGTTGGGTTGGGTCGTTTGAGGGTGGTTGTATAAAAAATGCTAAGTTGTGACTGCCTATGTTTCTTGTGCATGTTTTTGCGATCCTTTTTTTGTTTTCTGATCCCTCATGTGCCCTTTGTTCGGGCGGGTCGGGTAGTGCCGTGTGAGGGCACCACAAGAAACGTGTTCGAGTTGGATCGTCTAAGGGAGGTTGTATAAAAAATGATAAAATGTGACTGCCTGTGTGCCTTGTGCATGTTCACGCGACCCATTTTTCATTTTCTCCCTCATTCCTTCGTTGATGTTCGGGCAGGTCGGGACGGGTCGTGTGATGGCGCCCAAGGAAATGCATTCGGGTCGGGTCGTGTCGGGTCGTCATGTGAGGGCTCCCACTGAAACACGTTCAAGCTGGTTCAATCCAGTCTGGTCAGGTCCGGTCGGGTTGTGTGAGGGCACCGAGGGAAACGCATTCGGGTGGGTCTGGTCAGGTCGGGTCGTGTGAGGGTGCCCAGAGAAATGTGTTCGGGTGTGTCGGGTCAGGTCGGGTCTGGTTGTGTGAGGTTGTCCATATAAAAAATGCTAATTTGTACTAACCGCCTGTGTGCCTTGTATTGCATGTTCGTGCGACCCGTTTTTTTTTTCTCCCTCATTCCTTCGATGTTCAGGCCGGTCGAGTCGGGTCGGGTCAGGTGGGGTTGAGTCGTGCGAGGATGGTCATATAAAAAATGCTAAGTTGTGACTTCCCGTGTTGTGTCGGGTCGGGTCCGGTCATGTCATGCGAGGTTGTCCAAGGAAATGAGTTCGCGCCGGTCGAGTTAGGTCATGTGGTGTGAGGGCGCCCAGGAAAACACGTTTGGGTGGGTTGGGTTAGGTCGTGTGAGGGAACCTAAGGAAACACATTCAGGCGGGTCAGGTCGGGTCATGCCGTGTGAGGGAACCCAAGGAAACACGTTCGGGCATGTCAGGGTGGGTCAAGTTGGCTCGTGTGAAGGTGCCTAGGGAAATATGTTCGGGCAAGTCAGGTTGGGTCAGTTCTGGTCATGTGAGGGCACCCAGGGAAATGCACTGTTTGGGCCAGTCAGGGTGGGTTGGGTTGGGTCATGTGAGGGTTGGAATCATGTGTTGTTGTTGGAATTGGAATAGGTATACTATTGTGAACATTTCCTCAGCTCAAAACCTATTTGGAATAGACTTCCTCTACAACTTACACCTGGACATCTTTGTGATAGTATAGTTTTGCCTCTCAACCAATACATTTTGTTGTGGAGTGTAAGGTGTAGTATATTATCTTTGGATCCCATGTTTAGCAAAAAATTTATTGAAATATTTTAAGTAGAATTCCCCACCAGTATCATATCTAAGAGAGGCAATGTGACAACCTAACTATTTCTCTATTAATGCTTTGAACTTTTGAAATTCATTAAACACATCATATTTTAATTATAGAAAATATACAAACATTTTTCTACTGAAATAATCAACAAACGGAAGGAAGTACCTAGCAGCAGTGGTTGATGTCATGTTCTTTGGTCCACATATATTGTCTAAAAGTACCAAATGAAGGACCCTCTACGCTCTCCAAGCTTTCCCTTCATAAAAATATGGTATTCAATGTAGCTTCCCTGCCTGACAAGCTCTGCAAACTCTGTGGATCTTCTACAGAATGTTTGGAAGTCATCATGCTCAAAATCTTCCACCCCTCTTCAAGTGCAGCTACCTGAATCTTGACACCTGAATCCTCAACCCCTTCCATCTTATAAGTAATTCAAAACTTAGGAGAAGTTTGGAAATGTCCAACTTGATCCTCATAAAAAAAAAATTCACTATTGAAGCTTACTCTATCCGTGTCAATATCAATCATCGTATAAACCTTATAGTGGTGTTGTACCTTATAATCATTATCTTTGTTGTACCCTTAAACCCCTAAACCATTAGCACCTAAACCCCTAACCCCTTAACCCCTAAACACCTAAACCATTAACGCTTAACCCATAACCCATTAACCCCTCACCCCTAACCACTCAAATCCTTAACTACTAAATCCCCTAACCCCTAACCCCTAATCCCTAATCCCTTAACCACTAAATCAGTAGTCACCTAACCCATAATTGTGCCTACATCCCCTAACCTATAAGCCCCCAATCCCTAATCCCTTAACCACTAACTCATTATTCCCCTAACCCCTAAATGTGCTTAAATCCCATAACCCCTAACCCCCAAATCCCTAACCGTTTAACCACTAACTCATTATTCCCCCAACTCGAATCCCTTAACCACTAACTCATTATTCCCTTAACCCCTAAATGCGCCTAAATCCCCTAACCCCTAAGCTCCCAATCCCTAACCCCTTAACCCTCAAGCCTCCAATCCCTAATTATTTTATGTGAGGAGCCATATTTAGGGTTACAATGGCTATGCTCAACAGCTGTAAACCCATTATTTTCTTGATTTGACACCAATTCAGGGGACTTCATCTGATTTACCAAAAAACGTCAGTGGTGATATAAATGTTTGTACTCATGACATATTCAACATCTAAAGAGTATACACTCATAGTTGAGTTTCTTATTCTACAAATGATCATCTTGAAATTAGATATCTATTAATTTCAGAAGGGGTCAAATATGTTCATGTATATGCATATGCACACATGTTGTAATGTGCCACAACATAATGAACAGATTCATGTGCTTTACCTTTCCCTTTAGCGGGTTTTTTACCATATTCAATAAAGGATTGTGCAATTCCACTACCATAGGAAGTGCACCACTGAAATAAAATTATGATACCAAACAACACATAGTGAGGAAACAATGCTTAGTGATGAACCAATGATCCAACTCGACATAAACGCAGATTATAGGGGTATCATTCCAATGAACCAAGGGAAAAAGTAGAGAGAACGCAATGGGAATTATGGAGGGGATATCAAGAAAAAATATAGGGAGGAACGTTGAAAAGCGAGAAGAAATCGAGGGAAAAAATCAAGCATGTTGATTGCAGAGCTCAAGCCTGTACATCAGTACGTGGGATAGAGTTGCAAGACTTGGGGCCCTTTTCCTTAAACTCACCAGTGAAGTTCACCACACTTAATCATGAAAATAACTGATATATAACTCAACATACGAAATGAAACATTTATCAGATGTGAGCCAAGGACCTACCAAACACCAAGTGTAATTCTTCTCCCATTATTTTTCGTGCCATCCCAAGAGTGCGCATAATGGTGAGGTCATAAATGAACCTCAATTATCTGTTATAGGAATTCAAAACCATATCCAATCCTGTGTATGATCTCTCCCCCTGACCTACATCAGTTAAACAATTGATATGTCATAAATTCTTTGTAATCACACATAACCCGTCTCCCTCCATCATGAATTTAATGAACCTCAATAGTCTACCAGAGGAATTCAAAACCATATCCAATCCTGTGTATGATCTCGCCCCCTGACCTACATCGATTAAACAATTGATATTTCATAAATCCTTTGTAATCGAACATAACCTGTCTCCCTCCATCATGAATATAATGTGAAATATAGAGGCTAGTCTACATAACCTTATGTGTAGCCACGTGTGATATGAATCCCTCCAAGTGGATTCCATGGCACGTTCACCAAGGCCTGCTTGAAACTTGGCCACAAAAATAGTTTGCATGCCAATCATCAACGAGAGGATAACTTGTTACCGGAAAATGGAAAACCAATGGATTGAAGCTGAAATAGCATCCTCATAAGGGAATCATTCACTTTATCCTTAAAATCACAAATTTTCAACACTGGCCTTTTCTAAATATAAAGGAAAAAGGGGTTGTAAACCTAAAAATAATTAAATATAAATCAAAAAGGGGTTTTAAACCAAATTACAATGTTTAAATCAAACCTAAGTTCCAAAGTTTTTATACGTTGGCATTTGGAAGGTTTTAATACCTATTTATATGGTGGTGCATTACCATAAACTATGGTTTTAATATCAATAGAGGCATTTCAAACGAATTACATGGTGGAATATTCATTAACCTATGGTTCAAAGGTTTCAGATTAATTGCGGGCCTTTCAAAATTTTAAATTAATCACTGCATCTACCCCTTGTAATCACTACAACTACTTTCCACCTCCATAATCGAATCAAACCCTACTGGTTATACACCTCCTGCTGCAAAGAAATGCCCGCGAAACGTGCAATAAACTCCAGAAGTATGCCATTTTTAAAGAAATATGGATACAATTTGACAATTTTCTCATACATTTAACAAATCAAATTCTTTCCCGCGGCATGCTCTATTATCCTTCCCCGGCAACCAGACCTTACTCTTACTGTAGGCCCTTCCTCCATCAGTAGGCAAAATGGTAATGTGAACTTATTTTTTGTTTGTCACAGGTGTGCTTGCATCTTAATATAGAATCTAGGAAACTGTTTGGGGGAATGATGTGGATATGCCAAATTGGTTGATTGCAACACGTAAGAGTTAGAGATAATATTATTTTACATATTTTTCATAAGTCTATAGATGCCAGCCTGATAATGCAGGCTTATAACACAAACCTAACAAACGAAAGTTCATGTTTCCTGGAAAAGAGGATCACTAAGAAGGCCTTTCCATGTTTTGTTGTATAAATTTAAATCAATTGCACACGGCCTTAAATGTGTATCAATGCATAGCCAATCCCCTATTGCAGAACATACCAATGGAGAATAAAATTTGAGAGGAGCCATGAACTCTGAATAAATACTTGGAGGCATCTATTGAAGCTCAGTCCAAGCTTTAATATCACGGCCCATAGATTTCAATTCCCAAATATGTATTTTTTCAATATATTTATTAAGGTTGTTAACCACGCTCCCAACCATGATTAGGCGACCATTTCTCTATGTAAGGATTGGAGTAGAAATGAAACATGGCATGGCTGCATCAAGTTCAGACCAAATGCCACTCTCGACATCAAATCTAACAACTCCATATGGAAGCTCTGTGATACAGTAGAACAAGCCTTTACACCACATTCTTGGAACTGACCCAAATTTTGCATTGGGTAGGGGGTTGTCTGCCATTCTCCAGTGACCAGTACTAGAATCATAAATTTCAGTATAAAGGGTATATACTCTAGAGTTTATGTGAGAAGAAATAATGTTATTCTCTTCTCCTGCTACTACAATTTTATATGAGTGGGAATCCTTGTTTAGACACATGGTTTCTTTGTGTATCAGCTGAATTCTGAAAGTTGGAGGTAATTGCTTCACCATCTTCTTAATTGGATTTCAGATTGATAATATCTTTCACTCTGCAACAAGATTCCCCAAACATAAAACGCTTCCTGCTGCAGCAATAATAGACATCCGAGGGATTGAAGGGTTGGGAATCTTGTATCAGCAGTTCATTTCATCTAGATTCACTTATATTGGTAAAGTAAAAGTACCGTTCCCCTAATTATTGGACATGGATTGAGCTTACTTAAGCTATGATATACGTTTCACCCATATGTACAGTAAAGTAATCACCATATCTATGAACTCCATAACCTAGTAGTACAACATCTCTATATTATAGAAAGATCATAACGTAATTACAGTAATCATTATACATAGGGAATGTGATCAATTACCATGGATTATCTATCATAGTTAATATTACAAGTGATTATCAGTGTTTATCATGTAGTATTCCCATTACTTATAGCTTAGATATTAACTGTGATCATCTAGCTCATAACTATTCTTAGAGAAGTTGTAATCACAACTGCTTAGTAAGCATCATCATTAGACCATAAACATGCAGCTTATAACTGATATCGACCCTATGTAATCATGTGAATCACAAAGCAGCTTATCTTCATTATGGAAACAATGTGAATCATTTCATCTAACTAACCTTTACTAACACGGTTGAATAGTAGAGGTAATGTGAACACTGGTAGTAACATAATATAAGCTGATGATTGGTTATGGATAGTAGTAAACCCATTGCACTTGAAGCTTACATCAATGTTTCCCCGTATAGAGATTCCACAATGATTGTAGTCTAATCATACGATCTACATAACATATAAGGATAGCTTTATTACTAGTATAGCTTGGTTAGCCTAACTATGAATATTATAAGGGTATTAGTACTACATGATGATTCATGCTTATGAGTGCTTTATACAAATTATGAGCTTTGATAGCTCTATGAATATGAGTAATACAATGGATGATATTTAACTGTAATACTGGTATTATCATTGCTCAAAGGGTATTGGTTCTCTGATTCACGTAAGCTCTTAGATAAGTGTGATGAACTCACCCCATGAAAGTAGGTAGTCCTATCGATTCATTCTAATCACATGCATTCAACCATGAATATCCTCCTGCTACTTGGAATTGGGTATTTGTATAATATCATGAATACCATTGACTTACTACTATTCCATCAACCATGAATGTTCACTTGCTATCATAGATTCAAGTATGAGATACCAATGGTCTCGAATAGAGGGAAACATATGGATTGAATAGTATAGAAAAATGGTTGTCTATTATGCAAATACATCTAGTACTCATCATATCCAGTAATTAGGGAATACAAGGTAGCTATCATCTTATCTTAGCCATTTCTTGTTACTAATGTCGTATATCAATAGGGTTTATCTTGGAGCTATTCCATTGTGTAATCACATATTACTAGTAATTCCATATCAATGGTGGTATAAATCTAATCATTATTGTTACTATTCCATTTCTTTAATCATGGCTCGTAGAAATTTGGAGATCCAATGGAGTTCTTACTTATAACACAGACCAAACATGAGGTATAAAGATAAGCAAGCAGATTTATGTAACTAATACTAGTTATTACAATCACAAAGAGCTCAATATGGATTTATGTAATGTACATTGTAGACAGGGTAATATGGTCAAACATATATTTGTAGAGATTAAATTTGTTATTAGGTTTCTTGTGACAGGTAAATTGATCGATTTTGGGCTTAAAATGGTATCACAAACAAGCAACAGGTCATACGAGTAGACCAAATTATAGATTATATTGGTGATGTGGAAACTCGAGTAGGAAAGAGCAACATGGGTGTGTTGGGAGCATGGATTTATGTTTGAGCCCCAATTTTTGCCAGCCAAAAGTCAAACAAAACAAAAATGTACAGGATCCATTGGCCTAAGTTAATCTCACAAGATCAGTGCAAATTACCTGGATTAGTTAGACCTGCTATTGATTAGCTTGTAGGCCTTTTGGAATGTGGCTGAGTACTACACAAAGCTTTGTTACAATGCAATAGAATTTGGATTTCATAATAGTGATTTGTGGGATGCGCTAAGGCCATATTTGGGGGGCTCTATCATCTCACAGAATGAGCATGGAATGCCTTCAGTGATTTAACATGTTGCTTACAAACAGATTGGCCTATTTGACAGTACCCAATTTCAACTCCAAAGTCAATCTTTAACACATTGCTTACATTCCTATTGGCTTATTTGACAGTACTCAATGTCGACACTAGAGTCAATCTTCAGAAAGAAACTGGGTTTAAGCACTAGTAAAATTCAAGAAGCATATATTGCATTTTTCTGCAAAATACTAGGCAAAATACTTGTAAGGACGATATTAGCCTCTGCCTTGACAGATTGCATCCAAGTTTATTGATCACTTCAAAACAAATTTGGGTTTGCATAAAAATTTGCATGAAATGTTAATTTTTCGAGTCGATTTTAGGTAGCATTCAGGCTTGTTAACTATACTCTCATATACATTTGTGGTTGCAGTTTGCTAAATTTTATTTAAAAATAGTGATCTAACATGGAGAGTATATAAATACAACCATTAATTATGCATAATACGTAATGGGTTCTATATATCACCATTTTGTCCCTATTTGGGTATGTATAAGACTGTTGAGATATGAGTGCAATGAATATGGAATAAAGGGTGAACATTTACCCATATATAGGAAGTGTTGATCATATTCATCCCCATATTTATACAGATTAATCTAGGTGTACTATGAGTAAGTAACAACTAATGACCAAACACAATGACTAGTATCATCTTGAACTACAACATCATGTAACCATAAGTTGGTATCGACACTATTCCCATAATCTTCATCATATCTAGGTAATGACGTATGCCACTTCTATGAGCTTAAGAATATTGAATATGGATAAGCCTATAACCCTTTCCATGATCATTGAATACTAAGAGCTTAGATAAAAAGGAGTGCCATATGTAATATATGAAAATGATACGATCTAACCCTACCTAATCAATCACACATAGTTACCATACCTTATTCACAGTATTCCAGTACAACCATCACTATTACTTAAGCTTCTATACCTAATATGTAAACAATTATCACTAACACTAAGCTGGACTATGAATACCATAGATACTAGAAGATGATGTATGTTATGTACACACTAGTCTGTACATGATTACCTGTATATATTACATAATTAGTACAGAGTAATAGCTATACAACTTAGCTTATGTGCTAGTTTCATATTACACATGATTAACAAGGGTAACCATTCTATTATGTTCAATGATTCCACCTATTGTATTCACATAATCTCTAAGCTCATAATCACAATGGTAGTAAGATAATGTAATAGAAGTGATTCCACTACTGGTTATGAAGGTTACACTTATCTAGTTTCCCTGATCAATACAGGTTAGTTATAAGCACAACATAAGCTCATAGAATAGAGTGTATTCAAAGCTTATATCGGTATAAGTAACATAGTGTTCAATATAGTTGTGTTTAATATGAAGAGTGAAAAGCCTATTCAAGCTTACATGGTTCGAATCCATAACTTGAACAATTCCCATAGATAACACGTGGTTAAAAAATCCAATACAAACGAGAAACAAGCTTAAGTGTTCATAGTTAAGCATAGTGTAATAGAACTCCATAAGTAGTAGTATTATGCATAATCTACATATATATGAAACTATAATCATACTAGTCTTAAATCTCATAATGAGTGAATATAAGATAGTGATACATTCCACTAGTACCTGTTGAATAAGATATGTTAGACCCTTATATAATCTTATGGACCTATGACTAACTATCTTATGGACCTATGACTAACTAACTATTCTAGTCCCTATATGTTTTATATGAAATAACAAAGTTGTTGTAATGAGGGAGGGGAAATAATGAAGATCAAACTTAAACTTTGATGCTCAGAAGAATCCCAGAATTACAGAAACTTTGTTATGCCCTAAGAAGAGACATCTTATAGATGGTAGAACCGATTGAGGGAGCTTTGTTTTAAATTCTAGAGATTCAAATTATTTTTTATTTCTAGCAGTTAAAACAAAGTGCACTTGAAACTGTTGTTGGGGATTGTCCTTGGCACCTTCAACAAATAAATAACGCCTTTCAATCCAAATCTGAACAGAGCATTCTTGTTTTTTAACAAACAATAATTGAAGGAGCTTGAACTCGATGGTGATTAATTTTAGAGAGTGAAACTCCATGCTGCTGAAGCAGATGGGCCATAGGCCCACTGTTTATGGATGAGAAGTGGAGATTGATGTTAAATTTCCTTTTTTGATGTGATAATATCCAAAAAGGGGGATGGTATTTTGGAGAACCAGAGGCATAGGAAAATGATACATACTGTCAGATATCTATGCTTTGAATCCAACCACCTTCCAATTAATGATTTGGTAATCAACACACTGGTAACAAGGGCATTTAAATTTAGTGAAAATATATTCATAGACTCAACTAACCTTTAATAGAGAAACCTACCCACAACTAATAAACAAATCAAAAGATAAATGGCTATTTATTAGCTACTCCTAGCTCATTTATATCCTCGCCAATAAATGCATTAGGATATCTCCTTGAAGTGACCCAAATATAAGCGAACATTCAAGGAATTCTTCTTCTTAGTGATGGTCAGTTAATTAACCTTGATTTAATTGAGGATTCTCTTCTCACCTTGGATCTCACATGGAACTCTTTTAAAGGGCACATGATGTATGGACTTCTCTGTTAAAGTATTTGGAGATGTGGTGAGTGAGGAAAAGGTATAAGCTCTTATCTTGGTTATGAAGATATCAACTTGGCTTTTCATAAATTTAAAATCTACAAATCCTAATCATATGATAAGATCCTTTGCGTCTCTTTTGGTACCAATGTATCCCCTAATATGTAGCAGTTGGTTTTGAGCAAGTTTGAAATCAATATTCTAAATTGTGAAGCCTACAACTTATGATTATCTGGTGGAATCACTACATGATTTCTATTCCTATTCTTTGTTCCTTTCTTCTAGTTGTAGGAAGATGAAAATGATTACAAAAAATTCTTATGTGGGAAGAAAGGAGGGAAGGAGATCTTCCTCTAGTTTTATAAGCATCTGTACTTTTACTGAGGGAGGGCAAATGCCTTGGTTTGATTGATGTGTGAGCTTAGGGAGTAGTGTTGACAATTCAATGGTCAGTGCAATGAGTGGTCAGATATGGTGAATTCTTGTTCAACATTTCATTTACAATGATACTCTTATATGGGTTATTAAAGGTCCATTTGGAATATATGATATAACCATTGGTGGTGTTTCTGCTAGATATCTATGCATTGACTCCAACAGGATAATGATACTGTGAGAAAATCTTTCGGTAAAAATCACATCAAAATAATTTTGGTCGACGTGTTTCGAACCAGCCAGTGTGGTTCATCATCAGGACAAGATGAAGAATCTGATCAGATAACCCAATTAAATAGATAAGAAAATCTTCAACTAGCGATTTGTAAGATAACGGCTAGTTTGACTAAATCTAGGAAATGAAAAAAAAAAAATTTAATAATTTCTTATTTATTTATTTATTTTATTTTATTTTATTTTTTAATTTTATATTTAAGATTAAAATATAAAATATCAACCTAAATAATAAAACTAAATAGAATTGAAAATAAAATAAAAATAACTATAAAAATAAAATACATTAAAATTAAATTAAATAAAATATACAAATAAAAACAAGTAAATAAATAAATATTAATAAATTATTTTAAAAATTATATCATAAATTTTAAAAATAAAAATAAATAGATAAATGTACAAAATTATTAATATTAATATTTTTATTTTTATTTTATTTTATTTTCTTATTATTATTTTTTAAATATAAAACTATAAAAATCTCCAACTACCCGTTTGTAACATAACGGCTAGTTTGACTAAACCTAGGAATTGAAATCAAAAAATATAAAATAATGATTACCTGTTTAATTTATTATTAAGTGCGTAATGTTCATAATAGCAATGTTATTTATTTTTATTCTTAATAAAATAAAATTAACCAATATATTCTTGAAGAATAAAAATTTTATTTTAATTTTAATTTTTAGAATAATAATTAATATATTTATTTTATTATATTCTTTCTAATAAAAGATTAAAAGTTAAAATATCAACCAAAATGATAAAACTAAATAAAATTGAAAATAACTTAAAAAATATAAAAAATTAAAAAAATAAAATCACAAAAAATATAAAAATACAAATAAAAATAAGTAAATAAATAAATATATATAATATTTAGAGTATTAAAAATTAAATTATAATAATATGTTATATAATAAAAACCATAAGATTAAAAATAAGCAAGCATAAAAATGAAAAATGAAAAAAAAAAAAAAAAAAAAACTAGGAATGAAGAGCAGGAATCCAACATCTGCTAACCAACCACCCATCGTCCTTGTTGAGGTTAACCGGCCTCTTTTCGATTTCCAAGGCTTCTCTCAACTTGCGGTGGTGAAAATGGTCAATCCTCGCAATAAAATAAATATATTAATTATTATTCTAAAAATTAAAATTAAAATAAAATTTTTATTCTTCAAGAATATATTGGTTAATTTTATTTTATTAAGAATAAAAATAAATAGCATTCCTATTATAAACATTACGCACTTAATAATAAATTAAACAGGTAATCATTATTTTATATTTTTTTATTTCAATTTCTAGGTTTAGTCAAACTAGCCGTTATGTTACAAACGGGTAGTTGGAGATTTTTATAGTTTTATATTTAAAATAATAATAATAAAATAAAATAAAATAAAAATAAAAATATTAATATTAATATTTTTGTACATTTATCTATTTATTTTTATTTTTAAAATTTATGATATAATTTTTAAAATAAATTATTAATATTTATTTATTTACTTACTTGTTTTTATTTGTATATTTTATTTAATTTAATTTTAATGTATTTTATTTTTATAGTTATTTTTATTTTATTTTCAATTCTATTTAGTTTTATTATTTAGGTTGATATTTTATATTTTAATCTTAAATATAAAATTAAAAAATAAAATAAATAAATAAATAAGAAATTATTAATTTTTTTTTTTTTTCATTTCCTGGATTTAGTCAAACTAGTCGTTATCTTACAAACGGCTAGTTGAAGATTTTCTTATCTATTTAATTGGGTTATCTGATCAAATTCTTCATCTTGTCCTGATGATGAACCACACTGGCTGGTTCGAAACGCGTCGACCAAAATTATTCTGATGTGATTTTTACCGAAAGATTTTCTCACAATTTATGGATCACAGAAGCCAAATTCCTAGGATAATGATACATTGAATCCTACTATTTGGAATATAGGAAAATGATACATACTGCATGATATCTATGCATTGACTCCAACAAATAATTCCATGTGGAATCTATGATATAACCGTTGGTGGAGTTTCTCCCAGATATCTGTGCATTGACTACAACAGGAAAATGATACATACTGCCAGATATCTATGCACTGACTCCAATAGGAAAATGATACATACTACCAGATATCTATGCATTGACTCCAACAGGAAAATGATACATACTACCATATATCTATGCATTGACTCCAACAGGAAAATGATACATAACAATGGGTTCTGAACAAGTTTGAAATCAAGCTTATAAATTGTGAAGCCTACAACTTATCATTATCAGGTGGAATAACTACATGATTTCTATTCCTATTCTTTGTTCCTTTCTTCCATTTGTAGGAAGATGAAAATGATTACACAAAATTCTTGTGTGGGAAGAATGGAGGGAAGGAGATCTTCCTCTAGTTTTATAGGCATCTGTACTTTTACTGAGGGAGGGCAAATGCCCTGGTTTGATTGATGTGTGAGCTTAGGGAGTAGGGTTGAAAATTCAATGGTCAGTGAAATGAGTGGTCACATATGGTGAATTCTTGTTCAACATTTCATTTATAGTGATACTCTTATATGGGTTATTAAAGGTACATTTGGAATCTATGATATAACTGTTGGTGGTGTTTTTCAAGGTCTCTGGATCAACTATCCTTTAAAAAATTTGGCAGGCATGGTATTTAGTGTCCAATAACCTACATTGGGACTTTGCAAGCCATAGAAATGAGTGGAATATAGCAGCGAGATCTATTTATACCCTCCCATTAGACATGGAGCTATATGGTTTAATATCTTTTTCTTGTAGGTAAGAAACTAATCACAAAAGATATTGTATGTGGGGGAATTTGTTTTACAAGGAAACGATCACTTTGTTACCATGGAGAGTATTAATTGATCTCAATTGGTACAACCTGCTAACAACGTTCCTTTTCAAAAACTCTGGAAGATCATTTGGAGTCTAGTTTGTTCAAGATGAATTAAAGCACTCAACAATTTATTTTTTACAATTGGCAATGGTATTATGGGAAGCCCTTTACATATTAGAAAAATAAAGAATATTTTTTATTCTCTGTAACACTACTCACTATTTGTGGCAAGTACTCAACATGTCAACCTTGCTTGCCAACATGGTGAGCTGACTTGACATCTTGGTCGAATCTCATTTAATTATAGACAAACTTGGTTGGAATATTTGTAGCTGAACTAGCTTGTTCAGGAACAAACTGGTTCAAAGGGCTCGATGTCTTCTTGAACATTTAGGGTTAAGCCATTTCAAATGGTGAACTTACTTTCTGTTTGTTACAAGTGTGCTTGCATCTTAATATAGAATCTAGGAAACTATTTGGGGGAATGATGTGGATATGCCAAATTGGTTGATTGCAACATGTAAGAGTTAGAGCTATTATTATTTTTCATATTTTCCATTATCTAGTTATGACGACTACCCCATCCGTGGATACCATTCCAAGCTTCATTGAAAATCTCTTTAGCCTCATCTAATCTAGCTAATTTGCAGAAATTTTCTACTAGCAAGGTGTAAGTATAAAAATTTTGCTTACAACCCTTACTTTTAATTATACTCAACCACTCCAGGGCCTCTTTAATGCACAAATTTTATGTATTAGAAAGGTAAATTTAGAAATTATTTTAGTTTTCATTTTGTGTTTTCAAGTTAGATATCGTTTTCAAGTTTTCACATTTCTAATTTTATTGCAATGTGGAAGACTAATCAGGGCAGTACAGGAACAACCCCGAGAAAGGATGATCATGGAAAGGGGCTAGCAGAAGAACATGTAAAGTGCCAGCATTGATCTATCTTCAGGTATTTTAGTTATTTACATAATTGAAATAATATTAATTTTGTTCAAATATGTAGACACCTAGCCATGGTACGCCTGATGATTCCCTTTACGAGGAAGAGCTTTCTTCATCCTTATGTCCATTGTTGTTGCTGCGAAAAAAGGCGCGAAAAGCAAAGTTGGAATTTGAGCATTTGGTAGATGCTTCACCTCAAACACCTAAAATAGAAATGAGGATAAAATAACTTATGACCCAGCTAGAAACATATAAGGTAATAATAAAAAATCAAAAGGATATTTTTTTTATTTTGCATGAGATGAATTGTGATAGTTCAATTTTTAATTTTTACATTAGCTAAACTAACAAAAAAATTCTTTTTTATGTAGCATTATCTGACACCTGTTGCACCCGGTGTTGGTGGTAGTGGGACACAAGGGCAAGATATTGCCGAGTGACCCTCTCGTAAACCTTCTACGCCTTTAGGTGCTAGCCAAGAAACGCACCCTGCCCAAGAAGACACCCAGCCAACCGTTGAACGTGTTGACAGTGATGAGGCTGATATGGCCAACTATATTATTGTGTTTCCTAGAGCTACACGTGTCAGATCCATGAGGACCATTGATGGCATGTTGTTGGTGAACGATGAATGTGTCCCTATAAGGCATGTACAACTCCCAGGTAATTTTCAATATTTTAACTATTTCATGTACTCTATCTAAAACATATTTTATCATGATTTTTATTTTTAAATTAATGATAATATCTTTTCTGTGTAGGAAAAAATGAGTTCTACAGGTTTTTGGAGAGCAAGGTGTTGATAATTTTTTTCCCAACCATATGCACAAGGTGGAATTCCCAAAATTCCAACCTAAAAAAAGAACTTCGAGATTATCTAGAAGCCCTTTTTGGGGTGGCCACATTTGACAGAACAACGGTGGCTCGGATAGTTGGAAAAAATTTGAAATATACCAGGGACACCTATAGGATGCAATTGAAATTTAACCCTAGATACGAGCATCCTCTCACAGTTCCAAAGAGTGAGTGGAGAGCACTCATCCATGACGGAAAAGAGAAAAGGGCAAGGAAAGAAGGAAAACTGCAAACTGGACCCGCAAGGTAAATTACAACTTTAATTCAATAGCTTTAATTCTCTCTATGTCTAAAATAAAAGTGTGCTACGTCATATCTGACTTCAATATTTTGATGATCGGTTGCCTGACACCTTGAAGGAAAACAAGGCTAGGATTTAAAAAAAGGGCCATCACAAGCTAGGCCACGACAGCTACTTGAAATTAGCCGCAAGAATTGTAAGTAGCTAAACATCTTATAATTAATTGTATCGCCTTCCAACGTTTTTGTAATCACATCAAATAACATTAAAAATACACAATCATATGTAATTTAGGGTGATGACTTTGGAACAGAAACTACAGAGGAAGATAAAAAGATCGCTTTCCATTCCGGCTATGAAGCCATAGTGGAATATCGTAGAAGCTTGGGACAGGTCCCAAGATCCAGAATGCCTGATAAGGTAAAACGTTAACCTTTCAATATGTTTGTTTTCGTCCATAAATTTAATGTCTAACAACTTTGTTTAAATCAGGGGAGAAACACTTTCAATGAGCCAAATAACCCAGTTGTAGAGCAGTGCGTTGAGAGAAAAATATTTCCAGAAGAACATGTTCCTAACGTGCAACCTGATCATTGTAGTGGGGACCAGGCCGACAATGCTACTATCAGTGAGGGCCATGACAATAATTAATTTCCACTTATATTTTTTTCTAATTATACCTTGATGGTTGTCCTTATAACGTTTTTTGTTTAAATGAAATAGAATGTTGTACTGGAGGATCTTACCACCAGAGAGGAAGACAGGGCAACCGTCCCAACGATGACAACTGGTGCACCAGGAAATATTCTCATTGCAATTTTTTTTGTTAATATTACCAAACTAGTTCAATGATATTTAAAAACTGACAATTAAAATTTAATATTATCTATTTTTGTAGGCGATGCCCCGTCACTACATGAGACCAGACATCGTGACTACGCAACTAGGTCAGCTCTGCGGGAAAGGCATGAAACAGGAGTAGAGCACAATGATGTTGATGATGCAGTTAGGAGCTTTAGAAGTAGGAAGAAGAAAAAGAAAATTTGATAATGTAAAATATTGTATTATTATAAGATAAATGTTACCATACTTGGAACATTTTTTGTGTTATATTAAAAACTCATTTATCATACTATTTTTATGTCAAGCACTTTCAATGTTTTCTTGAGTAATTTTTTGTTGCATTATTTTTTTATTAGTTATTGAATATTTTTTTTTTCTACTCATGAAAGTAAAAAATGAAATATAGATTGGGTATTGGGGAATTGAGAGTGATCTAGGGGGGGGGGGGGGAGGGAATATAAGAGCTTCCCCACCTTCACATGGTTGGCCTGTTTAGTAGAGAATAATTTATTGGAGCGATTTAATCTTGGAGAAAACACTCCCTCGATCCAACGTAGCAACAAAAAAGTCATTGTTGACTTAGTTTCTACTCTTTTAGATCATGGGAGGTTTGTTCCATGTTCAGACGACTCCAATAAATTGTTCTTGAAATGAAGAGGAGCTTATTCAGGTATGTTTTGACATTTTCAACATATGTTCTAACATTATCATAAGAATTCATCTTAGATTAAAAAATACTACATCCATTACTTTTATTTATTGTATAGATAATTATGGATTTTGAATGACTTGGAAATGCAGGTACAAATCCTCTTGCATTATGAGCAATACAACTTGTCAACCAAGGTCATGTCTAGGATATTTTTTCTTGTGCGCTTGACCAGGTTCATAGTGTAACATTTTGTAAGTTCCTTTACAGTTCATAATTCAATATTAAGTTTGTTCATGATTATTTTCTGGTTTTTTGTATGTGTTTTTTCATCTATTTGATTGTAAGCAACTCTGCATGTTTCCTATTGTTCACTATGATTTCTCCATTTACCACTCTCAGGATGAATATGAATTTATTGTCCAATTTCAACAAATCAAGCTTAAGGTTGTCCAATTCGACTTTCTTTCTCTTTTCATAGAATTCAAGATGGATATGATAGAAGTGCTCTGAAACTTTCTCAGGGGTCTCATATTTATGATTGATTCCCTTTGAGCCAAAAAGATGCATGTTACTTGTACTGATTGTAGTAGTCAGTTTGAATTTCCTTAAAATGCCCTCTTGAAGTGAAATCTTCATATTCTCTTCAGACAATGACACCTCTAAATGGACCCCGGTATCAGTATTGTATTCCTTGTAGTCCCTTATGAATGGTTCTTTAATCTTATCATTCCCAGTCATCAATGCTTCCAGAAATTCCTAGTAATATTGTGAATAGGAAACTCTATAATTCTTAATGTTGTCTCATTAATTTCCTCTATGATGCCACTAATCGTGTAAGACACACAATTGTCCTTTATAGTTGTTCTTTCAATTGTACCCTTAAAACCCTTGTACCAAGGTGCCAAGCCAATGGTGTATTTTCCAGTGCTCCGGGATCTTGAAATGTCCCTTAATCCTAGGCCAATCAATATATCATAATAAAGTGATAAAAATAATACATATTGTAGTATAGGCTCAGATCATATCCAGATCCATAAGCTTGTATAGTTTACATAAGGATAGTGTTTCCCTAATCTACATTATCTCACCTTCTGGTCTTTCGCATAAAAATTACATTCGGTGTTACTCTATAGTGTGTTGGGTATGTATTATATTCTTTCCACGACTAGCCCCACCTTGTGTATGTTACGCGAACTGACATAGAAGTCACAAGAGGAGGCGCCCCCATTGTTGAGTCTATGATAGCGCCCGGCGAAAATTTCTTTGGTGTGCGGACTAAGCGGACCCACTCATGGCGGACCCACCCATGTTTTGTGCATGATTTTGCACATGGTTTTTGGGTACGATGGTTTTCGGCCCCTGGTATTTTGTAGATCCAGTCAAGGGAACTACGGTTATGTTCTAATCCAGGGTTAATGGATTGGGGTTTATGTATGCTTTGGCATGTATATATATGTGTTGTAACACTAAAAGGAATATAATGGAAAATCAAGCTAGTCGTCCCGATTTGGGATCTAGGGGAAAATCTCTGTGTTTATCTGTTTTATGTTTTATGCTCTCACTATTGTTTATTTTTACATTATAAGATTCATGTGTAGATAATTTCTATTTAGGGTTCATACTACATTTGGTATCAACTGTTTGACTTCAAGGGGATGCAGCACTGGCTGCTTGGTTTTTTGCTCGGGCACGAGGTAGACCTGTTCGTGGGAGATCTGCGGGATCGATTCTTGCGGTGAAAGAAGATGGCGAGCGGCAGGAAGATAGAGATCGAGAAATTTAATGGTCAAATTTTTGAGTTGTGGAAGCTAAATATGGAGGATCTGTTGGTGGATAAGGACCAGTGGATCGTGGTAGATCCGAGTACTAAACCAACGACAATGTCATATTAAGACTGGAAGAAACTGGATCAGAAGGCAAAGAGCACAATACGGTTGTGTGTCTCAGATCCAGTATTGTTTAATGTATCTGGGGAAGCTACGGTGAAGACCTTGTGGGAAAAACTTGGGAATTTGTACCAATCTAAGTTGTTGGTGAATAAATTGTTCCTGCGGAAAAAGTTGTCTAACCTGAGGATGAAGGATGGAGACTCGGTGACATAACATCCCGAACACCTTCAATGCGCTTGGTAAGTCAGCTGTCATTTGTTGATATTAAAATATCAGATGAAGATAAGTGCATCAGTTTGTTGTGTTCTCTACCAGACTCGTGGGACAATCTGGTTATTGCAATAGGTAGAAATACAACTACCTTGAATTTTGATGACATTGTCTCAGCCTTGTTGTCGAAGGAAATGAGACGGAGAAATATGGAGGGCCAGAATGGAGATTTCTTATCTGTACGAGGAAGGTCCCAAAACGGAAACAAGAATAAGGTTTCGAGTGGGAGATCCAAATCTAGAGGGAGATCTAAATCTCTTGGAAAGTTTTTAAAGGTGTGCTGGAAATGCAGAAAGGAAGGGCACTACAAAAAGGACTGCAGATCTAAAGCTCCTGAGAAAGGAAAGGGATCTGATGATGCTCCTTTTGTAGAGGCAAAAACCACCTTGGATGAAGGTGGGGATGTGTATTTGGATTCTTCTTCAAATACACATGTAGATCATGAGTCATGGTTGACTGACTTAGGTTTATCCTTTCACTTCACTCCCCATAGGGAGTGGTTCTGCGAGTATGAGAAATATGATGGTGATGTCTTCCTAGGGGAAGATAGGAAGGCCAGAATCATCGGACGTGGAAAGGTCAAGCTGAAGCTACAAGGTGGAAGGATTAGAACACTTCCTAGTGTTCTTCATATTCCTTCATTGGCCAGAAATATGATTTCTGTAAGCAAGATGGACGATGCAGGTGTAAAAACAGTGTTCGAGAAAGATGCCTGCAAGATGGTTCGGGGAGCACTGGTATTAATTCGGGGAGTTCGGACTGGAACTCTATACAAGCTACAAGGTAGCACTGTTATTGATGGGTGTAATAGTTCTATGGTTCCTGAAAGTGGAGCGGAAAGCCTAGCTATCTCAAGAGAAAATACCATGCTATGGCATCAAAGGCTTGGACATATTGGAGAGAAGGGTCTTCAGATACTGCATAGAAATGGTATGGTAGAAGGTATGTCTAATTTCTCTCTGGATTTCGATATCTATGAACATTGTGTATATGGGAAGCAGAATTGGGTGAGTTTTCATTCTGGTGCTAAGAAGGCGAACAAGATATTTTAACTTGTGCACAATGATGTGTTTGGACCTGTGTCAATTCCATCACTGGGAAAGTCTGTGTACTATGTTTCATTCATAGATGACTTCTCAAGGAATACATGGATATATTTCTTGAGGAAGAAATCTGAAGTCTTTGACAGATTTAAAGAATTTAAGGCTCTGGTGGAAAACCAGACAAAGAAGAAGATAAAGAACGTGGAATGAGATAATGGTGGGAGTTACGCAAGAGAATTTAAAGAGTTACGCAGGAGTGTGTCATAGCAGAAGACTACTCCCGTACACATGTGGAAATGGAGCGCTGCGAAAGAATGAATAGAAAGCTGATGGAAAAGGCAAGAAGCATGCTCGGTGGTACTGAGTTAGGACAAGAATTCTAGGCAGAGGTAGTGGAGACTACATGTTACTTGGTTAACATATCACCTTCATTAGCATTGGAGGATAAGACTCCACATGGGGTATGGACAGGTAAGAAACCCTCTCTTTCACACCTGAGGGTATTTGGATGTGATTCATATGCACATGTTCCAAAGGAGAAAAGGAGAAAATTGGATAATAAATATGAAAGGTGCATCTTTATTGGGTATAAGGATGGTTTAAATGGTTACAAGCTTTGGAACCCAGAAACAAGGAAGGTTGTGTCACAGTAGAGATGTGGTGTTTAGAGAGGTGAAAGATGTTGTTACACATGAAGTCCTACCAAAGGAACCTGAGAAGATAGAGTTTGAGCTAAAGGAGGATGAATCAGACTCTACAATAGAAGAAGACTCAGAAGAGGAAGAGCCACAAACTCTAGCTGTGAGAAGATCAACTCAGGAAATAAGGCAAATAGAAAGGTATAGTCCATCTGCTTTCTGTTCAGGTTTTTCCTTAGCTATAACTGATGATGATCCCAGAACTGTAAGGGAGGCAGTAGATTCAGAGGATGGAAAATTCTGGAAGGAGGCCATGGTTGATGAGATGGCATCCTTGCACAAAAATGAGGCATGGGATCTGGTGGAGTTGCCGGCAGGAAGGAAGCCCATCGGGAGAAAATGGGTGTTTAAAAAGAAGATGAATGTAGAAGGCAAGGTGGAGAAATAAAAAGCTTGGTTGGTAGCAAAAGGTTATTCCCAGGTGCCGGGAATTGATTTTGGTGATATTTTTTCTCTTGTTGCCAAAGTTACTTCTATTAGATTAATTTTATCTGTTGCTGCTGCATTTGATTTTGAGATATAACAGATGGATGTGAAGACAGAATTTCTTCACAGGGATCTAGAAGAGGAGATCTACATGAAGCAACCTGAAGGCTTTATGGTGAAGGGTAAGAAAGAATTGGTGTGCAGGTTGAAGAAGTCTCTGTATGGGTTAAAACAGTCACCAAGGATGTGGTATCAAAAATTTGATACCTATATATGGGGACTTGGCTTCACCAGAAGCAAGGAGGATCACTGTGTTTATTTTAAATTAATTTGTTACCGTGTTATTTATTTGGTCTTGTATGTGGATGATATGTTGTTGATTGGAAATGACAAAGAAATTATCCAAGATTTGAAGACTCGGTTGTTCTCCAAATTCGACATGAAGGATCTTGGTACTACAAACTATATTTTGGGCATGGAAATTAAGAGAGATCGGGCAAAGAGGAAGCTCTGGTTAAACCAGAGGAAGTATGTCGAGACTATATTGCAGAGGTTCAATATGCAGGATAGTAAACCTGTGAATGTTCCTATTCTTGTAGGTGTAAAGCTATCTGCTGAACAGTGTCCCAAGACACAAGAAGAAGAGGAGAATATGTTCTGTGTTCCATATGCAAGTGCAGTGGGTAGCCTGATGTATGCAATGGTCTGTACAAGACCAGACATTTCACATGCAGTGGGAGTATTGAGCAGTTTTATGTCAAACCCAGGGAACGAGCATTGGACAACAGTGAAGTGGGTTTTCAGATATTTACGTGGAACTAGTGATTATGGCTTGTGCTACTAGGGAAGACCAGGATTGGAAATAATGTTGGACATTCGTGGTTTTTTTGATGCAGACTGGGCTGGAGATCTAGTCCAAAGAAGATCTACAAGTGGGTATGTGTTTAGCCTATTTGGAGGCGCAGTCAGTTGGATGAGTAAAAGACAGTCTGTAGTGGGTCTTTCAACTACAGAGGCAGAATACATAGAAGCCACTCATGCAAGCAAGGAAGCAGTTTGGTTGAAAAGATTGTGTTCAAGTATGGGGTTGGTATAGCAAGCTATAAGGATAGACTGTGATAGCCAAAGTGAAATTTTCTTGGCTAAGAACCCTGCTTACCATTCAAAGACAAAGCACATTGATGTTCAATATAACTTTGTTAGAGATATGGTTGAGGCTAAAAGGGTGTTGCTGGTAAAGGTGGACACTTTGAAGAATGTTGCAAATGCATTGATGAAGTCTGTGAGCACTCAGAAGTTCTCTTGGTGTAGATAAACAATGGTTGTTGAAGAATTGGCCCAATGACTAAGCTCCCCGTGGCCCCCTATGGAAAGAAAACAACAAGTGGGAGAATGTTGGGTATGTTTTATATTCTTTCCATGACTAGCCCCACGTGCTATACGTTGTGCCGAGCGCAGCAGGGGGGTCACAAGGGGGGATGCAGCCCCCACTGTTGGGGTCTGGGGCAGCGCCCCGATGAAAATTAGTTTGGTGTGCGGACCCACCCATGTTTTGTGCATGATTTTTCACATGGTTTTGGGGTACGATGGTTTTCGGCCCCTGGTATTTTGTAGATCCAGTCAAGGGAAGTACGGTTATGTTCTAATCCAGGGTTAATGGATTGGGGTTTATGTATGCTTCGGCATGTATATATATGTGTTGTAACACTAAAAGGAATATAATGGAAAATCAAGTTGGTCTTCCCAATTTGGGATCCAGGGGAAAATCTCTGTGTTTATCTGTTTTATGTTTTATGCTCTCACTATTATTTATTTTCTGTTATAATATTCATGTGTAGATAATTTTTGTCCAAGGTTAAAACCTACATAGTGTATACTACAATGTCCATATTCATCATACAGGTTAAGGATAGAGTAATAGCATACAATATTCTACCTAATAAATCATCTTGTATTTCAATAGCTAATGTGCACATAGGTGTAATGTAAGCTCAATACTGAGATATGCTTGTTGTTGTTCTAGCTCGATATCATTGAATACACTCTTTCCAGCTTTGATTAGTGAAAAGAGTTAGATTAGCTTAAGCTTAATAATGTATTCACCCTTATCTCTCTTCTATGATTCCCATGTATTAGTTACAATGATAACAATTATATGGAACTAAAAGCATATTGGTATATATAAGGGACCGTATCGTACCTATGAGGCCCATCTTAAGCTTAGTAACTATCACTATATCACCTTACTTAAGCTAGTAGTAAGCTCTATTGAATTTATAAGCCTATTGATTTCACTATGCTATTAGTACTAATGAATCAAGTCCATTGAATCAGTGACCAAGCTTTTCTTGATGTAACTACACATAATGGAATAACACATATTCGTATAAACATGATATCCTTAATATAGGTCTTAGATTACAGTGTCCAGGAACTCCATATTCAAGATAGCTAAGCTCCTTGTTGCGACGTAATGATCTATGTTTCCCTATTCATTTCATACCTTAGTAACACTGACCAGAATCATAGTAATAAGTACATAGCCTTACTAGCTCTATGCCAACATGTGTATCTTATAAACCTTAAGTAGAAACATAGTTTGATTGCTAATTTTTATATAATAGCTGATCTTATATGATTGGTTAAGCTTAGCATTGATATGAGTGTACCATTACACAATCCATAGTGAAAGATCTCTACCTCTATCATGACCATATGAAGTTGATCTCTGTAGCAGTCTATGTTTCCCTATTCAACACTCTCTAAGCTATATCTTAACCATATTCAAGCTATTACACAAATCAGTCTAAGCTTAGTAATTGATGTTGATGCTGATCCACCCAAATATTCTCTCCATGATTCATACTCAAGCATGGTATAGAAAACAATACCCATCACATTACCAACCCTTGTTTGACTTTTGGCTAAATCTCGTCCTACTCAAGGGGGGGGGGTTCTCCCTAAGATAGGATTGCTAGGGTTTTAAAGGTTTTGAAGATAATTTCTATATTTTTGTTCGAATGTTCCTATGGTTGATTGAAAGGCTTAGATCAACCTAAATAACCTCAAGAAAGGTTAAAAAACACACACAATCAAGAAATTACAAGGCGATTTTGAAGAATAAACCCCTACAAAATGGTTTAAAACATCTTTAAAATGAAAAAAGGTGATGGACGGTTGAGGATCAGTGCGTTAGTTTGCCAATATATTTTTTGTGCATATGGAGTTTCAAGGTTAACACAGTTGAAGAGAAATTAGAATGGATTTAGGTTCAAAGAATAAGGGAGACATTACTTGTATATGTTAGAGGTTTGACCTAGATGTTCTACAGTATTCAAGGATGGTTAAGGGAGGGAGCTTTCACATAAGTTGTGACCGCATGGGTGCCTTGTGCATGTTCGTGCGGCCCATTTTCCATTTTCTCCCTTGCGCCTTTGTTCGGTCAGGCATGTCAAGTCGTTTCATTTGAGGGCGCCTACCCAAACCTATTCGAGTTGGGTCGTTTCGATTGAGGGCGCTCACCCAAATGCGTTTGGGCATGGTTCTTAGAGCCACCCAACCAGTAAAATTGAATATATTTCTTGTTGCTGCATATGCACATATTGACAGTAAAGAGAGATTTCAGTTCATGATCATGTGGCGTGGGAACAAAACCTATGTAATACCTATGTGTGGGGTTAATTAACCATATGCCTACAATGTTTATTGTTTTCATATCGGATTGTGTGGGGGTAGATAACTCATAGCCATATCACATAGGCCCCATTTAGTTACGAAGGTTCCCAAAACTCTGCCCCAAATTTGGTTGATCTTGCTGAGTTTGAAAATTTTGAATTTGCATTGATGATTGATTTTCCTCTCGCTCGAATGCAAAAGGAAGATGAATTTAATCGTTTTCCTCCATAATTTCCACATTCAACATCTATTGTAGCTATTCATCTATGCTCGTCTGGAATCACCACAAGTTGTACTTTTTTTTTTGCAATGGATTCTTGATGTTGATCTCAACAAGATTTTTCCTCCTCAAAAAACATATCCTGGTTGTAAGCATGGTTGTGGTATGTTGAAATTCAGACGAAAACTACAACTTGTAGCCCTTGATCTGCTAGGGGTTACCTTGATATTAATGGTGGTGTATTCATACTCTGTCTGAATAAAAAATAAAGGGTTAAGGAAATTGACCAATATTTTTTCAAGTTTGATCTTATCCATCTCTGGGGCAAGCTGCTTTTCGGCTAACTCCACTGCTTTTGATCTCAATTTTTCCAATTTCTTCCTTCTCTCATATGATAACTGAGCCTTTCCCTTTCTATTCCCTTCTGATTCCATAATAGTGTCATAGTGATGCCAGCCAACTTCTTTGGAAAGCCTTCCTAGCAGACAATACTTGTGACCTGGCTGAAGCCTCAACACTTTCAGAGCATCTAGAATGACCATTCTCTTCTTCCGGTCATATGGTGTGGGAACCCCTTAAAAATCCCTTAGCCTAGAAAGTGTTGCAGCACCACGCTTGGTTTTGTGTGGAATAATTCCTCTAATTGTCCAGTAGTCAAATCCAGCTCTTACTTTATTGTCATTTTCCCATACCTAACCAATGAGAGCACAAGAACACCTATTTCTATAAAAGCACCTATAACTTCTCTTACTTTATTGTCATTTTCCCATAACTAAAAAATAAGAACACAAGAACACCTATTTATATAAAAGCACCTATAATACTTTTCTGGGTTTCACTAATATCCCTTTAGTTAGTGTGCGCACAGTAGCCTAGATCCTAAAGTGATTCCCGTACAATGATAATACACTAGGTGTATTTGTTCTCAAAAGACTATGCATGGATAGATGTCCCATTTATGGCAAAGTTCCACCAAAATGGTTCCCCCTACCTACCTAGTAACTACATTACATTTATCTCATGACAAGACTACCCTACAATCCACCAAATTTCTATCATATCCTTGACATCAACAATAATTTGTTGTTCAAGATATAACTAAGTTGGACCAAACTTAGCTCTAGAGCTTAGGATATTTTTCCACCTATAATGTTTATAAACCAATAGATATAAAATTTCTAAAGCATGTGGGAGCCCTTTAGGTATCACCTTTCCTATATTGACTCCGTCTTAAAAATCATGGAAAATGTCCATCGATGAGTTATCCTTACTAAACCAAAAATTTCATTGAAAATAATCATTCATACCATAACATTACTACTTCCATTTTAACTAGATAAAAATCATTTTTAAGTTACCATAATTCATCTTTTATATCACATAATTAGATTAAAAAATCAACCAAAATCCCTAGTTTATGAAATAAAAATTCAACAATTTTATATAATTAATCATTTAAATAAATGTCTTAGATCTGACCTCATTAATAATTATTTATAATCAACAATACCACGTATTTACCCAAACCCCTTATTAACCCCAAGAAAAGTCTCACACATTTTATTTAATGGAATTTCAGTGGCCTTAAAAAACACACGTATTTCATTTCAAAATGTCAAAAATTTTCAAATATCAAAAGTTTTAATTTCCCTTGTTCATTTCCCTCTGGTTGCATGGTTTGTCCAGGGAAGGAGGGAGGAAGTGGCCATACTGTCGCTGGTTTTGATGAAGGATGTAGCCATACTATTGCAGGTTTGGAGGAAGGATGCGGCCATACTATCGCAAGTTTGGAGGAAGGATGTGGTAAGTAAAGAAATTGATCCCTAGTGGCTATTGCAGGTCTACTCTGATACATTTGGTTGAAGTCTGGTAATTTATTTCCTTCTACAAAAAGAATCTGCTCTGATACATCGGATCCTGATTGCCTTTGGTTCGATGATCAACAAAAATTATCATAATAGTCTTGTTCCTTGTATACATACATCAATACCTACCTCGCAGATTCAAAGACCCTTCATTCAGCCCCAGAGAAGTGGGATTTGGAGAAGTAAAAGTCAAGGAAAAGTGGTGAACTCTGAAGAACATGCCGTCAAATTCCCCAGACAAGGTAATCCATGTATTCATTCAATAGTCCCACTGAAATATTTATTGTTGTAAGGGATTGCCCAAAATATGCAGTGCTTTTTGTTAAGTTTCTATGTTTATCAAATGATAATGCAATGCACTTTAGGTTTCTTTGGTTATTTGTTTTCCCATTTTTTTTGTTACTTTCTACTTCTGCCCATTCAGTTATGGTGCATTTTATTAGCTATGAGAATTTTTGGTTGGCTTCTGCGGCAATGGCTATTTGGTTTCTATAAGTTTTGGTTTGTTGATATGCCCATTTGGTTATTTTGTCTATGTTATTCTAATAAGTTCTTGTTTGCATCTGTGGCAATGGTTGTTTGGTTTCTCTTTGTTTTAGTTTGCTGATATGCCCATTTGGTTAATCTTTCACATGTAGCTGAGAAGTTTTGGTTTGCATCATGCAACAACACGTATCTGGTTTCAATGTGTTTACGTTAGCTGATATGCTCATTTGGTTACTTTTCCATTATATTTGCGAGAAGTTTTAGTTTGCATCTATAGCAATGGCTATTTGGTTTCAATGTGTTTTAGTTTACCCATAGGGTTTTGATGTTTTTTTTTTCAGCAGTTTCTCCAATGGCTTTTTGGGTTTTGATGTATTTCAACTTCGGAGTGTCTGGTTTCCCTAATGGAGAACATGGAGTTGGTCCCAGGACCTGATAATTATTCCTTGAATGATTTTATGGTTATTCCTGGAAGATTACAGAGATGAAATAAAGCAACTTCCAAGAAGGATATTGTTCTTCCTAGATGGTGTGAGTGAAGGGAAGTTTTACAAAGTACTGGAAGAGGAACTAAGAGCTCTGAAGGTTGCTTGTAAAAGGTTTGAGAATGACAATCCCACCATTACCTTTGTTGTGGTACAAAAGTGACATCATATGAGATTGTTCCATTCTGACGGGCTAGCTACAGAGCCAGTTAATTCATATGCTCGCGGGCGAGTTCACCATTCCGCCTCTCAAAATGCCCCACCTGCTGCGAAAAAATCATCTTTGTCTTATGATGCACATGAAAATATTCCTCCAGGAACTGTAGTGGATACTCTAATCACACATCCAAGAGAATTTGAATTTTACTTGTGTAGCAATTCAAGCATCAAGGGCACAAGCAGACCAACCCATTATCATGTGTTGTGGGATGAAAATCATTTTCTATCTGATGAGCTGCAACAGCTTATCAACAATCTCTGCTACACCTTTTTCAGGTGCACAAAGTCAGTCTCTTTGGTTCCTCCTGCATATTATTCTCATCTTGCATCATATGGAGCTCATCTGTACTTGGATAAGTCTGAGAGCATTTCCGAGACATCTTCTAGCATATAAACTAGTGCTTCCGAGGCATCTTCTAATAGAAGTGGGCATTCCAGACTTTGTCCTTTAGTAGAACCTCCACCCCTTCCCAAACTCAATGAAAATGTCAATAAATTAATTTTTAACTGCTGAAATAAGACTGGGATATTTTTGAACAAACTTGAATAGCCTAAACATGGGTGAAAGCATACATAAGTTTTGTAAGCTTAGTGAGATCTGAAAAATTTTTGTAGGCTTTTATTATAGTATGTTACCATTCCTCATTTTTGTCTCAATACTCTGAAGGTCCTAGAAATGTGACAGAGTCCATATATATATACAATGCAATTCAAAGATAGTTTGAGATAAAGAAAAGTATTACCTTTAGGATTGAGCTTTGGTGATTCTCCCTTCTGCACCTTCTGATTACAAGTGTCGTTGCAATCCTCATTTGATTTACATTTTCAAGCATAGATGATTTTTTCCTACACATTTTGTATCAGAATCCTTCACATAAATAAGAATATTTTTCCTTCGATGATTCCACGATTCTTTTTCCGTGCTTATTTGAAAAATTTCCTTATTTTTTATGTTACGATGGTGGAAAATTTGGTTTCATATTATACTGATTATTATCTATCAATGTTTTTGTTGTCTACGCCATTGCTGCTTTTCATTGAGGCATCATTTTTTCAACCTTAGCTTTTTATGGTATTCGAAACCTTATGGTTTATGATTAACTTTGCATTTTATCTCCCCGCGAACTGAAACTGGGTCATAATCTTTGCAAAGTTATCGTCCTACATGTTTATTCGGGTATAAGGCTTCTTATTCTCTTGATTCCTTCATGAACAAAAACCACAATTAAATTTGTAGTTAGGGTTACTTCAATATAACATTTGTTGGCCATGTCATTCCTGATCCTTTTACATCCACGATTCCTGTTTCATTTCCCTAGTACTATCTTCATACGTAAACCATGTGTTCCTTCTTTCAATGGATGCCATAATATTGTTATCATGGGATACTATTATCGGTTTAATTTAATGCAACACTTAGGGCACTTAGAATGGTTTTATTGCCCGTATTCATTGCCCATTGGACGTTTTCTTATTTGAAGACCAATGAGATTGTTTTATTCTTGGCTATAGTGGACATAATTTTCCATAAAGATTGTCCTTGATTACATAAACAGTCAGTAATTAAATCATAATAAATGAATTCCTTTTAACTGTTCTTACATAATATTGCTGGTGAGAAAGCCACAAGATTTTATATCACGTGGAGATTCTTAGGTTGTTCAACCTAAATCATGAGCCAGATATAACCCGAAATCAATAACTATCAACTAATATTAGAATGGAAACTTTTGCAGACAGACATATTGTAATTGAATTTATGGTTTTTACTGCATGGAATGTTTTGAGTGAATAAGATAAGGTAAACATTTTAAGCCTAAAGGTGCAGGAGTGGTCAGGGCTACCCAGAAAACATGAAATACACTAAACTAAGTGGCGCATGAGTAATACATTAAATATCATGATGAAGTAATGTGAGGAAGGAAAAAGAGAAGTAGCAGGGCTACATCACTGAGAAGTGACTGATGCAAAGTCTGACAATGTCGGAATTTGGATAGGTCTTCGGGGGCTGGGTTGTGAGATCCTAAGCAGAGGTTGGCCATCCGCTGATACTCCCTTCACACTCAAGGCTTACCAAAAAAATGTTGGTGATGAAACATGGCTGGGTGGTACTCAGTGTGGGATGGGTGTGGTGCTGAGGTATCAAATCATTGGGATGAATGTTGGCCTAGTGGGGTCCTAGCTAAGGTCTGTGATGTGGTGTCATGCCAGAAAAACTGGCTGTCAGTCTAGAGCAAATGTAAATCTCACAGATCTAGATGTTGATACTGCATGGGATCCTTCTTACCTCTTACAGTCCTCTGCCATCAAGAGGAAACATTTTGAAGTGTAAAATTTACAAATGGAATTTCAATTTGAATATTCCACTATAACCCTATTATATAATCAAGATTCTGTCATCATTTGAAACTCTGTTCTCTACTCATTTTTATCTTCCTTGATGGGTGGAGTGTTTCATTCCAAACATATTCGCCCAAAAATATTTTGTGCAATAAAAACCAGAAATTCAACGACTATAACCTAAACTAAGCTATCAACAGTGCAACTATGAAGCATACGAGGGATAAAAAATAGTGAGTATTCCGCTATTTTATATTTTTCTTAGGTAAAGAAATGTCTACAGGGCCTTTCGGCAAAAACCTAAAGTTTGCACGGGATGGATGAAATAAATGAGATTCAAGGCTATCTAGCTAGTTTTCATTAGAATCAAGAAAGGCATGCCTAGAAAACAAGAGGCTTTGTTTAGTTGGTGACAGTAATACACCAGAGATGCCACCATAGTGATGGGATGGGTGTTGACGGTGCTCAATGGAAATTTCAGGCTAGGACTGTCATTTTATAATAATTGACTATGGAGACTGAAAATTCATAACCTGCTGGTTTGGACCTGCCAAACCACAACAATAACATGGGTGTGTTGGGAGCATGGATTTATGTTTGAGCCCCAATTTTTGCCAGCCCAAAGTCAAGCAAAACAAAAATGTACAAGATCAGCACAGATTACCTAGATTAGTTAGACCTGCTACTGAGCAGCTTGTAGGCCTTTTGGAATGTGGCTGAGTACTACAAAAAGCTTTATTACAATGCCATAGAATTTTGATTTCATAATAGTGATTTGTGGGATGCACTAAATCCATCTTTGGGGGGCTCTATCATCTCACAGAATGAGCATGGAATGCCTTCAATGATTTAACATGTTGCTTACAAACATATTGGCCTATTTGACAGTACCCAATGTCAACTCCAAAGTCAATATTTAAAAAATTTCTTACAGTCCTATTGGCTTATTTGATAGTACTCAATGTCGACACTAGAGTCAATCTTCAGAAAGAAATTGGGTTTAAGCACTAGTAAAATTTAAGAAGCATATAGTGCATTTTTCTGCAAAATACTAGGAAAAATACTTGTAAGGACAATATTAGCCTCTGCCTTGACAGATTGCATCCAATTTTATTGATCACTTCAAAACAAATTTGGGTTTGCATCACAATTTGCATGAAATGTTAATTTTTCGAGTCGATTTCAGGTAACATTCAGGCTTGTTAACTATACTCTCATATACATTTTTGGTTGCAGTTTTCTGAATTTCATTTAAAAACAATGAAATTGATGTTAAAATGTTGACATTGTCACTTAAAAGCTTATAGCCCTATACACACCATGGTTGTTGTGGACCTTCCAAACCTAGCCAGAATTTGGGCACTTAACAAGTTTTGAGTAATATTTGAATCCTTAATGCTATAAGAGTTTAATGAAATGCGTACACTTATGGATTCAACCAATAAACTACAAGATTAATTATATCACATTTACTTTTAACTGTAGTTTTCAGTCTCCATTAATAGTTATGGATTTATGTAATGTACATTGTAGATAGGGTAATATGGTCAAACATATATTTGTAGAGATGAAATTCGTTAGCAGGTTTCTTGTGACAGGCAAATTGATCGATTTTGGACTTAAACCGGTAAAAAAAACAAGCAACAGGTCATACGAGCAGACCAAATTATAGATTATATTGGTGATGTGGAAAATTGAGTAGGAAATAGCGACCTTTAATTTTTTTTAAATATTTTTTCATTTTCGTCGGAAGAGCAACGTTTAATTTTTTTGAATATTTTTTAATTTTCATCGGAAGAGTGACGTTTAATTTTTTTTAATATTTTTTAATTTTCGTCGGAAGAGCGACATTTAATTTTTCGTCAGAAGAGCGACATTAATTTTTTTAAAATATTTTTTTAATTTTCGTCAGAAGAGCGACATTTTATTTTTCGTCGGAAGAGCAATGTTTTCGTAGAGCGACATGTTGGTTCCATCAGAAGAGTGACGTTGAATTTTCGTTGGAAGAGCGACGTTTTTTTTCATCGGAAGTGCGACGTTTTTTTTCATCGGAAGAGCGACGTTGTGTTTTTGTCAAAAGAGTGACAATTTCGATAACGTCAGAAGAGTGACAACATTCTAGAAACGTCGGAAATAGTGTCGCTCTTCCGACACTTTATTGAAGTGTCGGAATTGTGACGTAATGGCTAACCACGTTTTTCCCTACCTCAAACTGTCGCTCTTGCGATGCCTATGTGTCGGAATAGTGACGAATTGGCTGTCAGAAATTGGGCCAAATGTGCTAGTGACATGATGAATGACAATTTTGACCATGAGGAGGTAGATGAGGAGAGTGTAAGACTTAGGTTATTTGCACAAATTCTAACGGGAGAGGTGAGGAAATGGTTTAAAGAATTAACTGCTGCTAGTATTAATGTTTTGCCTGGATTCCATCAAACATTCCTGACTAGGTGGGAAATTAAGAAGAACCCTCTTCAAATTTTATCTAAACATGAAAGCTTTAGGAAAGGACCAGGGGAAAATGTTCAAGACTATTGCACTAGATTCAACAGTTTATATAACACAATCCCTGCTAATATTAAACCACCACAAGGATTAGCCTTAATCAAATTCCCAGATGGTTTTGATGCATACATGGCTTACCAGATTAGGGAAAGAAATTCATCCACACTAGAAGAAATGCAAAGGGATGTAGTGAGTGTAGAGGAAAATTTATTAGCAAAGAGAGTTAGAATTAGAAATGAAATGGGAGTAATCATAAAAGAGGAACCCTCTACTTCTTCTGATAATGCTACAATTTATTCCTTAGTTAGAACAATATAAAGAATGATGGAGAGGATTAATTTGAATGAGAGGTTTTCTCCTAGGGAAAATCAATCTGCACCTCAAAATCGAAATCAAAATCCTAGGAGAAATCCTCCCCAAATCAAACAAACAGAGCATAGGGGCCATGATAAAAAAATTAGACCTCCTTTTCAGGAGAATTATACTGATCATGATGGAGAGGTAGTAGAAGAAGTAGAAGACAATCAAATAAATCTAATGGGTATGAATGATGATGAAACTATGTTTCTTACTCGGAAAGAATAAGATTTGTTTCAATTATCCCAAACTAAATTTTCTTTTGAGGAATCAGATGAATATATGTAGGGATTTGAAAATTCTATCATGGAAGTCCATAGAAAGTATAATCTTAGGAGTAATAAAACATTAGATACTCCAAAAAAAAATACTAATGAAAACCCTGTCAAGAAAACTTCAGATACCACTTCAAAGAAAACTCTAGAAAATGTTGCTAAGAAAACGACTGATAGTTATATCAAAAAGGAAACTGACATTCCTACTAAAAATGTTGTTAAAAGTACCTCTAAAACTACTCCAACAACCATTCCCACCACCAGTAAAAAAAAATAACATTTTTCAAATTAAATTGTTGATAAATATGACTTTCCAAACTTAAATAAATTTCAAACATCATTAAATATTGAAAATGAACTGGAAAAGTTGAAAATTCATATCCCTTTAACTGAGTTAATGAATAAAAATTTATACAAAAATCAATTTATGAAAGCTCTGAACATAGGGGAAAACAATGATACTGTCAATTTGAATGATGATTAGCCTGAACTATTATTTGGTCCAAAGGTAGATGGTAAACCACAATAAGGAGGATTTCCTCCATTTTATGTCAGTCCTAATGTTCATGAAATTTTTTTCCACAATGTTATGTTAGATTTACATCTCTCAGACAATTTGATGCCAAAAGATGTTATGGAGAAACTTGGTCTTGACATTACTATGCCTTACAAAGACTTGCATTCATTTGATTCAAGCAAAGTAAGATGTTTAGGTCTCATTAAGGATCTATGTGTCACTTTAGCCCAAATCCCAGCTAAGAGTCTAGTTGTGGACATAGTGGTGGCTAAAATTCCCCCAAAGTATGGCATGATGTTGTCACGCTCTTGGGGAGAAAAATTGGAATGTACCATACAAATGGATATGACTTATGCAACCATCCCAATGTTTGGTCAACATAGAAGACTGTATAGGGAAACCTTAATGTAATACATGGTGAGTAGTCAGGAGAAGCCACATAACTACCCCCTTTACTCTGTTCATTTTGATTTAGACTCCTTAATTATTTATAATGATGGAGATGTCGATGCTCAGGTTACCATTTCTGAAAATGATATTTGTGAAACACATGAAAATCAAACATAGATTTTACAACAAAACACTGAAACTGAAATTTTTTGGAACATGATTTTTTATGGTTGTTGTAGTAGAGCAAGGTTAGGAGCAGGTGTGTGGGTCTCAAATTTAAGAAATAATCACTTAAAATGTCATTCATATAAACTGAATTTTCAATGTACCAACAACATAGTAGAATATGAAGCACTTCTTTTAGGCTTGCAATTATTGAAGAAATTAGGTGGTAAAAGAATTTCTATTCATGGGGATTCTGAATTGAATATAAAACATATTAAAGAAGAGTATGTTTCAAAACATCCTGGATTGAGAGCATACAAAAATGTTGTGCTTTATTTCTTACACACTTTTGTAGAATATGATCTTGTTGTTATACCTAGAAATCAGATTTTCCTTGCTAATGGTTTGGCTATTTCAGCCAGCAAATGAAAAATGCCTCGTCCTAATATACAATATACAGTGCAGGTTAAACACCATCCAGTTGTACCAGATAACATTAGGTATCAGTAGGTATTTCGAAATGATAAACAGATAGAAAAAAAATTGCGGTCCAAAGATGAGTATGAGGAAAATAACATGGACTTAGATTGTCAAGTAGAAAATCAGTTAGTTGTACATACTAATGTAGAATATGAGCTTGATGAACTAGATGTAAATATCTATGTAGATGAAATTTTATATAAATTATAATTGCATGAAATTGATCCAGAAAAAAAAAAAAAAGAAAAAAAAAAGAATTTGAAGTACTTCAACTTAAAGATAATATTTTTCCTAGAGGTCTCGTTCCATTAGAAGAGATTTTTGATTTCAATGATGTAGCAAAAAAACAAAAAATAGAGCCCACAGGGGAAGTTGTATAAGAATGTAATATAGGTAGTGAAAAGAATCCTAAAATGATAAAATTCTCAAAATCACTGCCTATCAAAAAAAAGAATACATAGCTTTATTCAAAGTGTTTGTTGATGTCTTTGCTTGGAGCTATGAGGGTCTCAAAGCATATGACACTAGTATCATACAACACAAAATACTAGTTAAAGAAGATCAGAAACCATTCAAACAAAAGCTCCGTAGAATAAATATTGTTATAATGCCTTTAGTTGAGAAAGAGTTCAAAAATATGTATGATGCTAAAATCAGTTTCCCTCTCAAATACTCTAAATGGGTGTCTAATATAATGCCTACTAGGAAGAAAATTGGAGAAATTCGGTTATGTATTGATTTTAGAAATCTTAACAAGGTCTCTCTAAAGGAAATCTACCATTTACCAAAAATGGATCATATATTACAGAAGGTAGTAGGTTCTACTAGGATATCCTTGATGGATTCTTAGGTTATAACCAGGTCCTAGCACTAGAAAATTTGGCGGAATTTCCGACGGCCAATTCGTCGTTATTCCGACACATAGTCGTCGGAAGAGTGAAAATTCGAGGGCGGGAAAAACGTGGTTTGCCATACTGTCGCAGTTCCGACGCACTTAAAAAGTGTCGCACTATCGACACTTTTTCCGTCGCTTCCAAACAAGCGTCACTCTTCCGACATTTCCCGAACCGTCGCGCTTCCAAAGTTTGTAAACTGTCGCACTTCCGAAGAAATGTGGTCCGACATTTTTAACGTCGCTCTTCCAACGTTTGTAAACGGTTGCAATTCCGACGGAATGTGGTCTGACGTTTTGGACATTGCTCTTCCGACGTTTGTAAACTGTCGCAATTCCGACGAAATGTGGTCTGTGGTTTTGAACGTCGCTCTTCCGACGTTTGTAAACTATCGCAATTTCGAAGAAATGTGGTCTGACGTTTTGAACGTCGCTCGTCCGACATTTTTATACTGTCGCTCTTCCGACATTTTTAAGCTGTCGCAATTCCGACGCTTACAAGGCATCGGTATACCGACGGCGGGTTCAATTTAAAAAAAAGAAAATGAAACTTTAAAAGAGGAAAAACGTTGTTTTGAATATACTATATGAAGTAAAACAGTCCATGAAGTCATTACATTTTCACATCTAAAGATTGGAACCCAAATATCCATCCAAAAAAGTGGAAGTCCCACCCCAGACAGTGATAGAAAAATACCCCATGTCACATACAGGTACTTGATATAAAACCCAGTAACGGTCCACATGGAGATTATCGACAATCTGAGAAAGCATCCAAATATGCCCGAGGCATCTATAAGAAAGTGAAATAGCAGTATGTAGAATAGTAAAGCAACAGATAAAGTACCGACGTCCATTGTTCCAAATACAAATTAAAGTACCCAAAATCCTGCAACAGAGAAAAACGCTAATCATGTGAGGAGTGTGATATGTCCGAAATATAAAAAGACCATCAGACCATATCAATAAACCAGCAACATAGACCAGCATCGCTAGTTTTGAAGGCAGAGTGATAAACATTAATCATTTTTTTTTTCACAAGAGAAAAACGTTGTTTTGAATATATTATATGAAGTAAAACAGTCCATGAAGTCATTACATTTTCACATCTGAAGATTGGAACCCAAATATCCATCCAGAAAAGTGGAAGTCCCACCCTAGACAATGATAGAAAAATACCCCATGTCACATACAGGAACATGATATAAAACCCAATAACGGTCCACATGGAGATTATCGACAATCTGAGAAAGCATCCAAATATGCCCGAGGCATCTATAAGAAAGTGAAATAGCAGTATGTAGAATAGTAAAGCAACAGATAGAGTACCGACGTCCATTGTTCCAAATACAAATTAAAGTACCCAAAATCCTGCAACAGATAAAAATGCTAATAATGTGAGGAGTGTGATATGTCCAAAATATAAAAAGACCATCAGACCATATCAATAAACCAGCAACATAGACCAGCATCGCTAGTTTTGAAGGCAGAGTGATAAACATTAATCATTTTTTTTTTCACAAGAGAAAAAACGTTGTTTTGAATATATTATATGAAGTAAAACAGTCCATGAAGTCATTACATTTTCACATCTGAAGATTGGAACCCAAATATCCATCCATAAAAGTGGAAGTCCCACCCCAGACAGTGATAGAAAAATACCCCATGTCACATACAGGGACTTGATATAAAACCCAGTAACGGTCCACATGGAGATTATCGACAATATGAGAAAGCATCCAAATATGCCTGAGGCATCTATAAGAAAGTGAAATAGCAGTATGTAGAATAGTAAGGCAACAGATAGAGTACCGACATCCATTGTTCCAAATACAAATTAAAGTACCCAAAATCCTTGAACAAAGAAAAAAGCTAATCATGTGAGGAGTGTGATATGTCCAAAATATAAAAATACCATCAGACCATATCAATAAACCAGCATCGCTAGTTTTGAAGGAAGAGTGATAAACATTAATCATTTTTTTTCACAAGAGAAAAAACGTTGTTTTGAATATATTATATGAAGTAAAACACTCCATGAAGTCATTACATTTTCAAATCTGTATATTGGAACCCAAATATCCATCTAGAAAAGTGGAATTCCCACCCAAGACAATGATAGAAAAATACCCCATGTCACATACAGGGACATGATATAAAACCCAGTAATGGTCCACATGGAGATTATCGACAAATCTGAGAAAGCATCCAAATATGCCCGAGGCATCTATAAGAAAGTGAAATAGCAGTATGTAGAAGAGTAAAGCAACAAATAGAGTACCGACGTCCATTGTTCCAAATACAAATTAAAGTACCCAAAATCCTTGAACAGAGAAAAACGTTAATCATGTGAGGAGTGTGATATGTCCAAAATATAAAAAGACCACCAGACCATATCAATAAACCAGCATCGCTAGTTTTGAAGGCAGAGTGATAACCTGTCAACACATAAAATAGTATCATAAAACGGATACAGGAAATGTGCAGAGACATGTACTGTTGATATACACCTCACACAAAAAGCATCCATGATAGAGAAAAAATATGTATAAACCCAGGGTCAATTGTATGTTCTGGCTCGCTTGTTCCCGGAAATAAAAACCATATGCAGAAACCCAGGCTCGCTTGTAAGATCAGGCTCGCTTGATTCCAAAATTGGTAACCATCTGTTGCATCCGAGATGTAAGGTTCAGGCTCGCTTGTTTCCATTAGTAGCCCGCTACAACATCCACCCTGTTCATAGCAAAAAGGTTCCTGTACTAGATATACAGAGAAAGAGTATAATACGTAGACCATATAAACATGGCTCTGTATTTCAAAAAATAGGTTTAAAATAGAAACATGGCAACATTTTTTTTCTAAGTAAATTTAATCTATTAACAGTGGGAATAAAATTACACCGAAGTCAAAATCATTGCCCAGACTCATGGCAAATTTGTCATCAAAAAATCAAAAAATTAAGAAGACTGCCCTCATACGGGGAAACCAGTCTTGAACGTTTAATTTATAGAATTCAAAAATATTACAAAGGTCCAACACAGTAAAATAATCTAAAAGCAGCCCAATTAAGTGGGCCACGAAGCAAGAAAAACAAATTAACCAAACTACTCCTCCGGCTCCTCGACGATTCGGCACCATCCTTCGAAAGGTCCAGGATCGCTAGGTGCTACCTCCACATTCATGCCACGGCTCCCATCTTGAAGGCCCGAATGCTGGTAGGATTTTTCCGACCTCAGACCCGCCAGACGGGTGCATTATTCCTCCGTTTGGGCCTCCTCGCAGAAAACCATAGTGACTGAAGCTGTGATTCGTGGGCGGTTGAGAGAGAAATTAAAGGAAAATTGCGCAATGCACATCGTGGGGGAAGGTGAACTAGCGGTGGGGAAATGAGGAGCAGGGGAATCCATATGGTGGCCTGATCCTACAACCCGACCTTGTCCACTCCTAGTATTTGGATAGCGACCTGCATAATAATCACTGGACTGGCCGGAAGACGACTCGATTGAGGAGCTGGAGGGAGCGCGCAGGGGTTGACCTCTAGTGCTCCCCCCGCGGCAACGCATCCTTTGAAAATAGAGAGGCATGGGTGCAGTCTCAATAGCAGTGGGCACAAGAGGAGACGGAGAAGCAAAATTCCAAGAAATAGAGGAAGACAGACACAGACGAGACCGAGAGAAATGCAGATATGGAGCAAGGTCTAAGCAGCAGTTCAGCTGGCCACCTCTCCTTCTCGTCACAGTGAGCAAGCAGTGTAACCCAGCAACCAGCTCGTCTGAAAAACCATAGCGAAACACGATTTTATCAGCCCGACTGCAATGCAATCGAAGGACGCCCGTTATAATTAATCTCTGATCATTAATGAGAGCCGAAGGCCGGATCATATTGGAGCATGCAGAATCGCTAACAGGAGTGGAGGTCCGATCTTGAACAGTGTTAAAACTTAATTAATGCGAATTTGATGTGAAAACCTTGGAACTTAATTGAACAACATTAAATCTTAATGCGATTGATATGAAATCGCCACATCCATGTCCCATCGCCTTAAATGCCATCGAATGCACCCGCAGCCGAGAGCAAGGCAAGTTTTGATTGAGGACACATGGCAGAAATTGATTGGAGCGGATCTTTGTTTGGGCTGCTCGCGCAGTGGAAATCCAGACCCAAAAAATATTAGGGCGAATTTGATAAGAAATTCACGTCACAACTCTCCCTCCATACGCCAGCCCAACTTCAGACCCGAAAAATATTAGGGCGAAATTCATTTGGTTTTCGCGTCACAAAATTGGCCGACGTCAGCAGGCTATTTTCGAACGCGAATTTGGTTTGAATCATGGTTTATTGTCGTTTGAAGTCCGGCAGGCTCGACTTAAGAACAATTTTGTTTGATCCCATCTTATAAAATTTGTGTTGGTTTTCTTTGATAATACACATATTTATAATAAATCATGGGAATACCACACTAAACATGTGGAAAAGTTATATAAATTATTGAGAAAAATCATTTTTATGTAAAAATATCCAAATGTGCTTTTGGGAAATAAGAATTCGAGTATTTGGTTCATATTTTTTTAAACGAAGGAGTGAAGTTGGAGCCTCAAAAGATGCAAGCTATTACAAAATGACCTATTCCTAAGAAAATCAAGGTTCTTAGAAGATTTTTTAGACTTACATGATATTATTGATCATTTGCTAAGAATTATGCATGCATTTCAAGTCCACTCACATATCTCTTGAAGAAAATATCATTTATATGGAATGATGAGGCTACTTTGGCATTCTCTATTTTAATGGATGCCATGTCTTCTACACCAACATCGGTTGCACCTACTTTTGGTAAAACATTCATAGTAGAGTGTGAGGCACTAGGACAAGGAATTTACGTAACATTAACACAATAAGGGATATCATTGGCTTTAAAAGCAAGGAATTCAAAGAAAATATTTGGTGAAATCTACGTATGAAAAATAAATGGAAGCAATATTACATGCAATAAAAAATGGGGATAGTATATCACTGGGAGGTACTTTAAAGTCAAGATATACCATGATAGCATAAAGTATTTTTGAAGCTATGGATTTCATTGGAAGATTAACAAAAATGAGGAGAAAAAATGAAAAGTTTTAATTTTGAGATAATCTGCAAAAAGGGTAAGGAAAATTTAGTACATGATGCTCTTTCTAAAATAGAAGAGGCCTCAAATTTATATACAATTACATTTTCTATTCCTAGGTGGCTAGAAGAAGCTTGCCATAATGGAAAAATGACAATAGTACTAAACAAAAACTAAAATTTATAAAGGATGGGATGAACTCTATGGAGCATTGGGAGTGAAAGAGAGATATACTTTGGTGCAAATGTATAATATTTTTATGCACGCAAGCATATTTGAATAAACAAATATTAAGGGAGTCCCATGTCTCTCTGATGGTAGGACACAGGGTTCCTTAAAACATCTCAAAGGATCAAAAAATATATTTTTGGAAGGAATGAAGAAAGATATTCAAAATTTTCTAAGAGAAGGTCAAGTTTGCATAATAAATAAAAGAGAGATAGTAAAATCTCTAGGGTTACTTAACCATTCCATATACATATTCAAAGACTAGAAGATATATCAATAGACTTTATTACAGGGTTACTGAAATATAAGGGTAAGTATTACATTTTTGTGGTCATTTATATAGACAAATTTTGTAGATTTTTTTTGTAGAGCTCAAAGTACATAAACAACAAGCCAAGTGGCAAAAGTGTCCGTGAAATAAATTCATAGTCTTCATGGTTTTCCTAAAGTAATAGTAACAAGAAACTTTTGGAAATAATTATTTAATATGAGTGGAGAAACACTAGCTGCCATGAGTTCTACATATCAAACACAACCAAATGGTCAAACAAAAATAGTTAACAAATGTTTTTAAGGTTATCTACAATGTTACTCTTTAGAAAAGCAATATTAATGGATGAAGTGGGTTCGTCAAGGAAGAATGGTAATATGATACTACCTATCACACATCTACTAAAATTTCCCCATTTAAGGCCCTTTATGGATATCCAACTCCTAGTATCTCATACTTTTTGCAAGATAAGTCCAAAGTAAAGGAAACAGAGTCACATATGGAAAATACTAAAGAAACTTTGAAAATTATTATGGAAAACCTTCAAATGACATGAAACATGATAAAACAACAAGGGGAACAACATTGAAGTGAAAGATAATTTGAGGAGGGTAACTGGGTATTTTTTAGATTATAGCATTATAAGCAATCTTCATTCAAGAAAAAGAAGAATAAAGAATTAGCTCAAAAATGTTATGGCCCTAAATAATTATTCATAGGATTGCGCAAGTGGTATAGAAGTTATATTTTCCTTCTTCTTGCATTCATAAGGTTTTTCATGTATCTTGCCTAAAAAAGGTTTTGGGAAAAATATGCCAATGTAAATAGAACTTCCAAAATTAGATGAAGAATGAAAGTTGATTCTTGAACCACAAAAAGTTATAGATAAACATTTTGTATCTCTTTGACATATAACCATTATGAAGTACCTAATCAAGTGGAATAATATTCCTCTAGAAGAAGGTACATGGTAAAATGATCAATTCGTGATGAAATACCCACGGCTAAAGGGTTCGTTTGAAGTTTTGATAAAGGTTTTGTTATATGTTTTATATAACGCGCGGTGGAATAGTTTTATTGTTTGTTAATGTCCCACACAGTGATCAAATTTGAAGGGCAGGTCTGAATTTCAATTAGAAGGGCATATATCTATGTCGCCCTTCCATAATGAAAAGCTTTAAAAAAAAAAAAATTCAATTGACCACAATAAATTATTTTTACATTTCATTTTCAGAAAGACAAAACCATCAATCTTTATATTAATAAAAGATTGTTACATATACAACAATGAAGAAGGCTCCATATTTCATTGCTTAAATATCTCATTGGCAATGTCAACATAAGTCTTGAAGACACTATCATAAGAATTTGGATACATACCATCGGGATATAGGAGATTCTTATGTGTCAGATTGTGTAATGCAATTTTGACTTTGTCTCACAAGGAGCAGCAGCATGGAGGTCTGGATTTTTCTTATAGAACTTTTTTATTATTATTTGAAACATTGTTTATAGATATGAAGACAACAATGAAATTATGAGCATGGTGGACAATTATTCAATCTCATGATGCCAAACCATGATGATGTAAGTTTGGAATTTAACATTTTTACATGTTAAAGACAAATAGTCAAAATCAATGACAACTTAGTATGCCATAATTAATAATCATTCCCTTTTCACTTTTGTTAATAGGTTTATGTCACACGATGATCTCTCTTCTCTGGCATTTACTTGTATTGAAGATCACTATTCTAGGAATAAGGAGTTATTTTCTCCAAAAATAACCCTAGCCAAAAATTGACAATGCATCAAGGATATCTTTCTATGCTTCATAAGTACATATGTTCTACTTCTAAATCATGTCTTGGAAGTGGTTGTTTTGCTGGAAATTATTCACCAGTTGGTTTCATACCAAAGTCTTTTCCTCATTTTCAACATCCAATACATGAAAAAGATAATGGTTTAAAACAACATAAATATTTGAAATTTTGCAAGAATTGTCTGGCACACTTTGAATATGAATTTTGAAGTCAAGTGCATGATGCTGTATAGGATCAAGTGTCATTTTGAATACCAAATTTTTCACAAGAAACTTCTCAACATGCTACCTTTCAGTAAGGATTAAATGACAATATTGCATCAACTATTTCCATAATAAAAGTGCACCTCGGCTATAAGACTAAACAACTACAAATGTTGTAGATCTAACAAGACCACACAATCAAATGTATTCCACAAGGCCAATACTGTATGAAAAATGAAAAGGAATTTGCAACCAAAAATACCTTAGGCAACTAATTCAATTAGATACACCAAACCATCAGCAAAAAGGAAAACCAACCTACTCAAAAGACAAGCGTTTACATCCTTTGACAGAATTTCGAGTTCCGAAATGAGGGCCTTTATTGTCTTGTCAATGCCCCTAGTAATTTGAATGGGGTTTTCACCTGCTGCAACAACCTAAACAAAAATGTTTCATTTCAAATTATTTTCCACAAATTTAAGATACAACCATTGTCAGTTTTGTATTTCCTAACAAGCTCATAAATTTTGACAAAAGAACCAAATTTTTTTAATACCTGATAGCAATTTTTTCACTCAAAAAATATCTTAGACTCAATAAACCCAACCCAAAACTAAAAAACGAAACACCAAAAGACCCTACAAAAATGAATAGATGATATTAATCCAGTACTATCGACAAAAAGTTACCTTTACACCCTCACTTATTAAACCCTGTGCTATTGAATTTTAACTTCAACTGCTGCAGCAGAAGGATGGATGCAGCAGCAACATTTTTTTTTGGAGGTTGCTTGCACGCCATCCAGAAATTTAATTCAGCATTTAAAATTCCTGCGAGTTTTTTTTGTAGACGACCGCAGCCATATTTCTGTACAGGATTGTATTTAAACACAACAACCAGCATTAACGCAATTCACCAATCAGAAATTAAACAAATAGAAATTTACCCCCCAGTTTTGTAAATTTAAAAGGAGGACACGTGGAGCATTAATATTGGATCGCGTGAAATTGAAGGGAATCTGAAAACCTGAAAACCGGACCCGAATTTTTTATAAGGCACATTGGATTGAGAATTCGCGTTACAAATTAGGCAGACATCAGCATCCCATTTTGGAACACGAATTTGGTTTGAAATTCAATCTATTCAGACTTTTGAAGTCCGACGGAAAGGGTTCTTTAATGTTTTGATAATTTAATTTTATGTATGCTTTAATATATACATATGTTTTAAACATATGTTATATATATATATATATATCATATGCGAAATGAAAGGTGGGCCATAGAATTTAGTTTTAATTTTTTTTTTTTTAAAGAGGGTTTATTATAATATGTTTTATATGTTACGGCATATAAAAATAAAAAGGACAAAAAATCTTGGTAGTTTTTTTTATAGACAGTACGTAAATTTTTTATTACACAGCAGTGTGTAAAAAGTGAAAGACTGAGTGTAAATTTTTAAGTGTGTATGCACAGCAGTGCGAAAGTGAAAAACACAGCAGAGTGTTTTAGAGACAGAGTATGTTTGTTTTGAACAGACAGTGAGTTGGTTTTATGCACTGCGTTTTGTAGCATTCATAATTTTGTAATCCCTCTCAGTGAGGAAGAAGTGTAATAGTTTTTTTTTGAGTTATTGAAGGGAATAGAAGTTTGTTTTCAAAGTATTGAAACTCTGTCTCCTGTCAAAGAAATTTTTATTTTCTCTATGTTAAAAGAAGGGAGATTTATTCTCCATTCATTGTTCTGGAATTTTTCAATATTCCAACATGTGAAAGAACAACAGATGTTGTGGTTCCATCCCCAGCTAAATCATTTGTCTTTGTCGCAGCTTGCCTTACCAACTTGGCCCCAATATTTTCAACTGGGTCCTCTAATTCAACCACTAAAAAGGCCAAAACCATAGCATTGAGATACATTTCATTACACTGTCAATAAAAATAAAATTTGACTCAGCCATAACCCTTTCCTTTTATTGTTGTGAAAAGCTTTATGCATTACTCTAATGTGGCTAGTCCATAGGCCAAGTAGACCACTGGGTAACAAATATGTTTCCTTTCACCTTTGAGTTTTCAAATTATGCCTACCAAATCTAAGACATTTAAGAGGGGGAACTAATACAACGTTAAAAATAAAACCAAAGCACACATCTACAAATTACCTCCTTAGCTACTATCACACCATCATTAACTATTTTCGGAGAACCATGCTTGCTCTCCAAGACAACATTTTGCCCCTCTCCCCAAGGGTGACTCCAACAAGATCAGCAAGTTTGTTCACACCACCTGCAAGACAAATTGACGATGTTTTTTAGTAAGTGTGCAATTAAATGCCAGACCATATGCTAAAAAAACCCTCCATGAAAAATTAAAATAACACATTAAAATCGAATATAAGTGGACAAGGAAAGATCCACCGCAGTGAAGTTTCACGTGCAGGTGACCTTCCTTTAAACATAATTTTGTCTCTGACCTGCAATTTTTTTGTCACTGAGCCATCCTTGTTGAAGTACAACTCATTTTCCATAGCTCTTATATTAACTACCTTCTCTCTGTCGCGTAATCTTAGAGTCCCTCTTCTGCTTGAGTGATTAAAGGAAATGGGTGAAAAAAACTGAAATAGAAGACAATTGTCTACCATAATTATCAAACATTGCACCCAACTTCTTCCCCTTTCCATTGTTACCCAATGAGGTAGATGTGGCAATTGTTGTCATACTGCCCAAAGCAGAGGCCATCTTCTCTTATCCTGAATATAGAATTACAAGATCTTCATATTAGTATGAACCTTAAAAAACATGACTCCCATTGCTAAAAACCACTTTTAAGTTGTAACAAGCAAACTAAACAACTATCGCAACTTTTGGCAACTTTTGGAGCATTAAGAGAGAAAAAACCAAAGAGAAATACAACCACAATCCTCATTTTAATGAGACCGGACTATATATTTTCATTAAGATAATAGAAAGAAATCATGACTATATTAAGGCCAGCACAAAAAAATCTTTAACCAGTGTCTCTCGCGGCCTTCAGGTTGCCATGCTAGAGGTTGCATATTTTTAATTTAAATTCTTGACCTCTCATGCCCATCTATGAATGCATCCAATGGGATATCTACATCAAATGCTCCTTTATATCCCCAAAAAAAAATTCCCTACTACAAGAGCACCAGTATTGATGGATCACCCCACACCATCCCACCCACTAGAAACGGTGGAAAAGGAAACCCGAGAAAACTTCTGAAATATCTCAAGATGACTATATGGGTGGTTCTTATGAATCAACCAACCATTCAGAACATGCTCATCAATCCAAACCATGAGTATTATGTGACGATATTCAAGTAGGCACTGAATCGGATTTCTGAAGCTATGTTAGAGAAACCCTAAACTCTCATTGAAAATAGGTGAAATGTGGCACCACTCAGAGATTTACATGTGCCAATTGGTACAAGTGGTAGACAATTGGCATGATCAAACAACGAGGTGATGCAGGAATGAAATGAGGGAGAAAATATCAGAAAAGCCCCAAATCTGGAGAACTAAAGCTCATCACCAACCTGAGATTGACAACTTTACATGATGTAACCTATGAAACCGTAAATGGAGAAATCATAGTAAAAATAAAGTAACCTATGTAACAATAAAGTCGGATTCATCCTGGGAGTGGTAATGGGAGAAATCATAGTGAACAACAGGAAACATGCAGAGTTGCTTACAATCAAATAGATGAAAAAACACATACAAAAACCTAGATAATAATCATGAACAAGCTTAATATTGAATTATGAACTGTAAAGGAACTTACAAAATGTGACATTACGAACCTGGTCAAGCGCACAAGCAAAAATATCCCGGACATGACCCTGGTTGACAAGTTGTATTGCTCATGATGCAAGAGGATTTGTACCTGCACTGCCAAGTCAATCAAAATCCATCATTATCTATACAATAAATACAAGTAATTGATGTAGTATTTTTACTCTAAGATGCATTCTTATGATAATGTTAGAACATATGTTGAAAATGTCAAAACATACCCGAATAAGCTCCTCTTCGTTTCAAGAACAATTTATTGGAGTCGCATGAACTTGGAACAAGCCTCCCACGATCTGAAAGAGTAGCAACTAAGTCAATAGTGACTTTTTTGTTGCTACGTTGGATTGAGGGAGGTTTGCTCCAAGATTAAATCGCTCCAATAAATTATTCTCTACTAAACAGGGCCAACCACGTGAAGGTGGAAGCTCTTATGGCCCCTCCCCCCCCCCCCCGTCACATCACTCTCAATTCCCCAATACCCAATCTATATTTCATTTTTTACTTTCATGAGCATAAAAAAAAATATTCAATAACTAATGAAAAAACAATTCAACAAAAAGTACGCAAGGAAACATTGCAATTAATGCTTGACATAAAAATATTATGATAAATGAGTTTTTTATATAACGCAAAAAATGTTCCAAGTATGGTAACATTTGTCTTATAATAATACAATATTTTACATTATCAAATTTTCTTTTTCTTCTTCCTATTTCTAAAGCTCCCAATTACATCATCAATATCATCATGCTCTGCTCCTGTTTCGTGCCTTTCGACTCGCACTGTTGACCTAGTTGCGTAGTCACGATGTCTGGTCTCATCCAGTGACGGGGCATCGCCTACAAAAACAGTTAATATTAAATTTTAATTGTCAGTTTTTAAATATCATTGAACTAGTTCGATAATATTAATAAAAAAAATTGCAATGAGATTATTTACCTGGTGCACCAGTTGTCGCCGCTGGCCTAGTTGTGTAGTCATGATGTCTGGTCTCATCCAGTGATGGGGCATCGCCTACAAAAAAAGATAATGTTAAATTTTAATTGTGAGTTTTTAAATATCATTGAACTAGTTCGGTAATATTAATAAAAAAATTGCAATGATATTATTTACCAGGTGCACCAGTTGTCGCCACTAACCTAGTTGCGTAGTCACGATGTCTAGTCTCATCCAGTGACGGGGCATCGCCTACAAAAATAGATAATATTAAATTTTAATTTTCAGGTTTTAAATATCATTGAACTAGTTCGGTAATATTAATAAAAAAATAAAAATAAACGATGGCCGGCGTTAGGGTTTTGATGTGTTATGTGGCCGCCCTAGCCAACGCAGCTGCCCGAGCTTCTGAACCTGTTCTCTGCCTTGACGATGTTGCCGTTGTGAAGTATTTTGGGGATGCTCTTGATGTGGCCTCCAGCCAAGCGTTGCCTCTGCCTGATCTGAACACTTCATCCATGAATGCTGCTGTTCATTCAGAAGGCACTCGATTTGTAGAGTCCAGGGACGTAGCAGCCTTCATTGTTGCGAAGAATCACTGCGTCTACCCATTGGTGCCTGTGGTGGCTTCCCTTGGACACAGAGGCTTCTCTCTGCCTCGAGGTAATTTTGCAGCTCTTCAAAGGGCAGATTCTATAGGCTTCACCAAATGCTCTGTTTCTGCCCTCGTTTGCTCCCTAAGGCACCGGCGACCCTCAGATCGGCTCGTTGAGTCTGCTGTGGGGATTCTATGTGGCGAAAAATTTCTCGCCTCCTCCTTCAAATCTCGGCTGAGCCAGGTGAAGTTGGGATACCTGTGCTCCAACTCCTTTTCTTCTCAAATCTGTACTCATAAGAAGGGATCAACATATTGCTCTGCTCCATTTCAGATCTAGATTTCATCTATTTCAGGCAACACCATTCTGCAATGGGTGTTCTCTTCGGACTTGGTGTAGAACCTTAAGTTAAACCTGGAACATAGGGTTGGGATACCCTCGGTCCATCAGAGACTCCTATTCCAAGGTAAACAACTTGAGGACCTTCTTTCCCTCTCTGTTTACAGCATTAAAAGAAATGATTCTCTTGTATTAACCCTTCGTTTGAGAGGAGGCGTAGCTGGACAGTCGTCTGCAGCTTCCTCCTTTTCCTACAAAGATGTTGTCCATTCTCAGATCCCCCATCCTCAGTCTTATTCGAAAGCAGCTCAACCAACTATGGCTCCCAAGAAATTCTTGGTGGATAAATTGGAGGAAATTCCTACTATAGAATTCTCTAATCCTGGGATTGAAGAACTCCACCAGAATTTTGTAGAATCTGCAATCATATGCAGATTTAATGGTCTATGGCCTCGCACTGCAGATTTATACCAATGGGTCTATAACAACTGGACTAAAAAAAGCAAGATATACTTATGTTTGAAAGGCTTCTTCATTGTAGCTTTTGAATTAAATTAAGATTACCAGAAAGCCTTAACGGGAGGCCCTTGGTTCTAGGGCATGGCTAGGCTTTTCCTCTCGCCATGGTTTCTGAACTTTGACCCTTCTACAGCTGTCATCATCAAACTTCCCATTTGGTTCAAGCTCCCGAACCTTCCGATGCACCTATGGCATATTTCTGTTCTTATTTCCATTGGAGACACCTTAGGTCGCTACCTCGCTACAGATACCTCAAGAAGGGAGAATGGACTCTACACCTACTGTAGAATTTGTGCAGAAATAGACATTAGCAAAGGACTTCTGGATCAGATCAACCTCAATATTGGGGATTTCCAATGGACTCAAACCTTGGATTACGAAAATACTACCTTTCCTTGCCGCCATTGTCATCAAATGGGGCACCTCCATAATACTTGTACCCAGTTCCTCGAAAAAAAGAAGAATCTGAATCGCAAGCCCAAATCCAAGAGCTGGAATCCCTGTGTTCCTCCCCCCCCATGGATGATTCAGACTCCTCTAGTTCGGATGAGGAGGAAATAGTAGTAGATGGGCAGATTGATGGGGCTCCCCCGGACGCACCCTCTGCTAGTCTTGCGGACCGTTTTGCCTCGCTGTTCTCCCAGAAACGCTCTCACGTGTCTTCGCCCTCCGACTCAGATAAGGATATTTCGCCCCCAGGGCAGAATTGTCTTCAAATCATCATGACTCAGCCAAATTCCACAGACTGGGTCAAAGTAAGCAAGAAAAAAGGGAAGAAATGTCGTTTGGCAGTATCCACCCATACTGGGTAGATTTCTTTGTTCAGATCTAGCTTCTCTGCAGTTCCGTGTCTATCTTTCTGCTCATTCCTTGTTTGTCTTTCTGGAGTGAGGTTGATAGCCCATCACGTATGGCTCCCTTGCTTCTCTGCTTCGCTTGCTTGCAAGCTTGATTGTACTATATGTTTCTACTCTTAATAGAATTAGTATTATTCAGAAGAAAAAAAAACATATTTCATAAAAAAAAAATATTAATAAAAAAAATTGCAATGAGATTATTTACCTGGTGCACCAGTTGTCGCCGTTGGGACTGTTTCCCTGTCTTCCTCTCTAGTGGTAAGATCCTCAAGGGAAACATTCTCTGTCATTTAAACAAAAAACGTTATAAGGACAAACATCAAGGTATAATTAGAAAAAGTTATAAGTTGAAATTAATTACCGTCACGGCTCTCACTGATAGTAGCATTGTCGCCCTGGTCCCCACTACAATGATTAGGTTGCACGTGAGGATCATCTACATCTGGCTCTAAAACTGGGTTATTTGCCTCGTCGGTAGTGATGCTCCCCTGATTTAAACAAAGTTGTTATACATTAAATTTATGGACAAAAACAAAAATATTGAAAGGTTAATGTTTTACCTTATCAGGCATTCTGGATCTTGGGACCTGCCCCAAGCTTCTGCGACGTTCAACTACGACTTGATAGCCGAAATGGAAAGCGATATTTTTATCTTCCTCTATAGTTTCTGTTCCGAAGTCATCACCCTACATTACATATGATTGTGTATTTTTAATCATATTTTATAGGATTACAAAAACGTTGGAAGGCGATACAATTAATTATAAGATGTTTAGCTACTTAATTACAATTCTTGCGGCTAATTTCAAGTAGCCGCCTTGGCCTAGCTTGTGATGGACCTTTTTTTCAATCCTAGCTTTGGTTGCCTTTGAGGTGTCAGGCAACCTAGCATCAAAAGATTGAAGTCAGATATGACGTAGCACACTTTTATTTTGGACATAGAGAAAATTAAAGCTATTGAATTAAAGTTGTAATTTACCTTGCGGGTCCAGTTGGCATTTTTCCTTCTTTCTTTGCCCTTTTCTCTTTTCCGTCATGGATGAGTGCTCTCCACTCACTATCTGGAACTGCGAGAGGACGCTCATATCTAGGGTTAAATTGCACTTGCGTCCTATAGGTGTCCCTAGTATATTTCAAATATTTGCCGGCTACCCGAGCCACCGCTGTTCTGTCAAATGTGCCGACCCCAAAAAGGGCTTCTAGATAATCTAGAAGTTCTTTTTTCAGGTTGGAATTCTGGGAATTCCACCCTGTGCGTATGGTTGGGCCAAAAATTACCAACACATGGCTCTCCAAAATCTTGTAGAACTCATTGTTTCCTACACAGAATAAAACCAAAAAAAAAAAAAAAGATATTATCATTAATTTAAAAATAAAAATCATGATAAATATGTTTTAGATGAAGTACATGAAATAGTTAAAATATTAAAATTTACCTGGGAGTTGTACATTCTTTATAGGGACACCCTCATCGTTCACCAACAACGTGCCATTAATGGTCCCTGTGGAGCTGACACGTGTAGCTCCAGGAAACGCAATAATGTAGTTGGCCATATCAGCCTTATCATTGCCAACACGTTCAGCGGTTGGCTGGGTGTCTGCTTGGGCAGGGTGTGTTTCTTGGCTAGCACCTAAAGGAGTAGAAGGTGTACGAGAGGGTTCTTGGGCAATCTCTTGCCCTTGTGTCCCACTACCACCAACACCGGTTCAGCAAATGCCAGAAAACGCTACATACAAAAGAACTTTTTGTTAGTTTAGTCAATGTAAAAATTAAAAATCAAACTATCACAATTCATCTCATGCATAACAAAAAAAATATCCTTTTGAATTTTTATTATTACCTGATATCTTTCTAGCTGGCTCATAAGATGTTTTATCCTCTCTTCTGTTTCAGGTGTTTGAGGCGTGTCTATCAAAGTATTAAATTCCGACCTTGCATCTCGTGCCTTTTTTCGCAACAAGAACACTAGAGATAGGGATGAAGAAAGCTCTTCCTCAAAGAGGGAATCATCAGGCGTACCATGGCTAGGTGTCTGCATATTTGAAAAAAATTAATATTATTTCAAATATGTAAATAACTAAAATACCTGAAGATAGAGCAATGCTGGCACTTTACATGTTCTTCCGCTAGCCTCTTTCCACGATCATCCCGTCTCGGGGTTGTTCCTGCACTGCTCTGATCAGTCTGCCACATTGCAATAAAATTATAAATGTAAAAACTTGAAAAAAATATCTAACTTGAAAACAAAAAATGAAAACTGAAATAATTTCTAATAAGACACCGGAAGACAGAGTTAGAGTTTCAAATATGCCTTGCATTGAATTCAATCCTGGAAACATGTCATTGCACATTAAGGCACCCAAACAAGAGACGAGTTGACAATGAAGACCTTATTGAATATATTGTTGGAGCAACTTATAGTAAACTTGTTGTGAAGACCTTGAGGATATTTTTGGAGCAACATTGTTGAAGCTGATGGTATAGCATTGTTGGAGACAATCTTGAAGGGCCTTGAAGTGAAGCTTTTGGAGCAACTATTGAAAAATCCTTAGAGCATTTAAGTAAGGCACTTTATATCTTCCATCACCTTTTTCCTTTCAATATCCTTTAAACGATTTTGTTGATATTTAATGTTTGAAATCATGTTATAATTCCTTGATTATATGTGTTTGGGGACTTCCCTTTGAAATTACCCAAAAATACCCTAGAAATTTTATCTTCAGGATGCATGTCTGACGCTATTGTTCAATATTTTTATTGATAGTAGTAAACATATAGAGTTAGGGGGCTCTTGAATTGGTTTGGTTGGGCCATTAGATCCCTAACATCTACTAGGGAGAACCCCCCTTGAGTTGGAGGAGAGCTAGCCCGAAGTGAAAAGAGGTTGGTGAGGTGACAATGGGGCTATTGAATTACACATGGTATCACACTTTAACTTTAGGACTTTATCTTGAGAAGTGCGAGATTTTGCTATATCAATTCTCAAATTGTTTACAACACTATTGTTAAGAACTAATAAGAAGTGATGTTGAGGGGCTTTTGGGTATAAGAAACAATACCATTTAAAAACTAGGGTTCTCAGTCCTTGGCATTCCTTCACCTGGGCCTAGGGGCACACTAGAATAATTTCACACTAAACCATGAAAACTTAAAAGTAACTTAACAGATCCATAAAGTAATAATAATCATAATTCCTAATTTCCTATTGTACGATATGATGAAAATTATTCAAACATGAAGAAATGAAGACATGCAATGTCTGAATTTCAAGATTGATGAACCAATACAAGAAGTTAGAAACTACAACTTTGATTCAATACTTTGTGTCCTAACTCCAGGAAGGAATCTAGTTTGTAGTACAGAACATGCATCGTGTATTATCAATTCTTAATTGACAACAACTAAAGGTCATCTATGTCATCAATTCCTTCCCATTTTGTGTTTTTATGTTATATTCCTTATAAAAGTGTCAAATTTATCTCAAAGTAAGCAACCACTAAATAAAATAAAAAATAGTTGAGATATGATTGAGAAATGGTAATTTATTTCTTGAAAGGATCTTCACAATTTCTTTGGTTGTTTTTCATCTCAAGAAACAAGAAATGACCTAAGAAACTATCGTGATGTAATATAAGAAACAACACGGTGAAATGGCCATTTTCAAAGCCAAATGATGTCCATTGGGGACATGGCCTTTATTTGGTTCCTGTTTCATAGGATTTTCGGGTAGAAATGAAACTTTTTTGTACCATTTCCAGTATTAAAAAGGGAAAACCTTCTTTTTCCATGGGAAATAATTTACCTTTCCTTTTTCAAGATAATCTAAATCACAAAAAATATGAACTATACTGCACACATTCTTGGATAATATGAAAGTGGAAAAGGAATACCCTACACAAGTGATGAACACATGTACATTTGAACATTAATAGATTTTTGTAGTTGAAATGCAATGCTTGTTTTCATTTAAATGTAGGGTTTTTAAAGGAGGGAGAAATAATGGCTGCCAAATTAATAAGCGTTTCTTTGGGAAAAATTTAAATCCTGTATTGGGTGATAAAGATAATAGAGGGTATTGAATCTTGATTCTTTACATCTAGAGATAACCCTACATCCTAACACAATCCAATGGAATTGACCAAAAAAACCCAAATAGAGTCAACCCTACTATAGGAGGAAGGGCCTGTAGTAAGAACTTACCATTTTGCAAGAGATGAGGGCGAATGATGTTCTGCAAAAGCTGAGGGCGAACGCTGAGGGCGAATGCTGAGGGAAAATGTTGTTCTGCAAGAGCTGAGTGTGAATGCTAAGGGCGAATGTTGTTCTGCAAGAGCGGAGGGCGAATGCGCCCGTGATATCAGACGTTAATGTAGCTATTGCGATGGATACGAAACAATAAAATCATTTTTATGTAGCGCGCATATAAGTTTCTTATTTTTATGTAGCATGCATATAAGTGTCGTTATACCGATGGCGGACAAAGCGTCGCTATTGCGACGGGTGCCTCCAAACGTCGCAATTGCGACACTTAGACATTGTGTCGCACTTGCGACGTTTGGAGGCAGTCGTTGCAATAGTGACGCTTTGGGCCATAGTGTCGCAATTGCGACGTCTTCCTCCAAATGTCGCAATTGCGACACTTTTCTAAGTGTCGGTATTGCGACACTTTTATATAAACATCGGTATAGCGACGGTTTCGGGCGGGATGGAAAAAATTTGGGGAAATTTCCAACATTTGGTCAAAAGCGTCGGAACCAAGTGTCGGAATTTCCACCAAATGTAGTAGTGTAGTATGTCCTGATGATTAGGATAAAAAAACTTTCACCACTTCATGGGGGACCTTCATGTATGTGAAGATGCCCTTTGGGTTAATGAATATTGGGGCCACATTTCAAAGAGAAATGTATATTTCCTTTGTTGATGAGATTGGAAATTTTATTGTAATTTCTATTGATGGCTTTATTTTATATTCAAATACTGATGAGGAAAATTTTAGGCATCTAAGAAGAGTGTTTGAAAAGTGTAGAAGGTTTGGTATCTCATTAAATCCTAAGAAAACATTGTTTGGCCTTGAGGAAGGTAAGCTTCTTGGTAGTATTATTTCAAAGGATGGAATTAGGATTTATCCCAATAGAATTGAAGAAATATTAAAAATAATTCACCCTAGAAACATCAAAGAGCTTCAACGTTTTATTAGAAAATTTGATTTCCTAAGGAGATTCATTCCTAACCTTGCAGATCTTCTTAGAAATATAATACATATGCTTAAAAAGGATTCATAAATTAGATGGATTATTGAGGCTAGATGATCCTTGGATTTAGTTAAACAAGCATTAACAAAAGCACCAGTGTTTATTAGTCCAGATTCTACCAAAGATTTTATTGTCTTTTATTTTGCTTCTAAGCAAACTGTTGCAGTTGTTTTTTTGCAGAAAAATGAGGAAGGATTTTAACAACCTATTGCATTTTTTAGTAAGGCTTTAAGAGATTCATATTTGAAATATAATATCATGGAAAAATAGGCCTTTGCATTGGTTAAAGAAATAAAATATTTTAGAGTATATATTTTTCTTTGACATATTATTTCATATGTACCTAATTAAATTGTCAAGGATATCTTAACACAGAATGGACCTGAGGGAAAATGAGGAAAATAGATTGTTGTCATGCTTGAGTATGACTTAGATATCAAACCCATCAAGTTGATCAAAGGACACAGACTAGACAAACTAATGGCAGAGTCTAATTTCCATGCATTAGACATCAACTTTGTTGTTGCACTGGATGATCAAGAGGAATTAGCGACTCCACAGATCAATGAAGCATTTCTAAACTCACCATGATATGTAGATTTGTTGTATGTTTTATTCAATTAAAATTCTTCTCTATGTTTAACAAAAACAAAGGAAATATTTCTAAAATTAAATGGAGTTAAGTTTTTCATCATAGAAAATGTTTCATATTGGAAAGATGTCGGTGGCATTTTACTTAAGTGCTTGTTGAATGATGATGCAAAAATAATCATGCAGGAGTTCCATGAAGGTGATTGTGGTGGCCATCTCTGCTGGAAAACCACTGCCAACAAAGTCCTGAGGGCTGGTTTTTACTGGCCTATTCATTTCCTTGACATTCATAAGAAGGTAAATTCATGCCATAAATGCCATATTTTTTAAGGGAAAATAAAGCTTTTACCCCTACCATTAAAACCTATTTCAGATGAAAGCCCTTTCCAATATTGGGGACTGGATTTCATTGGTGAAAATAATCCTCCTTCCTCTGGCCAGCATGAGTGGATTCTCACAGCTAAATATCACTTTACTAAATGGACAAAGGCCACCCCTTCTATATCTACTACTGATGCTGTCATTATTAAATTTCTTAAGACCAATATCCTTTCTAGATTTGGTTGTCCTAGAAAAATTATTATTGATAATGCAACAACTTTTAAATCTAAGAAAATGATTGAATTCTACAATAAATACCACATTAATATGGGACATTCAATAGATTATTACCCTCAGGGTAATGGGTTGGCTAAATACCCAAATAAGAGTTTGATAAATATCATTAAAAATCTGTTGGAAGACAATAAGAAATCTTGGCACAACAAGTTGGCTAATGCACTTTGGGATGACAAACTTACTACAAAGAAGTCAATTTCTATGTCACCATACCAATTGTTCTATGGAATTGATTCTCTCTTTCCATCATATCTAGGAGTACTAGTCATGAAGATAATTCAAGAATTACAGGTTGAGCCAAATGACAAACAGAGAAGAATCAATCAAACCATTCAGTCACAACAGTCAAGGGAGGAGATCTGTAACAAAACTCAAGTAATTCAGGAAAATGTCAAAAATACTTTTGACAGAAGGACTAAAGCAGATGAATTCAACATTGGATACAAATTTCTAAGATGACATTCTAGGAGAGAAGAAAGAGGTAAACATGGTAAATTTGATAACCTTTGGAAAGGGCCATACATCATTTATGCTTTCAGGGGAAACAATGCATTCTTCCTCAAGGAACTAGATGGAACAAAGTTACCTGGTGGTCAGGTCAATGGCAGGATGCTGAAGCACTACTTTTCTTAGTATAAATATTTTCTTACATCATTGTAAATATCAAAGCCTATATTGTTTTGATTGGGTAACTTGCTTATTAGAGTTGAAGCCTGCAGAGAAGGACCTAAGCCTTGATTGAGAAGCTACCATACATACCTTAACAGCAAAATAAATTAGATGCATACATTATAGACATTGGATACTCAAGGCTACTGATCATATGTTGTTGACACTTCACATGGAGAAGTGCCATCCCCAGTTGGAGCCACAATTAGGGTCCTATATTTTATGGGATCTCAAGGTGATGGAGTATTTCATATTTGTAATTTTACATTGTAAATAATTTTCAATTTGAAAATTATTTCGAAAAAAATTATATATAAAAGAAAATCAAAAGATGGTATGTCAAAAGAAAATGAATATGAAGAAAAATACTAGAAGAAAGAAAAGTGAAAAAAGAATAAAAGAGAATAAAACCCCACAAAAGAAAATAGAAATAATACTGAAAGTGCTGCAAATTTAAATGTCACTACTGTTAAATTAGTTTAATTTATGTCAAAATACAATAAAATTGTGTGCATATTGTCTAAAAAATGCCACAATAACTAGATTTTTGTTCCAATCATACAGCTTAATCATGATGGAACAATTGTGAATTTCATGTTAATTAGATTAGTGAATAAATATTTGTCAAACAATTTAAACATGAAAAATCAATAGTTAGGTAGAAGATGAGATTGATTCAATAGTCTAATATGAATCAATAGGAGAAATAAGTGATAGGGTAGGTTATATTTTTATTAAAAAAAAAGATATATGGGGTTGCTAGCTTAAATGCACCCTAAGGAAAGAAGATGAAAAAATGATAGCTTAGAAAAAGAATTGAAAGAGAAGGGTAGGTAGAAGTTGTGTTATAGCTTTGAAAAGAATGAAATTTTTATCCGAAGTTTGAAAATTACAAAGTTATATTTCATGCACATGAGAAGGAAAAAGGATAAATGTTTTATCCTAAGTTTAAAAGGATCGGGCACATCAATATTAAGTTTGGGCATAAAAAACCTTATCCAAAGTTTTAACTTTTATCGAACACTTCACTTCTCAACAAACTGTCACATCATATCACTTTAACTTACCATCACATCTTCGCTCATCTGATCTCCTTCTCCCTCATCCGACGACCCTTATCACTTTTCGACCCCCCTCTCCATCTGATCTTTAACGTCGGGGGGAGGGGGAGGGGAGGGGGGGTTTCTAAAACACTTTGTTTTCTATTTCGGGCCCATACTAACGTGGCACCCTCCCGTCATTTCACACCCCCCTGTTCAAGCCGCTTAATGCTTTGGACCCCTTCTAAGAATAAGTTTCCCTGCCATATCAAAAACCGCCAATCCGCCCGTTGAGCACCTATCATATCATGCAAGCTAGACCATAATATTACCAATTAAATGTCTTCCCGTAGTAATGCAACTTTTGGTTAATTTAATTTATCAGTAACTGTTAATCCAATGGATCCATGCCACCATCAATGGGAAATCGATCATATTGTGTATAAATCCATGCCTGCTAAACTTCTAAACCTTTACCTTGTTTGTTTATCTGCTTTGTGCATTTTTTTTGCAGGTTGACAGAATGCCAGAACAACTAGTGTGATCATTGTCAATAGTCTGATCACTATCAAATTACTCTCTGCAACTATCGCACATCCTTCCCAATATCAGAGATTTACACAGTATTGATACCCATTTGTCTATCATAAACCCTAATTTACTATAAAAACCTAATCCAACCATGCCTCCTAAGAAGAAGGGATAGGAAGAGCCTGTAAATCCACTGGTCCATCCCCCAGTTGACCTTGATCACTTATCTTTGGCAGACAGGGATTATAAAATCCATGAAACCCTGTGTGAGTTCAAGTTATTTTAAATCTATTGCTAGCTGGAAGACAAATTCATTGACAATACTGATGATATTGGATTGTGGAAGTCCAATTTTCCCCACTAAATCTTTCTGCGCACCCACAATGCCCCTGAATTCATCAAGAGATGTCAAGCTTTTTATGTACCTAGCCAAAGAGCTATAATTTCCCCTACAGGAGAGATTTTATTCATCATCCATTTTCCCTGATAGAGCCAAGAAAATAATTACTGTTATCTCCTACCTCCTTGTTTATTACTCAGATCAGTGAGTAGATGAGGCCATTATAGGATTCCTTCCCATTTTCTCCACATATTATAAGGCTTACATCTTATTAAACTTCAGTAAATTCCTTGCAGATGCCATGCAGCAGATTCCAAACTGAAGAGGTATTTAAATATTCCTTTGTTTTAGTATATATGTTTGTTTATTTTCAGGGAGACAGGTTCAAGTTTGCAATGCATAAGTTAGATGATGATGGAAATCAACAATATATCATCTTCTAAACTACAATGGTAATGAAGGAGCAAAAATAATACTCATACAAATAGTTCATAGAACTGTTTTTACAGCCAACACTCAATATTTTGAGCAACACTTCAAAGCCAAGAATTAGTGAAGAAATCAGGAAATTGTTTTAGTTATCAGACCAAACCAAAACATGACACTAGTATCTTTACTAGAATTACACAGAACCGAGAATCTATGGATGTGATTTTTCCCCATATAAGCTCCCTAAATTCCTCCCAATGAGGATTTTTTCTCTAGAATACATCAGGAAAATGGTCAATGCCGATGAGGTCCATTTTGTGCCTGCAAATAAGAAATATCAATTCAGGATCAAAACATAGATATGACCCTTCATTTGGAAATACATAAAAACAAGGGAGGAAGTAGACAAATTACTAAAGGAAATGCAATTCAACCTTAGTTTTACATGGTCATATGATCTGTTAGGTACCATATCCAAGCTAACGGTACAAAACAAGTCTACACCTTACATTCATACACAAAGACTTGAAATGGAGAGGTACATGAAGTAGCTATAATGGACTGAGAACACTCTACAAGAAACTGAGGAACAATTGGTTTCAACTTCAACATCACAGACTCCTTTTCCACTTGAGAAAGCAAGAAAAAGGATGAGGGAAGAAGAGTCACCTTTAGTCACTGACACTTCCAACAAAGAGTTCAAATCATGTACAAGAAGAGGACTAAACTTAATCCCAAGGTAAATCCAAGCAAAGACTCAGAACATGGAGTCATCATCATCACCAAAGAGACACCTACTTCCTTACAAGTTGGTGGTCAAACTAAACTTTATCCTACCACTTCGATAACTACAAAGGATCAAAAGCAAGCTACTCAAACTAGTAATAGTCACCGGGGAGAAAGAGAAGATCATATTTGGTACATTCAGAGAGATTAAATTGAAGAATGAAGTTTTGAAGACTAGTACTTCTAATCAATTCTGGAAGCATACTTCCAAATCTCAAAGTACACTTTTGTCAACCTTTAACTCTGAGAAATGAAAAATGCAGATGGATTTTCTCCAAGCACAAATTCCACAGCCCAAGACAGGAGCATATTATAAAAGTACTACATTTGAATTTGATATTAAAGAAATACATCCAATTGAACAAATGGAGATGCACAAGAAGACAGGTGAAATTATTTCATCTACACTCACTAATACTACTATGATTTTGTCCAAGTTCTAGGTTTCCTTCACAAATATCCAGTTACAGCTCAAGATGGAGAAAATATCTTCCATGGCCAAGGATTCAAGGATTAAGTCTTTGGAAGACTTTGTGATCAGAGTTGAATATTATCCCTACAAGATAAAAGTTGCAGAAGAGGTGATTAAAAAGAAAAAGGCTGACATAGCAGCATTAAGGAAACAACTTAAAATTTCAACTAGAGAGGACCCCTTGACCAAAGAAATTGAAGAGAAAAAATCCCAGAAATCAGACATGACAAAGCTCATCATGGAGCATAATGCTTAGCTAAGGCAGCTGGAATCAGAGATATAAAAGATTATAAAGTAAAAATAACATGCTGTCAAGATTTCGTTAGTTCCTTTGGAGGTTGTACCCCTTACATCCATTCCCACAACAACACCTTCTACAACAAGTACAATAGATGGAGCTGAAAAACTCACCAAATTTGTGCATAATATTTCAATCTAGAAAAAAGAAATAAAGAAGCTTCAGGACCAAGTGAAATTGTTGCGGGATCAGAAGTCTAGGAGTGATAGGTCACATGCAACTGAAGCCCAGAGAGCACATAAGTTAATATAAAGGTTGCAGAAGTCGGAGAGGGAGACATCTATTGGAAATAATTTGGGCCACGTCAAAGAGATAATTTGAACAGACATCATTGAGTCCATCAATGAAATCTAGCCCTACATCCAGATTATCTTTGAGCAGAAAGAATTGATACAGAAATCCAATGATGCCATCAAAACTATCAAGGAGGAACTTGGAGACATGCCAAACACTGCCAACATTATTATCAAGTTCTTAAATTCCAAGAATAGGTATGAGCTAGATGAATTAGGATTGGAGGATAGGAAAGAAACAATTTTCTAGGTGAAGAAGGTTATTGCAAAGGGAAACTTGATTATACATATGGAAGAAAATTTGCACATCCTAGAGACAGTGGTGAACATATTTTTCAGTAGGATAGAACCTTTAACTCAGAAATGTCTTCCTTTCCTGTTTGTAATAAATGAAAAATTAATGAAACTATAGGACTATGTAAAGAAGTTTAATGAAATAGCCAAGGACACAACTAAAATTTGAAATATAAAAGGCACTATGATAGGGAAAGCGTCCTTTGTTATGAAACCATCTCCAAAAATAGAAGAGAAGAGAGATCAACGCCTTAGAAATCATCCACTTCAAGGGGGAAACCTCCAATACGTTACATAAATGAACAATTCTTGGATGATACAAATGACCAAAACCTCCTTCTATATATAAGAGTCCATGGGGCCACAATACAATCCTAACCGACCTAACAATAATAATGTAAGGGCACAATGATAACAATATTGGGTTTACAGGGGTATAAAAATAACAATAAGGGGGCTACACTAATAACAATAAGGGACTAAACTAGTAATATAGGAACCTAACATGCTCCTATCCTTCAAAAAAGTGTTGTCCTCAACTCTTGAGTAGCTCTGGGTGCTTCTGTATAAAATTATCATCCTCCCGTCTAGAATATTCAATGGGAAAGTTCTTCCACTTGATGAGATACTCTGAAATTGATCAATTTTGTAGCTATCAAGTTCTTGTTTGCGTGACCGCTTCAGGTTCCAATATGATTTTTCCTTCCTCATCAAGTTTTGGAAATACTGTTTGAACTGGAATATTTTCACCTATAACCTTTTTTAAGCATGAAACATGGAAAACTGAATGCACTCATGAAGAAGCACGAAGCTCCAATTTGTATGCCATAGTACCAATATTTTGCAACACCTTGTAAGGACCATAGTACTTTTGCAATAATTTATTATCCTTATTAGCTTGCTTGAAGGAAATTTGTTTGTATGGTCATAGCCATAAGAATACCCAGTCTCCTACATCAAAACTTCTCTCATTACGATGTTGATTTTCCTGTTGTTTCATTCAATTTTGTGCCAAATTTAGGTTATCCTTTAAGAGTTTGAGAACTTCTTGTTGATGCTCGATGTGATCTTCTACTTCTTTAACCTTAGAATTTTCTCTTAAAGATGATGTGATTGATGGTGGATGGTATCCATAAAGTGCCATAAATGGGGTCATTTTTGCTGCAATATGGAAGGAAGTGTTATACCACCATTCAGCGAGCGGTAACCACTTGACCCATTATGTTAATTTATCAGATACAGAACAATAAATATATCCTTCCATACATTTATTCACTATCTCAGTTTGACCATCGGATTGATGATGATAAGATGCGCTATGAGCTAATTGAGTACCCAAACAAGAAAATAACTTCGTCCAAAAATTTCTAGTAAAAATGGGATCTCTATCGCTCACAATAATCTTTGGGTTTCCATGTAGCTTTTGAATTGTGTCCATAAATGTCGTAGCAGCTGTACTTTCTTTAAATGGATGATATAATGCACAAAAGTGTGCATACTAGGTAAGTCTATCAACTACCACCATGACGAAAATACTTCCTTTGGACTTAGGTAAACCTGTGATAAAATCCATTGAAATCTCCTCCCAACGTTGACTTGGAATGGATAAAGGTTGTAGAAGAATCGGGGTCTTAATTGTCTCACCTTTATTTTGCTAGCAAACCAAACATTCTGCCACAAAAAATTATTTCTTCACCCTGTGGTAATTTTTTTAAAATCCTGAGTGTCCACCTAAAGTAGAAGTGTGCAATTCCAAAAGAATCTTTTGTTTTAGTTGGGAATTCTTACAAAGATATAAGCGATCTTTGTACCACAAGGAATCATTTTTCCAACTAAATGTATCCGATGTACTAGGATCTTGCTGCAACTTTTTAATGAGTGTCTACACTTCTTCGTCCTTCTTCCATTCATGCCTTGCTTCAGTTATCCAATATGGTTCGATAATAGAAATGGCACAAAGTAATGCTTCCACCTCTTCATTATTTCTTGAGAGTGCATCTACAACAACATTTAGCTTCCCTTTTTTGTATATTATTTAAAAGTCATAACCCAACATCTTTGTGACCCATTTTTGCTGCTCTTCTGAAGATAGTCTTTGTTCCAAAAAGTGTTTAAGACTATCATGATCAGTTTTTGCCTTGAAGTTTCTTCCCATTAGGTAAGGTCTCCATTTCTTTAGTGCATGTAGTATTGTTAACATTTCCTTCTCATAAATAGCTTTCTGTAAATACTTTCCTTTGATTGGATGAATTTTAGAAGTAATGGATCTTCCTTCTTGCATTAAAATAACACCAATTCCATTTCCTGAGGCATCACATTCCACAATAAAGGTTTTTGTGAAGTCTGGCATAGCTAAGACCAGTGATAGGCACATTGCCTCTTTAAGATGTTCAAAGGCCTTAGTTTCTTCAGGAGTCAATCAAAATGCATCTTTCTTCAATAATGTTGTTAGAGGCGCTGTTATTCTCCCATAATTATTAACAAACTTGTGATAATACCCTGTTAACCCGAGAAATCCTCGAAACTGCTTTATGGTTGTGGCGACTTTACAATCCTTAATGGCTTTAATTTTTTTAGGGTCTACCTTAACACCCTCATGAGATAAATATGACCCAGATATTCCACCTCTTGTACTCCAAAGAAACACTTAGATTTTTTTGCATATAATTTTTTCTCCTGCAATAGTTTGAGCACCCTTTCAACATGATGGACATGATCCTTCCAAGACCTATTGTAGATTAGTATATCATCAAAAAATACTAGCACAAATTTTCTAAGGAAGGGTTTGAAAATGGAATTCATCAACCCTTGAAATGTAGAAGGTCCATTGGTAAGGCCAAAAGGCATGACCAAAAATTCATAATGACCCTCATGAGTTCGAAATGCTGTTTTTGGAATATCTTCAGTCTTCATTCTAATTTGATGATATCCTGAACGAAGATCCAACTTGGTAAAATAAATTGCTCCATGTAATTCATCCAATAATTCATCAATCACAGGAATGGGAGATTTATCTTTAATGGTGAGCTTATTGATCTCCCTATAATCTGGACACATGCACCATGATCCATCCTTCTTGTGCACCAATACTACTGGAGCAGAGAAAGAATTTTGACTATGTTGAATTACACCAGCCTCTAACATTTCTGCAATCATACGTTCAATTTCGCTCTTTTGGACATAAGGATACCTATAAGGCCTGATGTTTGGAGGAACACTTCCTGGAATCAAATGAATAGCATGATCATGATCATGAATAGGTGGGATTCCTTTGGGAGTTTTGAACACCTTGGAATGATTTTCCAAGACTTTTTGGAGATCTGCAAAAATAGATGATTTTGATGTTGGAAATTTTAGTGAGAATAATTGTGCAACTACGCCTCGTTGTTATTTCTTCAAAAGCTTTGTCATGAAATTATAGATTATTATCTTTCTCGGCTTCCCTGCAATACCTCGTAATTTGACTTCCTTTCCTTCTGAAAAAATTTCAAGAAAATTTCTTGAAAATTAAAAGCTACCATCCCCAAATATTGTAACCATTGTACTCCTAGCACAACATCAACACCTCCCATTAGAATGGAAATAATTGGACTATTAAAACGTATTCCCCAATGGTTAGCTTAATATTATGGTATTTTCTAGTGCAATTTATAGTTCCTCCATTTTCAACCATCAATTAACATTCTGGTGTTGGGTATAGGAAACAATTCAATTCCTTGGCTACCTTAAAATGAATACAATTGTGGGTACTACCCAAATAAATCAAGACTATTACCTTTTTCTTCTTGATATTTCCTTCTATATTGAGAGTTTGAGGAGTGGTAATTCCTACCAATGCATTACATGATATGGTCGGACTGATTTCTTCCTCTTCTAGGGTTGGTTCCTGGTGTATGTCCTCTTCTTTTGAATATTCTTGTTCATTTTCTTCTTCCTCTTCACAATCTATGTAAAATAACTTCTTCTCAGCACACTTATGAATTTTAGTGTATTTTCTATCACAACTGTAGCAAAGCCCTTTTTCTCTTTTTTCTTAAAATTGTTGCGATGTCAACCATGTAGGTTGTGGAAGTCTAGGAGTAGCAAAACTTCCATCTTTATATATGTGAGTGGTAGGCTTCCTTGTCACCATAATTTTACATTCAATTTTTCTTGACAACCTGAATTCCTTTTCCAATGAATTAGGTTCCCAAGCATGAACTTCATGTTGGATGATATCCTTTAAAGTCCCTATGAAGACATCAATCTGATGTTCCTATGGAATATCAATTACCCTTGTATTAAATTTCTTGAAGTCCTCAATGTGCTCCACCACTGAACCCTTTTGCTTGAGATTTATCAATTGGATAAAGAAGGAATTTCTCTTTGTATCCTCATAATGTGCTATCATTTCCTCCGTAAAAATTGACCAAGTGACAATTTTTTTACAGGGGTAAATCCATCGATACCATAGAAATATATTTTGTTCTAAATGTAAAGTTGCAATGCATACCTTTTGTGTGTTTTTCTCATTATTGAGATCAAATATTGCTCCATCTGTAGTATCCATGTTATGGGATCCTTGCCATAAAAATTCCTCATATCCATCTTTGGAATATGGTGGTTCTTATATCCAACATTAGAGTTTATGAAATCATGATTAACATTTATTTTGTTCTCATCATGTGTTTCCTCTACTATATTTTCGGCATTAGGAAACATTTCTTGTATCAACTTTTTCAAACCTTCCATGTGTTAATTTAGATAATCATTTATGTTTTCCATGTTGTCTTTCATGTCTTCCATCTTAGCTTCCATGCCAGCTTCCATGACATCCATATTAGCTTCCATGCCTTTAGTCAAATCTTCCATTTCATTTTTTTTTGCTCTTTGCGAGAGCGAATTTGGTGCACTTGCTCTTGTAATTTTGATATGTCATGTTGCAATTCTTCGTCTTCATGAGTCATTGTAGAGCCTTATAAAGGCTTAATGGGTGTTGAATTATTTCTAGGAGGAATTTTATAACCGAATACTAATATCTATTCTACAATATGCCCTTCGAATCAATTAAAACTGATTTTTCACACAATACTTATGCAATTCGAGAAAAATACACACCTTTTTATTGATTTTGAGGAGCTCGATATTGAAACTAAATTATCTCTATGATTTTGGATCTTCAATATATGAAATTCGGCCCTATAGTAGTCCTCTAAAGCTTCTTTCAATTTCCATAGGTCTCACCTAGTTTGAATTCTTCAAGACAAATTTATGCCCAATCTACCACAATGGCCTAATTATGGACTGGTTCAGTAGAGCCAATTTGTACGGCGTGCCACGTGCCACTCTTTCCTCCTTCAACTCTGAAATCGATATAACATAAACTAAAGTTTATTTAGTTGCAGCCACATTTTACAGAATTCCAATCTGATCCTCAGAATAAGAGTTATGACGATTTTCCCAGGGTCACCTCTTTGAGATGAAATTCAAAATCCTGAAACAACACTAACTTCCACAGATAATATCTCTGAAAATATTTCGAATAAATCTCTAACATTTTTCCACAAAATTCCTCAGGATTTCAGCTTCGCTCTGTAATAATTTAAGCTTTTGAACCCTCATAGAAAAATCCTTATTGCGAAAATGTCACGATGACCTATTTAGGTTAAATTTAGGAGCCTGCAAAAAGCATTAACTTCCACAGATCATATCTCCGAAAATATTGCGAAACAAGATCTAAAATTTTTCCATGACATTCCTAAGGGTTTCAGATTCACGCTCTAAACATTTCAGCTTTTGAACCTTCATATAAAATAATTTATAGCTAAAATTCCATGATGAATTGTTTGGAGCAACTAAACCCTAGAATCCAAAGCTTTGATACCAAATGTCATGAAACCAACTCCAAAAATAGAAGAGGAGAGAGATAAAAGCCTTAGAAATCAACCACTTCAAGGGGGAAACCTCAAATACATTACATAAATGAACAATTCTTGGATGATACAAATGACCAAAACCTCCTTCTATATATAGAAGTCCATGGGGCCACAATATAATCCTAGCCGACCTAACAATAATAATGTAAGGGCACAATAATAAAAATATTAGGGTTACAGGGGTACAATAATAACAATAAGGGACTAAACTAGTAATATAGGAACCTATCATTTTTGGAGGCTTTGGCTAATGACATCTTCATCCATCATGAGGTAAACCATGTTTTTGTGGTAAAACCAAATTTTTCTAAGTATACTGAAGTGGATGAAATCTACAGGAAGGTCATCAAGATAACTATCCCAGATGAATATCAATGGGACAAGTTAATTTATTTTCAGGAGTAAAAATTAATAAATAATATTCATCTATAGCCAGCTCATAAGAGAGCACATCAGCCAACATTATAGCCAGCACAACCTACAAATAGGCCCACTCATCAATCAATTCCCTGAAAACAGTGCCAGCATGCCAGATCACCCACATCGAGCCTATCTTTTTCCACAGTTATAGCTTATTGTTATATTTAGGCTAATAATACATTTCCTGTTGAGACAACATTAATTGTAATCAATTTTGTAATATTTTAGTATAAATACTTCATTGTTTGAAGTATTAGAGGTTTATTTCGAAACATATTTTTCCTACTGCGCAATTGTAAATTCCAAGTTTTTGCTGGAGCATCAATAATACAAAGACTTCTTTCAGGATTCATGTGGTGTAATTACTGGTGAAGTGTTTATATTGTTTCTATGTTTTCCACTGTTATTTCCTTTTCTCCGTTTATTGAAATTCTTAATTGTAAAACAAAAAATGTGATGAATATGAAATGTTCTTTAAAACACCTTATTCTAGTAGCTTTTACAATTTAAATGTTTTCTTCTTGAAGTTAGGTTGAAAAATACTTAATTTCTTTTGAATCTCAACTGAAATCCACTTTTCTTCCATATCCATTGTTCATTTAAAAATCTTGAAGAATCCAATGAATGCAACCTAGCTTTCCTTGTTATAAATATTTTAAAAATTGATGCAAAATCCTGTTTTATGCTTTGGGTCCATTGCCAAATGGGAATATAAATACTTAATCAACCAAATCAATAAAAATCAAACAAAAAACCAAGTCTAATAATAACTAGCCTAATATCTATTCCAAACAAAGTTAAATCATAAAGAGAGATCCCTCTCTAAAGCTGGCATGGATAGATCCCAGTTTCCAAAGTGGTTTTGATGTTGTGCTCTATATTTATTCTACCAATATTTTAAATTACAAAAATATAACACATAGGGAACAATTTCCCTTCATTGTTTTCTTGGACACACCCAATGCATTATGTATCCCACTGAGTATGTATGTGAACATTTGAAAACAAATTCATTCAATTCACACACCTTCCAAATTCAGGAATCCCTTTCTCTATCTCCCTAGTTTCTCAAGAAATCCATTCCTTGGAAAGGATTCCTTGCACACGAAGAGTCACAAGGCTTACGGAGTATTATAGACAAAGAATCCCTCTGACTTGCTCTAAATAACAAAACACATTTGTCATAACATAACTCATTGTCATCAATGTATGTCATAGGGTTCTAGTGTCACAACAATGGCCTTGTCCCTAGGATTTTTAGCTTCACAACCATCATCTATCCTTCTTGGATAAATAATAATCTTACTTATATCACAAGCATAGAATTTCCATGATATTAATTATAATAATTTAAATAGAGTATTTTTCCATTTTCTTTTCTTTTCCAAACTCATTAGAGGAAATTTTAGCCTAAAAGTGGTCTTCTACAAAAAAAATAATAAAATAATAGTTAAAATAATAAAACAAGAGTTATGAATTTTGGAGGGAAAAGAAGAAAACTACTTTTTTTAATTTTATTTTTGGCTTATCCCCCTATAGGTTTACTCAAATTTCAAGTGTAGACACTCATTGGATGCAAAATTAAATTCCACATCCAACAAGTACCCATTATTCATACTTTTGAGAAGACCCACATTGATAAAAATTGTAGATACATTAAAAAAAACATGTTGAACACACTTTTTTAATGTATTTACATTTTTTTGTCAATGTGTGTCTTCTCAAAAGTATGCATAATGGGTACTCGTTGGATGTGGAATTTAATTCTGCATCCAACGAGTGTCTACATTTGAAATTTGAGTAAACCTATATGGAGATAAACCAAAAATACAATTAAAATATTTTTTTTTCCCTTCCAAAATATTTACATGTATCTCTTTTTAAATTTAAAGTATTTTGATTGGTTACATATTATGACATGGAAATTATATGAAAAGTTGATGGTCACTTTTAGGCTGAAATTTCCTCTAATGTACTTCATAAATGAGATACTTCTCATGATGTTTGACTCTTGCATATGATAGTACTTAACCTTCGGTATCATAATCAAGTCCATTTCAATTGTAGTTTATATTTTCAATCAACCAAATAGTGGTAAGTTTTCATACATAAAATATTTTCATTACAAGATTTATAACATCACCTGAATTGATATCAAAATTATTATACACAATAATTCATTCAAATTCAATTGATTTAAAAATAAATTGAAATGTAGCTATCATTATGTTATTTTTTTTGCATCACAATCATTCCAAATATTCCATAATGTCGTAAAAAAAATATTCCAACAACCAAAGGATCAAAATTGAAATATACATATGTAATGTCCTCTTCAAATCAATTTCCCAAGGGAGGATGCAGTATTTTATTTAACCCCATAGGTTATAGTCGTTTAAAAAGGGGAAAATAATCATTTAATGTTACTTAGGTAGAAATAGATAATAATATTTAAATTTTAGGAAAATAGAGGGAAAATTGCAATAAAAGTTAAATTTGGAGAAAATGGAGGGAAACTTGCTAGTCAATCAAAATTGAAACTAGGAGGGAAGAGCCCCAAAGAAATTCTGTAAAAACCAGAGACGAGATTCATTATGATCATCATGGATTATTTTTCCTTTTTATGTGTGGATGAGGCTCTTGGGGGGTTTTAAGACCCCTTTGCTCTGATTGGTTTCAGTGGTGAAATATTCCACCCTAGTCAATCTCTCCAATTTGTCTTGCTATAGGACCGACTTATGGCTGAGTTGCAATATTTTTAGGTATTAAGGGTTGGAGTTATTTATTTGTGGTCAAGAAGGTCTCCTAAAGAAATTTTCTAGGGTAATCAAGGCTATAATATACATTTTCTAGGCAAAAAATTGCGAGGACTCATCTGTTAGGGATAGTGAGGGTTGGAAAAAGAGGAATGAAGTGAGAAATTACTTTTATGGTTAAAGAGAAGGTTTGGGGCTCACCTTGCAGGGGTAGCGAAGTCTGGAAGTGGAAAAGATATTGAGATAATTGTGGCAATGAAGGGGAGAAATGAAATAGAAGGTTCGGTTTTTGTCTCCTATATTAGCATGCAATCGAGCCAGGGAAATGAATGGTATAAAGGGGCCACACTCAATATTTATAAGGCATGGATAACTAAAGTTAAGGAAGCGAAGGACATCACAAAAGTGTAGAATTAGTGCATTATAGTAGCACATACAATAGTCCAATAGATAAATTGAGTGGTGTTGTTTAACCTAAGGTTAGGATAGTTGATGTGACCAACTATTGAGTAAAAAAACCTTGGATAATGTTAGTTTGTAAGCCTAAAAAATATTTGGTATTGTTAGCACTATTGGGGATTTTTTCATATTTGTGCTACATAATATACCTATAATTTACTAGTCAAATTAACCCTAATTTATAGTGTTTTATTGAGCAATCATTAGTTGTTTAATAACCTCATTATATTCTTTGTGAATTTAATAAAAAATAATTACTATCTCATAGATTGGTGAATATTATAACATTGATATAAAATACAATTCTAACATATGTTTATTGAAGCCCTAACTTAGAATTTCATCCCAAAGGAAATCCCAAGGAAGGGATGTCATAGTGGTATTATAGTTGTTCATCTTACCATCCCGTGAGAATATGATTTCTGGAGGATCATGGAGGATAGGGAAAACATTATAGTGAGGGAAGATAAAGGAATTAAAAATTAATTCATGGCATATATGGAAGAGAAACCACTAGAAATTAACCCCTTTGAAATATTGGGGGAGCTAGCAAGAGGGAAGAAACATATGGATCAACATATGGCATAAGCACAACAAAATATGGCTAAACTAATGGCATAAGAGAAGTAGCAGATGGCCCAATGTTTTACCTAGATTTTGGAAAATCTAAATAATGTAGGTAACAATATTTCTAATGGATCTAATGGAGGTAGTGAGTGTCCAGAAAAAGTAAGAAACAACCATAACCCCGATCCTTTAAGCACCTCCACACAAACTAACATATGGGAAACAGGTAGGAGGACCCCTAAAACTATACTACTCCAGTTTCTAAATGGCCAGAGGCTAGAAAAACAAGGACCTACATAATAAAATGAATATTTTTTAGAATGCTTCTCGGGTTATGCATCACTAGGAAAGGATGTTTAAGCAATAATGACCTTTATGAAGTTTAGTAAAATTAAGTACAAAATAGGCCTAGGGGTCATAATAAGGGCACACAACAAAACATGATCTATTGTTGAAGGTTGAAAAGCTATCCATTCCCTCCAATGGGTCACCCAAATAATCAGAAAGGTATTGGGTACAAAATCTAAAGACTTACTTCTAAATTAACCCAATGTTGGAAGTAGAGACCATAAAATTTTCCACCTTGAATTTAGAAGGGGAATGTCATGAATGGTGTTACCATAGATTGGTCACCCTATGACATTATAACATTACTTCTTATGTGGACCTTAGACAAATATTATATATTAGTTTGACCAGAAGGATCCAAATATGCACTTTAGGGAGTTAGTACAACTCAAGAAGACTAGAACACCAAATGCCTACATTTCAAAATTTTAGTGCTATGTGTAAAATCTCATAGGGTAGAGTGAATTGCAAGGGTTAGGAAGGAGTTTGTCTTCAAAATCCTCTAGAAGGTATGCCCCTTGGTCCAATTCCTTACTAATTATGTAAGGTCCTATACATAAAGGTCCTATCCATAATGATTCGAACCTCCCATGACTAAGGACATCATGAGCCTGGTCATACACCAGAACAATATCACCTACGTGAAATGTACGAGGTTTTACTTTTTGGTCATATTGAGCTTTGGTGTGCTTCTTAGTTGCTTTGATGGTTTGCAAGGCAACACACCAATATTTGGAAGCACTCTCAAGTATGATAAGTATTTGTTCTAAGGGTTGGGTGTTAGGGAGAAGTTCGATGGCTAAGTTAAGAGAGGGGATTTCACACTCAATCAGTAAGACTGCCTCCTCGCGAAAAGCAAGGTGGAAAGGAGTAAACCCAATGGCGGTTTTAATAGAAGTTCTATAGGCCCAAAAAGTAGGGAAGAACATAAGGTTCCAATTGCTTTTGTGCTTTTTCACCATTCATTGAAGCATAGTTTTAAGGATTCTATTGACCTCTTAAAATTGACCATTACCTTGGGGGTATTAGGACGACGAATATTGGTGCTCCAATCCCAATAGAGAGGATAGCTCACACCATATCTCATCTTCGAATTTTCACCCATGGTCAGAGACCAATTGTTTCAGAACCCTGAATCGATCAATAACATAGTTAAAGAAAAAGAGGGTCATTGTAGCTCTTGTGTTATTAAATGTTGGCATGGCCTCAACCCATTTTCTAAAATAGTCAACCACCATAATGATGTACTTTTGGTTACCAGTAGATGGAGGTCGACACTACATAAATTAAATGGCCCACTTGCAGAAGGGACCTGCTGAGATGACAAGATGGAGGGCAGCAGGAGGAGCGCGCGCCTTTGGGGCCAAAATTTGGCAGTTGGAATGGTGTTTGACTGCTTCAATGTAATCAACGAAGAGATAAGGCCAGAAATAACCAGCGCGCATGACTTTATGGGTATTAGCCAAACTGGAGAGGTGACCACAACAAGCACTGCTATGGTAGGCATTAAGGAATTTCTGAGCTTCAGCGTGCATGAGACAACGAAAAAGGAAAAAATCAGCACTGCGATGAGAGAGATCATTACCAATGAGAAGATAGCGAGGGGATTGGTGTCGTATATGTCATCGAGCATAACGATCAATATGGGGAGAAAAATTTTGGGGTCGTAGGTAGGTAAGGATGTCTCCATACCAAGGATCATACGAAGTAATGATGAACAAGTGTTCATTGGGTAAATCATCATTAACCAATGAATCTTACGTACTAGTAGGCATTTCAGAAATGAGTTTAGTGAGCGCTAAAACTTTCTTACCCTTGGGTGTGACGAATTCGAGATCGAAATCCCGAAGGATAACAATCCAACGTGCGTATGTCCCATTTATGATTATTCTACTCAATAGGAAATCCATAGGGTTGGAATTGGTCATGACCTTGGTGGAATGCATAATGATATAATGACGAAGTTTCTGGACCGAGAACAAAATGGCTAACACCAACTTCTCTTCATCGAAGTAGAACATAGGAGGACCCACAAGGTTCTTACTCACATAATAGATAACATGATCATTTCTGGTGTCATCTTCCTGGATAATCACCCCAGCTACCGAGGGGAGCAGCAGGAGCTCACACCTTTGGGGCCAAAATTTGGCAATTGGAATAGTGTTTGATTGCTTCAATGAAATCACCGAAGAGATAAGACTAGAAATAAACAGCGCGCATGAATTTTTGGGTAGTATCCAAACCAGAGAGGTGACCACAACAAGCACCACTATGGCAGACATTAAGGACTTTATGAGCTTCATCATGCATGAGACAGCGATGGAGGACAAAATCAACACTGCAATGAGAGAGATCATCACCAATGAGAAGAGAGAGAGGGGATTGGTGTCGTATATGTCATCGAGCATAAAGATCAATATGGGGAGCGAACTTTTTGGTTCATAGGTAGGTAAGGATGTCTCCATACCAAGGATCATACGAAGTAATGATGAACAAGTGTTCATCGGGTAAACCATCATTAACTGGAAAATCTTACGTACTAGTAGCATTTTAGAAATGAGTTCAGCAAGAGCTAAAAATTTCTTATTCTTGGGTGTGAAGAAATCGAGATCGAACTCCCGAAGGATAACGATCCAAAGTTCGTACATCCCATTAATGATCCTTCTACTCAATAGGAAGTCCATATTGTTGGACTTGGTCACGACCTTTGTGGAATGCATAATGATATAATGACGAAGTTTTCGGACCGAAAACACAATGACTAACACCAAATTCTCTACATGCATGTAGAACATAAGAGGACCCATAAGGTTCTTACTCACATAATAGATAACATGCTCGTTTTCGGTGTCATCTTCTTGGATAAGCACCCCAGCGACTGAATGGGTGGAAGCTGAGATGTACAGGATGAAATCCCTCTCAAATTTAGGGGGACCAATCAAAGGAGTGAAAGTGAGAGCATGTTTCAAGATTGAAAGATTGTTGAGCATTGCCATCCCAAACTAATGGAATTTTAGATCGAAGGAGTTGTAGAAACCCATGTGCGGTGGTGGCATAGTCAGGGATGAACTGATGAAGGAAGTTAGCTTTGCCTTGGAGGCTTTATAACTGGCACAAGGTACGAGGAATAGGAAGATCAAGGATGGCTTGATATTTGAAGGGATCAAGTGTTATACCATATTTTGACACAATGAAGCCCAAAATATGGCTGACGGGAACACAAAAGACACACTTCAGCGGGTTGAGATGGATATTATACTTACGACATTAGAGAAAGACAATACGAAAATCATGGAGGTGTTATGTCTGATGCCTCGAATGATAAATGAGGTCGTCAAGGTAGGAAAGGATAATATGAGACAAATCATGGAGACAGTATGACATGGCCTGCTAGAAGGTGAATCTGGAATTATTTAGGCCGAACGGCATGACCCTATAATCGAAATTTCCCCACGGACAAATGAACACAGTTTTTAACTGATCAACATGGCGAATAACTATGTCGTTGTATTCAGAGATACCATCCATAAAGGATAAAACCTCATGCCACACACACTCATATATGATCTAATTGATGAACAGTGTGTGGAATTTGTCTTTGGGACAAGATTTGTTCAGGATGCGAAAGTCAGTGCAGACATGGATGGTGCCTTGTTTCTTGAGAACATGAACGGGGTTAGAAACCCAAGTGGTGTATTCAATGGGATATATAAAAGCAGCCTACTTGAGCTTATCAATTTCGGCTTTGATAGCCTCTTATCTGGAAGGATTAATGGGTCTCAAATTTTGATGGAAAGGATTGACATTTGGCCATGTATTGATACGGTCTTTGACAATGGTGGGATCAAGTCGAGGCATATCTGAATATGACCAGGCAAAAAAATCACGAAATTCCTTGAATAGCTTAGTGTAAGCCTCAATTTCTTTCGAGTTGCATTGTGCCCCCAAGGTAATATTTTTCTCTACCCCTGGTTTATCGGAAATGTTAATTTTAATGGTAGGAGAGATATTGGCCATATTACCTTCTTTGATGGAATCGAGTGCAGGAATGGGATTTCTAAACCAATCATCCTCATCGGAGATGAAGTCTTTAGACTCCACATCATACTAGTCATGGGACTTCTGCAGAATGAAGTACGCAATGGTGCATATCATCCCAAGGAAATTTAGGGGTGTTCATTGCTTCCATAATTTCTTCATCAGAATGAAAGATGGGGGGGTTGGCTGAAGAAAGACCACATGACACGAAGAGGCTACCTCACACATCATCATGAGAGATATGGTTCACATATGCATCGCTATGGAGGATAGATGAAGAGCTAGTAAATGAAACATATACCAAATTTGAGTCCAAGGTGATCGCCAAAGGAGGTTCAGTCAAAACAGAATGGAATGCCCCATAGGGGTTTTCCGCCATGGATCTCATGGATGATGACAGATAGAGGATAGTGGTAGAAGGTTTCGTCATCTCGAAATTAGGGGGAGGTAACGTAATGGGTATAGAAATGTCCTTTGATTCTTCTATAGAAAATTTCCCAAGTAGAGGAGTAGAGGATCCACTACGTTCAGCCTCGATTCAGAGGACAGCCTCATGGGTGTCGCAGAAATCGTCGACACGGGGAAAAAGGTGAGAATAGTGGCCATAAATATCACACAAAGCACAAGGGTGATTCATGTGTAAAAAAATAATTTTATTATCTGAATCAGGTGAGGTAACACGGACCTCTAGGATATCAGATTCAGGAAATGCCTCGTTGACCATAGGTTTGAGACGAGGAATCTCCAGACACTTTTGGGTAGCATGCTAAAAAAAATCATAGAAAGTGCACAAATTTGATCGCTTCGGAGGCTTAGGAGGAGTAGGAGTTGTTTGGGTGACCTTATACTTAGCTTCCTTATTTTTGGATTTGCCCCCCTCACCAGAGACTTTCACAATAGGAGTAGATTCCTGTTGAGGTGGTTGAGGCACTGAAGCGAAGGGAGGGGTCATAACAATCGGTTGGATTGGGGTCAAAGTGGTATAAGGTTTGAGCTAACCAGGCGGAGTGTTGGCTGTGGGATTAATGTACCAAACTAGAATCCCCAGGCTCAAATTGGGAAGGCTCAACGTAGCCATAACAGGCACCGAAAAGACTCTAGATGGGGAAGCTAGAAATGGTATCTGACCGGATGGGTAATGGCCTGGAAGAATGGCTCCCAAATGGTTAAGGCTAGGAGGAATAATTCATGGTTGAAAAGTGGTGGAAGAGACACCAGCAGAGGGAGAAGGACCTTTAAAACAAGGTTCTGAAGGCTTCGTTGAGTGACCACCAGCAAGTTGCGGAAGCGTAGGTTGCTGGCTTGTTGAACCGAAGCATTTGTGTCTAATTCAATGAGATTGAATAATGTAAACATTCGAAGAGCCGAGATTAGAAATAAGAGGGGGGAGATGAGGGAATGCACCAAGTAGGGTGGAATATTTAAAGACTCCAGGTGACACACTAGTAAGAGGTGTGACTGATCATTTATCGACCACTGAAGATATGATAGACTCGGGGGAGGTTTGAGTCGTCGGTTCGTAACATGTGAACTGATGGATGTTAAAAATATTTGCATTGTGAGGAAATCACATCTTATGGTGAACTGCATATGTGATAGCATACATCACATAGGTATATCTACGACCCAAAAGTATATTGTAATCCAAGGGGGTGTCAATGAATTCAATGTAAACACAAACAATCTTTCCCACAAGGGTGACAGGAAAATTGTGGTACATGCCAATGGGTTGAGAAGGGTGATTGTCCTAAGCACGCAAAGTGATGGTGGATAAGGCTAAGTTGGGTGATCTGAGTTTATTCCAAACAGAGGCAGAAATCACGCAGGTGGATGCACCCTCTTAAATGATACATCGTGAGACATTGGTGTTATGAATCTTGACTAGTATTAGGAAGGCAACAAATGAAGGTAAGGGGGGATGTTATGACTTTTCAACATCAAATATGATCAAATGATCATCTGAAGGATTCACAACACCCAGAGAAGATAATATATCTTTACATTGTGAAGGGAACGACTGGAGGACTTCTAGTGTTGACATGGCAATAAGAGATTGTGCCAAGTCATCTACTATGTTGTAAGTGTGGGCGACTTTGGTAGGAGCAACGTCTTGGGGATAATCTCAGCCCATGGTAGGGAGCATTGGGTGTCGAAACGGACTCTGTGGAAACTTTGGTTTTGGACTCGGTGGTAGAAGAAACAAGTGGCTTGTCATATTGGCACGACCGAGTATGAAGTTTGACAATAACCTCTTCATAATTCATCATAAGAATCTGGTATTCAGGGGTACCAAACTGCCAAGTTTGAGGGAAAACCTGACCTTGAGGGGGTTTTTCAGCCACATATCCTTGCTGAGGGAAAGGATTAGTGAACATAGCCCATTGAGCTGGCGCAATGTTTGGATGAGCCGAAGCAGTGGCTTTCTGTCCTCTAGATGCTGATTGTGCTTCCCAAAACTGGGGCATCTGGGGTAAAAGGGGAAAATCATGAGTATAATTGCCATGGACACCATAACAAGAACAAGGCTTGTTCGTACGAAGAGGCTTGTTCTGCTTGGGTTGATTATCCTATTGTTGGTTGTTAGTGTTAGGCTAGTTCCCTTGGGGTGCATTCGGTTGGTTACCTTAGCACCCTTGATTACCTTGCACATGTTTATTTTGGTTGTATTTCCTCTTTTATTGGAGTTATGTAGGATTAATATCACTATGTTGCGCTTACACCTGACTTTGAGGGGGAGGTGGCTACTGCAGTGGAGGTTGAGAAGGCACGGGAGGCTGGGGTGCTGATGCTAGAGCGAGTGGAGCATAGGGTTGTGGATAAGAATAGAAAGGTGGTTTAGCAACATTGGGGTAAACATGTTGAGCAACAACTAGCCATGGAATCAATTGATGCAATGGAGAAAATGCATAAGGTGTGCTTTGTCCTGGATACATGCTTCTGGGAGGGGGATAAGTGCTAGAGGAGTTGGCCCCTCCATAAGGGAAACCATAACCCATGGGAGGATGAGTATATGGATGTGAAAGAGACTCAATGATACCGTTGGTGGTGTGATATTCCCCTGGTGAATTAGCACTACCATGTCTTGGAAGATCCAGTAAAATGACATAAAAATAACCAAATTTGCGATAGATCAAGTCATATTTCAATGTGACTTGGAGAGCTTCTTCCTCGATATGAGGAAAGTGAGACACGACATATTTACCAATAGAAGGAACAAGCGTTCTGAGAAAGAAATACATGTAGACATGGTCATAAAATGTGGGAGCTCGACATAGGCTCCTCCTTCTACGCCAATCTTGGACATGGTTAGAAAGGCGTGTTGAAGTTTGCAACAAGAAACAGTGAAACTTGCATTCGGAAACAACATCCATGATACTATTGAAAATTAAGCACCTACACTAGGGTGGGGCCCACACAGGCTATTTTTAGGTGTATGTCTATTTATAGATGTATGTGCTTATCTATTTATAGAATTCATGTCTATTTATAGATGCATGTCTATCTTTATTATCCCTTAATTTAGATGGACAATAAACTGTAATCTATTCTCAATGTAGACTTGTAAATAGTTAACTGAAGTGGAAAATCGGTTAGCTAAGTGAATTTCAAGTTAAGAGGTTGGTTGGTGGGACATGCAGGTTGACTTGAGTTGTAACAGAGTGATTCTAGTTGTAACAGAGTTGGAAGTGTAGTGGTGCATTAGCTAATGCAAGTTGTAAATAAGTTTAACTCAGTAAAGTGAGTTAAAGTCAGTTGTGTTAGTTGTAACTACAGATACACTAGTGAGATATCAAGTGAATTAAATATTAATTAATTCACATGTAGTGATCTCACATGCAACTGATCTTTTTACTATTATTAATTGCATGCATGTCAGATCCAGTGGAGACCCAGTTGAGGTCTAGGTGAAAGGGAAGGTAACTATCAGTTGTGACATTATACGCTTGCACACATGCAACCACACACACATTGGATGAGCCCATGATATTTACGTAGTCAAGGAAGATAAGGAATCCATCATTCAAGGTTCTTTACCATCAAGGATTGTGCAATGGAGGTATTTTTTCTAGAGACAATAAATTGAGCAAGTGATTTGCCAATTTTTGTATGACAGTGTGAGATAATTAGCTGATGTACTGAGGGCTCTTGTGATTGGAGCTTTGTATGTAATTGTTTCATGATCCATGATATAATATACAATACAATATAGTGGGGTTTTTAGCGATAAGATTTCCCCAGGAAATTATCTATGTTGTGTGTGATTACTCTTTCTTCATGATATTGTAATTGGAAATTGTGTTTTTAATTCCACAAATATTTGTAAAAGCGATTCAGTATTTAAATTTAGCATATTTTTAGATCGGGTAAATACAATATATACATGCATACTTTGTAATTTCTACATGGCATTATAATTGTGTTATAAATTTTATACATGGTATCAGAGCACAAGAAATTGCAGAAGTGAAGCAGGAGCTGAGTTTGTGGTTCAAAAGAATTCGAACTTGCAGAAAGACTTTCATGGTGCTACAGCTGATTCAAGATCAAAAAGGCTTTCAATGGATTGAGGTTATAGTATGCACTCAAGGGTATCTCGAACTAAATTTCTTGGAAGGATGGGATGGAGGTAGTACTCGAAGACAATGGCTTGAAGGAATTCATTGAAAAATATGTTCCTAAGCCAGATGCTGCAAATGCTGCAAATATTGATGCATGGAAAAAGAAAGTGGCAAGAGCGAGGAGGATCCTATTGGAGGGAGTACGAGATGACATTGTCTCAAGCCTCCATGGGAAAGCCACACCATATGCTACGTGGAAGGATTTTATGGATATATTCCAAAACAGCAGCGACCATAGGAAATTGGCGCTCAAAGATAAACTCAGGAAGATCAAGATGGAAAAGAACGACACTATTCCGGTATACTTTAAAAAAAAATTCCAATGTCAAGTTGAACTTGGGAGTGTAGGAATAATTGTCTTTAATGATGATTTGGTGAGCTTGGCTCTCCTATGACTTCCTAAGAGTTGGCATAGCTATGAAGACTCTGTCAACAGACGAGAAAATTTGTTGGATTGGAAATGATTGTCGTCAAATATAGTGCAGGAGGAGTTTAGGCGGAACACCAGAGATGGCTCTTCATCAAATCATGATGATTAAGAGGATTGTGCTTTGGTTTCCAAGGCGAAGAAGGGGAAGGGGAATAAATTCAATTCTAAATATGAGGCCGGTGAAGATGGCAAGGAGCACAACATGTCCAAAGTGAAGTGTTTTCACTGTCACGAGCATGGACATATTGCAACAAATTTTCCAAAAAATAACAAGAAAAAGATGGTTGTTGGAGCTACATCTAGTGAGCCCCTTGCCTCGCAATTTGAGCTTGACTTCTCACCTATTTCATGCATGGGGTCAAGTGAAATGAGTTCGATCTGGTACTTGGATAATGGTGCATATTTCCACATGGTAGGAGACAGAGAAATTTTTAGTAGCTTGGAGGAGAAGGACCTTCAGATGCATTTCAAAATGGGTGATGAAAAAAGGTATAACACTACTGGGATTGGTATTGTTTCTCCCAAGGGAATTCAGGTAAATCCTTATTTTTAAAATATGTAATGCATGTACCAGGATTAATGAAAAATTTAGTTTCAACTGCAATGTTGGAAGATAAATGCTATGATGTGGTCTTTAGTGAAGGTAAAGCCTTCCTTCGGCATAAAGCCACAAAGAAAGTCAAGAAGATTGGGATTTGTGTGAATAATCTGTATATAATTGATGTAGATGTGATTTATACAGAGCTTCCAACCATGGTGAAGTGTGAGAAAGCTATGCAATTGACCCTTGAGAGGGAGTTGGATTTTCATTCAGGTAAGAGTGAACCTCAAGATGTGGAGCAGCCACATGTGGAGGATCATGGAGTGTGAGAAACCACTCATGTAGAGAAATTTTGAGCCAGATGGGTAGAGGGAGTGCATGCAGCTATACCACCAGGTGACAGGTGCGGTGACATGCATGAATAATCCCAAGAAGAAATTTTGGGAAGGATTCATTGAGACGGTGTGGATCTCATGAATCGAAACTAGCTATGAGGATCCCATAGAGAAGCAGTAGCAGGATCACTTGGATTGATGCAGTCAAATGTCGTGAGGACATGAAATCAAAGTGACAATGTTAGATATTGGAGCACAGATCAGAGTTGGCAGCAAGTGCAGAGTGCATGGATGCAAGTGTCAGCAACATAGAGGATGCAGTAGACATGTGCAGTAGCTAGCAGCAAGTCAGAATACTTTGATGACAAATGAATTATACTACTTCAGTTGTTTGGACGCTATTCAATTTTAGAAGTGTTGCATGCAAAGGTTGCATGTGCGATAAACACTAGCGAAGTGTTGCATGCAAGAGTTGCATGTGCGAGAAACACTAGAGAAGTGTTTCATGTCACATTCATGGAGTTGCATCTCGCATGCAAGGGTTGTATGTCACTTGAATGGAGTTTCATGTCCAATGCAAGGACATTCCTTTCTTGTTGAGAGGGAGTGTTGAAGTTTGCCACAAGAAACAGTGAAATTGGCATCCAGAAACAACATCCATGATCCTAGTGAAAATTAAGCACCTACACTAGGGTGGAGCCCACACAGGCTATTTTTGGGTGTAGGTCTATTTATAGATGTATGGTGCATGTATATTTGTAGAATTAATTTCTATTTATAGATGCATGTCTATATTTGTTATCCCTTAATTTAGATGGACAATAAACTGTAACCTATTCTCAATGTGGACTTGGAAATAGTTAATTAAAGTGGAAAATCAGTTAGCTAAGTGAATTTCGAGTTAAGAGGTTGCTTGGTGGGACATGAAGGTTGAATTGAGTTGTAACAGAGTGATTCTAGTTGTAACAGTGTTGGAAGTGCAGTGGTGCATTAGTTAATGCAAAGTTGTAAATTAGTTTAACTCAGTTAAGTGACTTAAAGTCAGTTGTGCTAGTTGTAACTATAGATACACTAGTGAGAGATCAAGTGAATTAAATATTAATTAATTCACATGTGGTGATATCACATGCAACTGATGTTTTTACTATTATTAACTACATGCATGTCAGATACATTGGAGACCCAGTTGAGTTCTAGGTGAAAGGGAAGATAACTATCAGTTGTGACATTATCCACTTGCAAACATGCAAGCACACACACATTGGATGAGCCCATGATATTTATGCAGTCAAGGAAGACAAGGAATCCATCATTCAAGGTTCTTTACCATAAAGTATTTCACAGTGGAGGAAGGATGTATGGAGACAGTAAATTGAGCAAGTGATTTGCCGATTTTTGTATGACAGAGTGAGACAATTAACTGATGTACTAAGGGCTTTTGTGATTGGACCTTTGTATGTAATTTTTTCATGATCCATGATATAATACAATAGAATATAGTGGTGTTTTCAGCTGTTAGCTTTCCCCGAGAAATTATCTCTGTTGTGTGTGATTGATCTTTCTCCATGACATTGTAATTGGTGATTGTGTTTTTAATTCCACAAAGATTTGTAGAAGCGATTAAATATTTAACTTTAGCATATTTTTATATCGGGTGAACCCGAGATATACATGCATATTGTATAATTTCTACAAGGTGTGTGGTAGAAGTTTGACGGAAAGTGGTCAACAACTTGGTATTGGTATCATATCGGAGAGGTAGATGGAAATAGGAAATAAACACTTTAGAAAGAGTCGCGAAAGTGGAATGTGAGGTAGCGGTCTGATCGAAATACCACTTTTAAACTTCTCAAGTGACCATACGTTGGAATAACCGAAGACGGATGGAGTCATCAGTGATAGAATTGGACGAACACCACATGTGAAAGGAGAAGACGTGATTAGTAGGGTCCTCTCCAGTGTTTCCTTCGAACTTAGGGATGTCAGAAGGAATATTAGTTGGCATAACAAGCCATCCTAAATTGTGGAGTATAAGGTTGTTACATAACTAGCTGAAATCGGGGAGGATTAAACCTGCCATAAAAGGTAGAAAAGGAGTAGCTGGAACAGTTCCGGTAGTTGTTCCACTAGTATAAGCTCTAGAATTAGGGTCGAGGATACCACCAGCTTGAGGACCAACACCTAAATTGGTGCCTGGCATGTTGACTAAATGAGGTGGAGGAGAACTGGGTTTGGAATTGAATAGAGGACCTGACAGACCAGAATCAGAGTCAGTATGGGGACTCGGCGGAGGACTAACTTGGAATCTACTCTTTGGAGTAATTGTTCCTAACAGAAACTGAGGATGAAGGCCTAGGATTTTCCAGGTTAAGCGCCTTGGGGGTGCAATGATGGCAATAAATAGATAACCCAATAAGATAGAAGAGTGATAAAGAGAGGCTCAGAGGGGTGGTAAATTAATTACGATGTTTATGTCGTGGCTTGGCAATTTAAACCAAGCGCTCTTTATTTTAGGTGTGCATGTGTGTAAGCCATGTGTTAATTTTTACTAAGCCCAAATAGTTGTATATAAAGAAAAATAAAAAATAACGTTGAATACTGTAAATAAAACTAAAACGATAATAAAATAAATAGTTAAAGATGCATAAATTCAACCCAAAAGAAGGGTTGCCAAACCACTGTTCTAATAGGTGGGCGAAATTTAATCAAAACACACAAGACAACCAAAATATCTAAGGTCTAAGGGATATGGATCTAATGGTTCGGATCTGCTAGAAAATGTGTAGAAAACAACAAGAAACCAGAGGGAAAATTGCTACAAAATGGGAGGAAAAAGGTTAAAGCCCTAAAGGAAACAAGGGGAACCCTAAGGGAGAGACCAAAAAAAACTCAAGTGGGGGTTTTGGATGGAATAATAACTGATCTAAAAGGATATGAAAGACAAAAATATTAGACCCTAAACAATGGCTGGAAACATTGTAAAATCTCAGACTACCTACTTAGTTAAACACCTCCTAAAAAGGTGGAAGCGTACAGAAACCCTAAGGGGCTTGGTCCTACTTCAAGGAGAGAAAATGAGCATATCCAATAATAATACAGGCTGAGACAGAGGTCAGACAACCCTGAATATTGCATACGGAAAACCCTGACAGTCACAGAAAAAATCCCGCAAAAATATGCAGCTCGCAGGTACTGACCTGTTAGTTCTTGAAATCGCAGTTTCTAGACCCACACGTGCGACTTGGCTAAAATCGCAGGTTATGGGCTGAAAAATGCGAGCTACAGTTCCAGGATCCTCAGGTGGTAGGTTTTGGAAAAAATACCATCTCTAGCACGTCTGATACCTATTACCCACGGAAAACACCTAGAAACACCCAGAAGTTAGAATATTTACTATTTTAGGGCATAAAGTGTAAGAAAAAAAAACTAAGAGACTAAAAATAGCTGAAGAAAAAACCTAGTTACTCAAGCAGTTGGTCATGAAGGAATCTGAATAAAACCCATTGGAGTCGCCAATTGTTAGAATGAATTCTTAACGCAAGTGTACCAAAAGATATCACTTTAGTCGTGTGTGACAAATAGCCCCAACAACAAATATGGTTGTCTAAATTCCTTAGATTTCAATATATAGGCGAAAAAAATGCAACAAAAACCTATATCTATTCAGTAAAATCAGTTAAACAGTAAAAATAAATAAGAGTTTCTCCAAATATCCAACAGACAAGACAAGATATATAAAGAATTTTATATTTATTAACACCTGGGAAGGGAACAAAGAATGATTTTACCAATCCCCCTCAATGGGATGGGTTCTTGGCTATCCTCAATGCTTCAAATCTCGAAGTTTCCCTCTCTCAATGATGTAGAAAACCCAAGACGTGTTGAACTCTATAGGAGCTCAAGAAGAAAAATAGTAATAAAAGCGATCAAAGTATGACTATCACAAAAGGATCAAAGCTTGATCATGATAAAAGGATCAAAGGTAAATATGAATAGAAAACCCTCCTATTTATAACAAAATATGAGTTATCCTTGATAATGGTGCATAATAAAATATTATTAACCAAGATCTAGATTTAACTACTTGGAATATTTTATTATATTTTATTGAAGGGAAAAGGAATTTAAATTGGTTAAATCCTTTTATTTAGAAATAATAAATAAATAAATGATTTATTTATAATTTCAAGGATGGGGTTAAGGAATAATTTAACAAATAATGATTATAATTTCAAGGATGGGGTTAAGGAATAATTTAACAATTAATGATTTATTTTATTATTCCTAAATGATTTAGTCAAATTTAACAAGGAATATTAATTAAATAATGATTTAATCAATTATTCCTAGAGAATAATAAGATAAATAATGATTTATCTAATTATTTCTCATTAATTGGGTTAAATACGACCACAAATATTATTTAAATATTGGTTTAATTAGTTATTCCTAGAGGAAAATCAAATAAATAAGGATTTATTTAATTATTCCTCGTGGGGTTTCTCGTTTGAGCTAGAAATAACTTAATAAAATATGGTTTATTAAATTATTTCTTATAGTGAAAGAAATTTTACTATGGTAAAATTGGTCATACATGGTGTACTTCGATCCATCTAATTGTAAATGGTTAGATGACCAAAAATTGGTGTAACAGATTGGTTCCTGGAACCCTACCCTAGGCAGGTTCCTCTCCCTCCACAGACCTTAATTGTGGCATCACCGTTGTGGGATCATTACATGTATGCATCATAGAACATTAAACATCTGAGCGTTAACCAAACCATAACCACTCCATACCTTGGAATTCTTCATTATACCCGTCACATGATATGAGCCATCCTAACCACAAGTACGAAACCTCTGCTCCATAGAATTTGCATAAGTGTTTAACATATGGTTTTGTGGCGTTTTAAAAATTAACCCACCAATTTAATATATATGCCATATCAACCTTGGGTATATCATTTAACCATATGGTTTTTATGGTTTATAAATCATTACTCCGTCGATTGATTTATGTGATATTTGAACTTTAGTTATAGCCCATATAATATAGTTTGGGGCCAGGGTGAACCACCGAACCTGTTTGGTGGGTCAGGGTCTAGGGTTAAACCCAATCCCCACCTTCGAAATTGCAACCAATAAACCTTATATATATAAATAAAACCATACATAATAAGAAACATGTGCGGTCTAGTGGTTAAGCATGTGGTTTCTTGGTGGGAGGTCACGGATTTGACTCTCGTGGGCTGCTTGGCCTCCATATAAAATTTTGATTGGCCATTAGGAGGCCATGTGGAGGCCAGAGATGGCCCCATATGGCTCCTCCTAATTTTTCCACCAAATATTCAAACGAACCAACAAGAACCAATGAAATTTGAAACAGTCACACATGCCAAGTCTTAATCACCGATCGGCTGATGGAGGACCCGGTCAACTTGAAGAGTCATGGATGAATCAACATACGAAATGCTGACTAGGCGTCCCTGCAAACTCAATTTCAATTTTTTAGTTGTTTCCCAAATCTATCAGAACGTGATATCAGGAGGATCTGATGCCATGTTTTAGTGAAATGAGTTGCATTGGATTCAGGGCGATGAGATATACTATTTGGCGCTAATTTCGAGCCAATCTAGGCACTTTAAATTTTGAGAATTTTTTTGATCCACCAGATCATTCGTCCACACTGGAATCTTTTGGAACTCCAAAATCTCTTTATCATTCAACAAATAGATGAGGGTAAAACTCCCTCACCCTTCTTTTCTTAATCCACTGAACTTTGTTGCAATTTGTCACTTTGAGATTTTCATGAAAGTACATCACTTTCCATGACTTGAAGTCTTTTTTTTGTTGTGATAGATGACATATTGCTGAAATTTCCCAAAATATTAATAACAAAAAACTTCCTTTGAAGGAATATAAGCATTCCCTCCTGGGTATTGAATCAAAGGAAACTTAAAAAATCTCAACTTCTTCTCACCTTGAACACTGTCAACATGACGATGCTTAACATATCTAGCCTTGCACTTGGCTTGACTCTTAACCAAATGTGATTTCCATCGTCATGCACCATCCATTTTAAAATCCAACACATTCTGAAACCCAAAAGAAGAAGTTTTGGAACAAATGTCCTCTTGGTCAGATTTCCTTTGCATTTTCTCTTTGACCCTTGCATTCTTTAACACGGGCATCTTGTTCACACCAATGTTCAAAGATGATGCATCCTGTTGCAAATTTACTTCATTTTGTTTACCTATTTTAAGAGGCAACATGTTAGACTCCCAAAACATCTTATCACTTGGATTAGCAACATCAATGAAATTATATTTCACATTTTATTCATATCCTTGAAAGGCTTCATTCTCAACATGTTTATGCTTAAACATTAACAATGCAAAATTCTGACTAGCATTAACAATTCTATTCATTTGTCCAACATTCATAAGAGACAAAAAAAAAAAATCTTCTTATGCACTCTTAAAATGTACTCAATCCCATTCTTGAACAAATGATATTTGTTCTCATGGCAATGAAAATTTTCTGAGCTCCTATCATAAATATATGGGCTTCCCAAAACTATACCACATATCTCAATGAAAACTACATCAAGTTCAACTTCATTAAGAAAGTTTGCAATGATTGAAAATCTAAGTATGCACTTCCTTGTCACCTGCAATTTTTCATTCTCACATGCCCAACCTAAAGGATATGGTTCAGGATGAGGAATGGTCTCTAATTCAACTTCTTTACAATGTCTTCAAAGATAATCTTTTCTTGTGAACCATTATCAAACATTGTGTCTATCTTGGTCTACTTTCAAATAACTCTAATATGGAAAATATCAATTCTTGTTTTATTATCTTGAGTATCATTGAGACAAATTGAAGAAATAGTACTTACAATATCCTTACCTTTCAAACCCATGGTTGTGATATTTGTTTCATCCCCAAAATCAAAACCTAAATCATGTTGTGTAGTTGCAGTTATCTTCTACTTCTAATTGTTATTAAACTTTTTGGGTCTCATCTCTCGATGAATTTTCTAGCAATGATATTCATCATGGCAATCCTTGGAATAATGTTTTCATGTAATTTTTTCTTTCTCCATCTTGATGGAAGCATTCTTCCTTCCTTTTCCCTTGAACTTACCTTTTCCATTTTCACTAGACTCAAAGGTGTTCTCACTTTTCTGATCTGAAACATGTTTCCCTCTTGCTTCTAGATGTGTGGTCTATACAAAAAATTCATCTAAACTTGTAGGGTTAAACATGAGAACAGTGTGTCTCAAATAGCTATGAAAACCTCCAATGTATTTCAGAAAAGTGTCTTGAGATGACAAATCTACACCCAATATCAAAGCTCTCCTTCTAAACTCTTTGGTATAGATTTGCACAATTTGACCTTTTCCTTGCCTAAAGTTTTGATAATCCATTATATATTTTTTTAGTATGCTAATGGATAAAATTGTCTTCTCAATGCAACAAAAAAATCATTCCAATAGGATAATACCTTACCATTTTTCTTCATGTCCTCTTGAGTTTCGGCTTCCCACCAAATAAGCTACACTTTCAAACCTTAATGAATCAATTTGAATCTTGGTCGCATCATCATTGATCCTTTCTACCCCGAAATGAACTTCAATATTACGAACCCAATTATCTAATCTTTCAAAATTTACCTCTCCATCATACATAGGAAAATAAAAATTTATGTCAAGTTTCAAAAATGGAGTTTTACCATGTTCCTTTGGAAAATGTGGAGGTTTTTGTGGAGGGGTTGATGTAGAATAGGATCATGGTGAAGATGGTGGTGAGGATGGAGGTGAAGAGAATGGTGGAGTCAAAGGTGGTTTATCACCATTCCCTCCATTCCATCTTTTGCAGCTTGTCCCCATCTTCTCAATCTCCTCTTGGTGGCTTATCTCTCTATTTAGGATTGGAGATATCACCTTGCAAACCTATGTTTATCTCATCATAGAGAACATTAATCATTTGAGTCATGTCAAAGAATTATTTTCTAAAATAATTTTAATCATCTGACATATTTTCAATCTCTCCTTCATGTGTCATGACTGGTGAAGCTTCAGGTTCAACTTGAGGTGAAATTTTTGGTGGAGATTGTGGAAAATGTGATCTCCTTGTCCTTGACCTAACTTGAGGACTTGAAACCAAAAGCTTTACTTTTCCTCTTTTTAATTTCAACCTTGTAAGCATGAGAAAAAATTGCAACAAAATTAAACCCTCAAGGCAAACTAAGAATCAAATCTCTGATACCAAACTGATCTATATTTGAAAGCTTGAGAGTTTACAATACAATTTGTAAGTGAAATGATTAGGTTTTAAACACTTAAGTCAATTTCATTAACACATTAACAAGATTTACAACTCAGTTTTGGATAAAATAAAGAATACATTAGTACCGTAACATTATAACAAGGAAAAAAATGATGGAGTTCACCCCTCCTGGGCTACATCTCCTGGTATAGCTTCCAATGTTGGGCCTCTTTCATTATGATAAAAAATTATGTGTTTATATCAAGTTATAGTGCTCATAATTCTAAAACAATGTCTCCAATGGATCCATAATAGTAAAAAACCCCTATCTAGGATCTTTATTAACTCAAAAAGGTTAAAAAAAGACTGATTTAGGCTTCAACGAAGTTTTTTTCTAATTTTCCTATAATTCGCACTTCTCTGTAATCCGTTCTATAATTTCCACCTTTTGCGGCCATGTGGAGAAAAAATTTTGCCTCTCGTCAGCGAGATTCCTGACGTACCGGGTGCAAATTATTGCTCACTTAATTTTCCTAGGTCGTCCTTTATCCGCATAAAAATGTGCCAAGTGGATTAGCCATTGTCGTTGATTTCAGAGTGGTTTGAAAAGCTTGCCAAACTGTTTGTTTGACCCGGCTCTTGATTGTGGGTTATACCCATGGTTCTCTGTCATGGGTTGGGTTGAAAAAACCCTACCTTAGGAAGGTTTTTCTCCCTCTGCAGACCCTAACTGTGGCATCACTATTGTAGGACCATTACATGTGTGTAGCATAGAATGTTAACTGTCATCGTTAACCAAACCATAAATGCTCTAGACCTTTCCATTGTCCACAATAATCGTCACATGATATGTGTGTTAGAGTCGGTCCTTACAGCCCTCCGTCAGAGATCATTTCGCTTTTTGCATATCATTTTTAGGTGTCTCGCTCACTTCACTTCGTTGCATTTCGCTAGGGGCATGCCATTGATTGACGAGAGGGTTTGTTTGTCTTGTATTCCCTCATGCTTGTACCTGCTGGGCTCATTAAAACTCCTCAAAAATCATCAAATTTCAGGTCACGTCATTCATGGTCATAAATAATTATTTTCGTCAAAAAGAGCCTTTTAGTCCTAGAGTCTAGGGTTTTAGTCTTTTGATATACTTAATAAATGCCCGCAGGCCATGAGGAATATTTCAAAAAAGTTCTTAATCCAAGTTTTCATCATCAAAAACATTTGAAGACATTTCTAGTCCAAAACTCTGTTTTGAACTAGAAACTGTCAAATTTTTTTTTTTTTGTAATAATTATGTATTTGTTCCACCATAAAAAGTTCAAAGCAGCCTCTGGTCTTTGCTGAAGTCAAAATTCCAACATCCCTGCAAAAATAAAATCATTACTTCAGTCCAAGACTCAGAAAAAACAGTGAAAAGCCAAAAGACAGAATTGCATTAAATGACAAAGTGCCAAGATTGCCAAACATTACAAAGTGGGTTATGGAGAAAATTAAAATCAAATCTGATTCTTGTGAGATACTTCTCAACCTATATAAATCATTGAAGACAAATCATTTTCATAAGTTTCCAAAGCAAAGTCGAGTTTGGAGTGTTGGAGAGCAAAAAACGCGTTTTCAGAGCCGTGGAGTTGAAGTGGAAGTGCGCGCGGCGCATACAAGTGGCGCGCGACGCACACACAGTGCGCGACGCACTGGGCATCACAGGCCTGTGCATTTTTTCACGTGCGTGACGCACACACAACGCGCGACACACTAGGCATCACAGGCCTGTGCATTTTTGCACGCGCGCGACGCACTGGGCATGCGCGCGGCGCATAGAGTTTCAGGGCCGGAAAACTTCAGTTCACCACCCAAATTCGCATCAAATCACTTCATTTACTTGCAAGTAAGTTATTCATGCCTGCTTGGTGACTCATGAACATGCTATGGTGTTTTGAAAGTGGAGAAAACAAGTGTTTGACGTGGTGAAATGTAAACCCTATGTTCATTGCCAAAATCACTCCATAGGGTTTTGAAGGACATGTTAGTGATATTGTGGGGGTTTCCAAACTTGTGTTATTGATATATATGCCCATGCTCTCTATTATTATTGGTGTCATCGCTTATTGTTTACCATAGCCTCACGCTCTCTCTCTCTCCTATTCAAATCACTGCTGTCATTACCATTGTCATTGTCACACTGTTTATCATTTATATTGTAACACGGTCCCATATTTTCTATTCCCCATTCTCCATTGACAAAGCCTAACTATCATTGCAAGGGCTGTTTCTTTGTCCTACACTACATTATACTCCTTCCTACTCACTTGTCAAAATCCTCATGTAGTCAAGCAGTGGCTATTTTCCATTCAAACTTATTTGACAGTACCTTTATCATTATGGTTTTCCTATAGCACCTTGATACACATGTGACACATTTTGGATTTGAGCATACACTGAAACTCTTTTTTTTCACCATACCTATATCAGCATATATTTGTCAAACATCTTGATTTCAGCACCATGTCAGAGACGGATTCAGTTTATGAGCAGGAGTATGACAGTGATTCCACGACAGAGATTAATGTGCCACGGAGGTCTCACAAAAGTGGAAAAAGTGGTAGGCATGTCAGGGAAGAGCCTACTTCTTTGGCTCAATTGCAGGCTTGCCCGCTTGCAATGGATTGTTTTCATCATCAGTCATGTTTCCAGTACTGTGAGATGATTTCACAAACCCAGCATCATCATGAGCTAGCTCGCCTATTTGTTCTACATTTACATGATGGCCGTGTAAACCTTGCCGGAGTTAACTTCATTCTGTCACCAGAGACCATTGCTCAGGCCACCGGGATACCAAACATAGGAGAGGAATGGAACAAACGACAGCAGCTAGAGAAATCCTACTATGAGCCATACATCAAACCTGGGTATATGAGGCAGCTGAGCAGGGTATTTCCATTCAGATTTTTGAAGGATGAGTTTGCACCATTGATGAAACTCATCATTCGATATTTCAGTTGCGAGGGCAGATTCTCATGCCTCTATGCGTACCATATCCGTTTGTTGATGCATTTCACGAGGGTACGTATGATGAGCATTCCATACTTCATGTATCACAACATAGAGCGGATGACATTTCTTGTACAGAAGAAGACGCCAGCACAGCAGCATAGCAGCATATATCATTACGCGCTGATCAAAATCATGGTGGTACATCAGTTGACACAACATGGCATTGCTTGGGAGGATTTCATCTCCCGTGACTTATTCACAGCATCACAGCCGCTTCCCGAGGTAGTTCAGGATGAGGGAGGGCCTTCACACCAGATTGATGTTCCTGAGACTGAGCATATCAGCGCTTCAGTGTATGTGACATATCAGCGAGGCCACAGAGTCTTATTTGCAGCTACACGACGGGTACTATCTCCACCCGGGGTGGAAGGGGTCTCGTTGACTTCATCAGCAGAGCGAGTATTATCTCCACATGGTGTGGAAGGGGTCTTTCCTTCTTCATCAGCACAGGTACAGGTTCAGGACAGAAGCAAGAGGCCTATGCACGATGAGGGCCCTTCAGGAGGCCGAGACACTGACTTTACACTCATCGATGTTGATGCGAGCTCTCCTAGCTCGAAACTGAAAGAGATCATCCAGGAGCAGAAGGCTGAGATTGACACGCTGAATGTTAATTTGCAGAGATCTCAGTGGGTGATAAACTACCTGGAGTAGCGTAACAAACAGCTGGAGGATCAGCATACACTTGTAGAGCTGCGGCGAATCCGTGAAGATCGACAATTGGCCCAGAAGAGACCAGGTGACATGACACCGACTGATCGAGATACTTGCCTCACGCATGTTAAAATTCATCTGGAGAAGTTTTTGGCAAAGGAAAATAGAGACAAAGACATGCTCCGTCATATGAAAGGTCATTATTGGGCCCGCATGCACGTCTGCAAAGCAAAAATGAAGATTCTGAAGAGAAGGTTGAGCAGAGCACTGAAATGGCGAAAGAGGCCTGATCCACTCCGAATTTTGGCCGAGGCTTCATTAGTTGAGCATGAGGCATGATGGGGAATCTTCGCTCCAAATTTCAGCAAATTTGGAGAATTTTTTGTCATTTTGGAAAATTTTGGTCTCAAAACAGGTTTTTTAGCTCAATGCGTAGCGCGTCACGACGCGCGCTTATGATTGGGACACTTGCTGGAGGAAATAATTTTATTTTTGGATTTTTCATGGTAATTTATGCATGCTCAGAAATGGCCGAAGAATTTCACAAAGTTCTGGATGATCAAAAGGGCTAAAAACACCATGAAAATCACCTTTCTACCACCTTTTGCACCAACAAGAAGTACTTGTGGGAGAATGAAGTTTTGGAGGGGCAAATGAGCTCCAAATTGGGAAATTCAACTTGGGTTGGATAGCAGACATCTAGGGATTTCCAAAAAGCTATCATGAGCTTGATTGTGATGCCAGGAAGTGCCCCAAAAGCAGTCTGAAAGGCGCGCGGCGAATAGAGATTTTTGGTCAATTTTTCATTTTCCAGCTCAGGATTTCAGCCAGTTGGACCAGTTTTGATGGTGGATGTAATTTTTGAGTTATATTGATGTAATTTTTTGGTTGTACTGTAAATTTGATTCACTTTTACCTGTTCTAGATGATTCACTCCCAAAAAAGTGAAAATCAAGTGAAAGAATCAGTTTCCTTCCTTTTAGAGGCAAGTTGTTTGGCTGCCTAGATTCTAGCTCCTTGTTTAGAATTGGTTCAAACTGCTCCTAGAAGCATGAGCTCGACCCCTAGAGGCATGGAAAGGGGTTAGACTTGTATATTTATTGTATTTTCTGAGACACTTTCAGGGTTGGACTCTTGGGAAAATTTTGGCACACTATTGTACATATTTTCTGCATTTTGGCTAAGGAAAGATCAGAGGTTTTGCAGCACCTGTTGGGATTCTTGTGGCTTTCAGTTTTGATGGTGTGTTCTCTCAGTTATTTGCAAGTTCTTTAAATGTTTAATGTATGCCATTCCCTTCTTTTGCTTCTGAAATTAAATGAATGAGTAAATGAGGTAGAATCCATTAATTCCAGTGCTCTGCCTTTAAATTTGTTTAGTTTTACATGTTTTCGCCAGTTTGGAGAGGATCCTTGTGCTCCCTTTCCCTCTTCAACTCCTTGTCATTCTGATCCATCCATACACATAATAAAAAAACATCAAGACTACTACCTACCTTGCCCCAACTCGAATTCTGCAAAGATCTGGCCTCATCCCCGAGCCCAAATTTGTTTTTCCCATTTTTTCAACAAAAACCCAAAAAAATCAAAATCAAACTTTCATATCTATTTACTAGCCTAAAATCAGTATTCATTATAAGTCATCTCAGCCCCTTTGAAGATTTTTTGCCGAGATAGACCCGGAGAGAGCCCTCTCCTGTCCTTGTAGGGCTAGCTACGAGGCTAAGCTTGGTTTGATGTTGCCTTGAGTTTTACCTTATTTCAGCCTAAGGTAGATTCGAGCGCTAACAATGTGTTAGCCTAACTATCAGTTACAAACCTCCACTCCATATACTTTGCATAGGTTTTTAATATATGGTTTCGTGGTGTATTAAAAAACAACCCGTCAGTTTAATATATATGCCATATCGACCTTGGGTATATCATTTAACCATATGGTTTTTTTTATGGTGTATAAACCATTTCTCCTTTCATTGATTTATGTTATATTTGGACATTCGTTATAGTGCATATAATATATTTTTTGGCGGGGGTTAACCCATGACCCTAGTTGGTGGACCGGGGTCTATAGTTAACCCTAGTCCCAACCCCTGAACTTGTAATCAATAAGCCTTACATATAAAATTTCAACCATACATAATAAGAAACATGCATAGTATAGTGATTAAGAATGTGGTTTATTGGTGGGAGGTCATGAGTTTGACTCCCATGGGCTGCTCATCCTCCATATAAAATTTTGATTTCCCATTAGGAGGCCATGTGGTAGATAGGGATTGGCCCACATAGCTTCTCTTAATTGGTCCTCCCAATATTAAAACAAACCAATAAGAACCAATGAAATTCAAACCAGTAACAACGTTCCAAGTGTAGATCACCCATAGTATGGTGGAGGACCCAATCAACTTTCCCAGTCATGGCCCAGTCAGCATAAGGACTGCTGACTAGGAATCCCTTCAAAATCAATTTGAAATTTTTAATTATTTCCAAAATCGATCAAAACGTGATATTAGGAGCATCTGATGTCAAATTTTAGTGGAATTAGTTGCATTGGATTCAATGCAATGATATCTAAGCTTTGGTGCTCATTTCGAGCCAATCCATGAAATTTGAATTTGGAGCATGTTTTTTATCCACCAGATCATAAGGGTTTCCCCATGTAGCAGAATCATGTGGATAAGGTTGTGGAATAATATTGGGACATCTTCTCCTCACACACATGGGTACCTTTGCACTGTCACATCAAGCACTCGATCAATCTGAATGTTGGAGAAACTCTTGTTGAGAATTTGGAGGGAAGGTGATTAATATAAAATCTCTTCTTGATAATCAATTGTGAGCTTGCTTGTGTTACTTATGTCTTCTCTTCTTTTATCTTAGTTAATATTTCATCAAGTCAATTATAAAAATGCAGAAAAAACAAAATCTAGGCTCTTAGAGCCAGGGAAAAACATCTCCCTCTTGGAGAGGAAAACTCGCAAATAATTTCTTCTTATATATCTTCAACTGACAAGTACCATGACCCAAAATCATATGCTTAACCTAGATATGCTTCCAATTCCTTGATTCATCTTCTTCAAACTTGATTCTTATTTTCACCAATTTGCTTACTTCTGCATAAGTACTAGAGACCTTGATCTTCACCTTGTATATTCTTGTACTTGAATTTCTTGACTGTAGGAAGGTCAATCAAATATTTACCTTCCTCACTATTTTTGTCTCTTCTCGTTATGATGATTGTCTCAAATTCAACAAGTTATATTTTCAGGTCAAAAACCCCGAACAGTAATATATTAGTATTTTATCTGATTAGGAGATCATGTCCAATTTATGAAAAATGCTCAAAAATTAAAGTGCTCAGAAATGGTTGCAATCTGAATGACTGGAAAGGTCTCGTCACTGTGATTCTGGTGCCATGAACGGTTCTCAAAAGCGAGATCGTATGCATAAGTTATTGAGGTTTGAAATCATCTAGTGAACTCCAAAAATGAGTTGACCAAGTTTGACTTTCAAACTTTGGAAAAATTAAAACAAAAGAATATTCCCTAGAATATTCCATAGGGGTTAATCGAATGAAGACAAGTAGCAGAGGATCATTAGAGGACGATTTGACTGTGTAATTTTTTAACTAGTCACGGCCTGCCACGTGGTAGGCCCGGAGGCCGCCACGTGCCCCCCAGTTCAATGGTAATGGCATGTTGTAAAAAAATTTGAGGTTTCACGGTTTTGAACCCCTGACCTCTTGAAAAATAATGTAGCACTCTACCGCTGGGCCACGTGGATGGTTCTTGAAAACCATCAGCCACAAATTTTATTTGAAGTTGAAAATTCAATCTCACAGAAAAAAAGGGACTAGCCCCTCAGGGCTAGCCCGGTCTTCATACAACCAAATGCTTGTAACCAAGTGCTCTCCTGACCGTGGGTAGAAACGGTTATACAAACCGTTAAATGTGGTCATGTTCCCAAAAAACATTAAATGCTACAGTAACGGTGGGAGGATTCTACAGCTGTTAGAGTGGGGGAAGTTGTTGGAAATGTTGTCATTGATGGCAAAGGAGGCAGCAGAGGCAGAGACAGAAAAAGGACAGCAGCAAAAGCAAAGGAGAAGATAGAATTTTTTTGGTGAATGGTATAGTATCATTTACAGAAAGTATGGGAAGAACAGAGGGAGAGTTTATTTACAGAGACAAGGCAGCAAAAGGAGAAAAAAAGAGCGCAAAGGAGATAGCATAGAAGAGTAGAGAGAGAAAAATAGGCAGAGCAGCAGAGGACGCAGAGACAGAGAAAGGAGTCAGAACCAGAGGAGTCAGAGCAGCAGAGGTAGAGGTAGAGAATACAGAGGTAGAGATGAAACAGTTGAGCCGCAAAGGCAGAGGTAGAGTCGTTAACAAACAGTGAAATGATCAAGTAGAGACGGAACCCTGAGGGAAATGGAACCAAGTGTTTAACAGTAAAAGCCTAATGAAGTCGGGCATTAAACCCTATGGTAGTGTTGAATTAACATAATAATGAAACATGGTTCATATATTAGAGTGCTGAAGAAATAAGAAATAAAGCTTTGAACAAAGTTTATATGTATATATGTATATAACGAAGGCGTGAAGTTGGTGTTGGCACGGAACCATGAATGTAAGCAGAACCCTAAGTGTGAACAGTAAAACAAGAACTCACAAACTAGTGGGTTCACGCGAGAATTGAAGTGGTAAGCTGTATTACCAAAATGAACATGATACATGTTATTGAAGGACACGTGTCCTTAGGCGGTTTCCAAATACAACCTTTTTTGCATGAGTTTGGAGAATTATGAAGCGAGCATTTAAGTTGCGCGATATTGCGCGTTGTCCGTTGGATGGGGGTCCAAAGCTCAGTTGGTGCGTGAGAGAAAATTGATTGTCCGATCAAAGGTGAAGGTGCAGGGAAGAGCACCAAGGATGTGGGTCCTACAGTTAGAGTTGCAGAGCCAAAGTATTATGTGAATGATTGTGTATTCTGTGTCGTAAAAGTTAATGAATAGGTGGAGGTTATAACTTATATTAATATATGTTGATATATATAATGGGCTGAATGCAGGTTCAATTACATGGTATAATGGTTGAAATATGATGGAGGAGGTAGTATACGCGAATATAGTATGGAGAGTATGAAATATGACAAAAGGGTTCAATATAGTGTGAGCGTTGTATTAAATGAGGAGCAAGATTATAATACAAGACATATAAAACATTTTATATGTGATATAAGTTGCGGTGGGCCTAGTTGAAGTATTTCGTTAATGGTTAGTAATTAAACATTGAAGAAAATGTTGAAGGGTTGATATTTTTGTATATTAAGTGTGGGACCCCTACATAAAATTCTAAGAATCATAGCCCAAGCTGGAGGATACATAAAGACTGAAGCGGAAAAGTATACATATATATGTAGCACTTTATATATGTAGCGCTTTATAAACAAGGGGCCAAAGTATATATATATATATATATATATATATACATATATGTAAAGCACTATAATGTTTGGGCCTAATACAAAAAAAGTCTTATATTGTGGGACCCTCACCAATCGCATTGGAGAAACTTGGCAGCGGAACATGTTAAAAAAAAGTTGCGATTGCGATTGAGTTCCGGACCCGATATGGTTTAAACGACGATTCATAAATGTTTGAGTTCTGGTATCAAAGTAAACAGTGTTACATCGCATCGGAGCAATTCATCGCATCGGCATTTTAAAGTGAACATTGATTGATCGCATCGAAGAAGGAGCAGAGCATTGGAACATATAAATGGAAGTCGCAATTGCGATTAATTGCAATAAAAAATATTCGAAAGGTCGTACTTCGCATCGGAGCGATTCATCGCATCATCATTTCAAAGTTAACAGTGATTGATCGCGTCGGAGAAGGAAAAAAGCATCAAAACATATAAATGGAAGTCGTGATTGCCATTAATCGCAATCAGAAATATTCGAAAGGTGATACATCGCATCAGAGAATAAAACAAACTTGGAGAGTGGGCCCGAAAGGGCATTATAATTATTAAAAGATCTTTTATTTAAGTTCTCTGTGAATTGATTTGTGTAACATAAAGGGGTAGTTTATATGTTAAAAACACTTCATTATCATGCTGAGAGTTGAATTGTGATATATGAAAAGCACAGTTATATATATGTGTGTGTGTGTGTGTGTGTGTGTGTGTGTGTGTGTCAGTTACACTGCGACAATGAACAGGAGATCAAACAAAGCCGAAAAGGACAAACACAGTCACAGAAAAGACAAACACAGTGATCCAAAACTTAATAAGTTGATTTGTAATCCTCATTGTAACTGACTGCATACGTTTTTTATTGGTTTATATTGTTTGTGATGCATTGGCAAGTCTCCGGAAGAAAACAAAATTCCCACTGTAATATTAAAATTAGTACATAAAACTATATTTTTCTGAGTGAATTGGAAAAGAAATGAGAAGGCAGAGGGCTAAGAGGTATCCCTGAGGAATACAGACAGTCATAAGAAAATATCTATAAATAATATCATCTTGATATGCATGGAGAGGTTAGAGAGAGTGAGTATAGAGAATGCAGAGTATAGAAAATTGAGGCAGAGAAGATAAGGAAGAGAGGAGTAGAAAGAGATGCTACAGAACAGAGCTGATATTTCAGATAAATCAGCGAACATTTCTTTTGATAAATTGAGGAAGTTGGAGCTTCCCTATCAAGTTGAAGCTTGATAATTGTCAGTTGTAGCTGACTGAGGTTGGAGCCTCCTGTAGGTTGGTGCTTGTAGAAAAACAGTGGTGAGAGGGAGTTGGAGCTTGCCTCTGCATCACAACAATAATAAGATGTGGTTTTCTCCCTTTATGGGTTTCCACTTATATATGTTGTCTCTATGTGTGTTGCCTATATGTTGATATGATCTACCCAATCTGCTTAATGTTTGTTGCTCTCATAATAATTTTGGTGTCTCATTAATTTAATACTTGTTGCAACATATTAAGATTGTTCACATATTAAAGTTGGTTATAAAATTAAGATGTAAATAAGTTGATGAAAAAGTTTAAAAAGCTGATTTATGTGTTAAATTGATTCACCCCCCCCCCCCCCTCTCAGTTTAACTAAGGATTCAACAATTGGTATCAGAGCAAAGTTCCTTTGTACCAGTTTAACCACTGAAAGGAGATCCTAGGTCCCCAGGATGGCTAGTCAAGAAGGAAGCTCAACCGATAAAGCCCCTTTTTTCACCGGTACTAATTATGCCTTCTGGAAAATCAGAATGAGAGCATACATAATGTCTCTAGGAATAGAGGTTTGGGCTACTGTAGAATTTGGATATGCCCCAAAGGCAACTGACCCGGAGAGAGAAGCTAAACAAGAATTTGTATCAAATGCAAAGGCCATGAATGCAATCTTAAGTGGACTTTGTGAGGCTGAATTTATCAAAATAATGCACAGTAAGACTACCAAAGATATGTGGGATACTCTTGAAAACATCCGTGAGGGAAATAAAAAGGTAAAGACCGCCAAAATCCAAGTATATAGAGCTCAGTTTGAAAATTTAAAAATGAATGATGATGAAGATGTTGGCAGCTTCTTCCTAAGAGTTGTAGAAATTGTTAACAATATGAAAGCTCTTGGAGAAACTATATCACAACGTGTAATTGTACAAAATATTCTAAGATCTCTTCCACCCAGCTTTAACCCCAAGGTTTCTTCCATAGAAGAAACAACTGATTGGGAAACCTTGACCATGAACCAGCAACTTGGAAATCTAACAGCATATGAGATGAGGCTCCCACAGAAGAAGCCAAGCACGAGGGAGGCATCTTTTAAAATAGAAAAGAAGAAAGAATAAAAGGAAGACATATGCTCTTGCTCTAATGAAGAAGAGGCTAAATTTGTCAAGAAACCGGATAGAGGCTCAGGTAAATACAAAGGTAAACTTCCTTTCAAATGCTTTAACTGTGGAAGAGTTGGACACTATGCTGCTAAGTGTCCTCACAAGAAAGTAAGTAATCAGGCTCAAGAATCAGAAAAAAAAATACATCAAATAATTGGCAAAAAGGAAAGAAATTTAGTATAAAATCCTTCTATGCTCAACAACAGAGCAGCGCATCTGAAGACTCAGATGAACCCTCAAGTGAAGAAGGAACTTTTGAATTTTTACTGATGGCCATAGAAGAACTTGAAGGACTCCTGCTAGAAGATGAAGAATAAGGTGAATTTGACCTTGAGGGGGAGCTAAGAAGTGCCCTGGAGGATATTAACAGACTCAAACTGAAGTGCAGAAAACAAAAGGACATTCTCCTCAAGTATGTAAGAGAAGAGCAAAATTCAGATGTCCTCATGCAGTTGAAGGTAGAGCTTGAAGAAGCCAAGAAGATAGAAGACATGTTACTTAAGCAAATCAAGGATAAAACTCAGCAATAAGAGAAGTTGGAAGAAGAAGTAGTATGTCTGAGGAAGAAATTAGAAAATGCTCAAAGGAAAGTATCTATAAATTCTTCTCAAAAAACAAGCTCTGGTAAGTTGAACGAAATTATGGATGCTCAAAGATCTCCCCTTATAAAAATTGGAATAGGCTATAAAGGAGAATCAAGTAAAAGCAAAGAAAAGGAAAACAAAAACATTATTTTTATAAAAGCAAATAAGGCTGATGAAGCAGCTCAAATAATTCCTACAAAGGAAGAAACATATAATGAGGGAGACAGAAACCAGAAGAATCCTCTAATAATAAAGAATGAATAAATACTAAAACAACAAAAAAAGGATCATATACCACTGAGTATGTCAAATTTGGAAGCCATCAAAGGAGATTCTTCCCTCCCATGAAAAATGCCACTTGTTATGCCTTCCACAAGCTGGGACACGTTGTTGCATACTGTCACACAAGGAGGAGTAATTCAAACTAGCAAAATATGCAAATAGTGAAGAGATTGTCTCAAGCAAACAACTGGAGAAGACAACCTCACATCAGGTATGCAATTTGTTTCTATGGTTACTGTTTTTATTGTAAGGAATTTGGCCATAAAATCATTGAGTGCAGAAAATATGGACAAAGATTGATGTACAATGTTGAGATTGCAACAAGATGATGAGCTTAGTGGAAAGGAGTCGCCTTCACTAAGTGGGCCCACAGGCTATTTTTGGCGCAAAGTCTATTTTTAGACATATGGATCATGTTCTATGAGTTGCAGGATGCTATTTGTGGATGGTTGGTCAAGTGGGAAAAAATATATGGACTTCTATTTTTAGACATATTGGGCGGAATCTATTTTTAGATTGCCAGTCTAAAAATAGATATGTCGAATATTATTAACTCTTAATAATATTTGGACTATAAACATTATCTTATTCTCTTGGAGCACTTCAGTTAAGTGCACAGATGTGGCACAGGAGCTGACAGAAGGAATTACGCTATTCCTGAGGGTTAAGTGGATCTATTGCATGGATACTTCAGTTAGAACTCATGTGACAGAGTTTGGTGGAGTTGATTGAGGAAGTTAGTGGAGTTGTATTCAGTTTAACTAATCTAAACATAGTTGAGCTATTTGTATCTAGTTTAACTGATTTATACAATTAGTGAGAGTGGTGTGAATTAATTATTAATTAATTCACTAATTATAAAATCATTAATCAACTAAAGAATACATCAATTAAATTCAGTGCATGGACAGTTTCAGTGGAGACCAGTGCAGAGATAGGTAAAAGAGAAGGTTAACTATCAGTTGTGATTATACAGTTGTTGTTTGAGACACACAGATAGGTGGAGAAGCCCATGAGGATTGCACAGTACAAGCCAGGTGGTTTATCTATTTAATGAAGCCATCCCATAGCATTGATTACACAATAGAGGCTGGCTATCAAGTGGCAAAATATTGGAGCATGTGTTTTGCTAGATCTAGCTTGATAGTGTGTAGCAATTGAGGGTGTGCATGAGAGCTTGTGAGGATCTTTGTACAATGATTGTTACATGATCTCCATGACATATAATATACAAATAGTTGGGGTTTTCAACTTTAATATTTCCCATTAAATACTATGTTCATATGTGTGATTGTTTGTGGTTTTAATGTGTGCATGAAATCAATTTTATTTCCGCATGTAATGATCAATGGTAGAAGAGATTCTGTATTATGCATGAAGCTAAAAAAGTGTGTGATCAGGAGAATCTCGGTGAATAATATATCATTTATTCAAATGTTCTACATACGACACCTCAAGGAGCTTTATGAATCAAGGAGATTTTACTCATACTGACAATTCTGCAAAAATTATGATCAAATGATGTGTATGCAATAAAATTGGACATATGCCTTTCAAATGTCCTCTCAGAGGATGTGGTTCATCACCTCAAAAAAGATATCAAACAAAAGGATGTTTCCAGTGGAAAAAGAAGTTGAATAAATGTGACCTGGCTCTAACTGCTCAAGACCTGAAAAGCCAATGGTATCTGGATAGTGGCTTCTCAAAAAATATGACCGGTGACAGAAGCAAATTTATAACTTTTGATGAAAAGAAAACTGGTAATGTTACTTTTGGAAATGATAAATCAGGAAAAATCAAGGGAAAAGGCTTAGTCAGCTTAGATAATGGCAGAGGTAAGGCCCAAGATGTACTATTTGTAGATGGGCTGAAAGAAAATTTGCTGAGTGTCAGTCAAATGTGTGATAAAGGCTGCGAAGTTCTTTTCAAAGCACAAGACTGTGAAGTCAGATCAAGCACCACAGGAAAGACTCCGCTCAAACTTGGTGTTCGAATAGAGAGTAATGTTTACATAGTGAAAGAGGAAGATGAAGCATGCCATCTTAGCAAACTTGAGGAATCATGGTTATGGCATAAGAGGTTGGGACATCTCAGCTTCGATCATATCTTCAGACTGAGCAAGAAGAAATCTGTCAGAGACATGCCAGAAATAAAAAGGCCTTCCAATACCATATGCAAATCTTGTCAATTGGGCAAACAGACCCGCACATCATTCAAGGCCAAAGATGAGTTATCAACAAGAAGACCACTCCAGCTTGTGCACATGGACCTGTGTGGACCTGCAAGAACTAAAACACCAAGTGGAGAATCCTACTTCATGCTGATAATAGATGATTTCTCCAGAATGAAATAGATTTCATTTCTTAAGAATAAATCAGAAGCTCTAGAGAAATTCAAAATATTTAAAGCTTTAGCAGAAAATCAAACATGATGCAAGCTAAAATGCATCAGATCAGATAGAGGAGGTGAGTTCACATATTATGACTTTGCAGACCTATGCAATGAACATGGGATAAAGCAACAATTTACTATTGTGGGGGCACCTTAGTAGAATGTAGCAGAGAGACAAAACAGGTCTATACAACAAATTGCCAGAGCCATGATATAAGAGAGTAATATTCCTCAAACCTTCTGGGTAGAAGCAGTACACACAGCCATGCATATCCTTAACAAAGCTCATTTAATACCAAGCAGTGACAAGACTCCCTATGAACTATGGCATGGTAAACCAACTTCAATCAAGCACTTTAGAATCTTTGGAAGCAAGTGTTACATAAAGAATAGTGATGAAAATATTGGGAAATTTGATGCAAGAGCAGATGAAGGGATATTTCTAGGATATGCATCCAAAAGTAAAGGGTACAGGTGCTACAACAAGACTCTTCAAAAAATTGTAGAAAGCATTGACGTGATATTTGATGAAGAAATTCCAAACAATACAAGAGGTACAGACTGAAGCAGTCCTTCAGATAACCATGAAGAAGAAAACCAAGATGATGATGAAACAAGCAAGACAACAGAAGATGCTGAACTAAGCTCGAAATCCACCTCAAGATACACTCAGAAGAACCATCTAGAGGATCATATCATTGGAGACAAGAGAGTAGGGGTCCAGACAAGAAGGCAGCTAACTGAACATACAAAAGAGGTATACATAGCCATGTTATGACAAATAGAGCCAAATAAGTTTGAAGAAGCCAGCTAGGACAAGTATTGGGTGAATGCTATGAATGAAGAATTGGACCAAATTGAGAAGAAAAATACCTGGGAATTAGTTCCTATACCCACTGAGAAAAATTTCATAGGCTCAAAATGGGTATTCAAAAATAAAATGAATGAGCAAGGACAGGTAATCAGGAATAAAGCCAGACTTGTCTGCAAAGGATATTCACAAATCGAAGGACTTGATTACAATGAAAAATTTTACCCTGTAGCCAGAATGGAATCTATCAGAATGTTTTTAGCCTTTGCATGCTACCAAGACTTCAAGGTACATCAAATGGATGTGAAATTTTCATTTCTGAATGGAGATCTAGAAGAAGAAGTCTACATGGAACAACCAGAAGGCTTCTCATTAATAGACAAAGAAGACTATGTATGTAGACTAAAGAAGGCTCTATATGGAATAAAACAAGCTCCTCATGCTTGGTACTCAAGGTTGGATAAATACTTGCAAAAACAAGGCTTTAAGAGAGGAGGAGTAGACAACAATCTATACATAAAAGACCATGAAAATGAACTTTTGATTGTTGTAGTATATGTTGATGACATTATGTTTGGAAGCAACAAAGATGAGCTAGAAAACACATTTGCTGAGGAGATGAAATCAGAATTTGAGATTCTATGATTGGAGAGCTCAGTTTCTATTTAGGACTTCAAATTCAGAAAAAGAACACAGGTACATTCATCTCACAGGAAAAATACTTAAAAGAAATGTTGAAAAAGTTCAAAATGGAGGACTACAAACCTGTGTCAACTCCCATGATCACGGGATGCAAGCTATGTGCTGATGATGGATCTGCTGATATAGATTAAAGACTCTACAGATCCATGATAGGAATTCTACTGTACCTGACAGCATCAAGACCAGACATCATGCTAGCAGTAGGACTTGTTGCTAGATATCAAGCAGCACCAAAAACAAAATCATCTTCTAGCGGTCAAGAGAATATTTAGATATCTACAAGGGACAGTACAGTTTGGGCTATGGTATCCAAAAGTAAAAAGCTTCACTTTGACAGCATACACAGATGCATATTGGGCCAGCTGTGTGGATGACAGGAAAAGCACAAGTGGAGGTGCATTCTATCTAGGAGAAAGTCTGGTGGCATGGCTAAGCAAGAAACAAACATCTATTTCTCTATCTATAGGAGAAGCAGAATACACAGTAGCAGCAACATGCTGTACACAAGTCATGTGGATGAAGAAAAAACTCCAAGAAATGAAGGTAAGCATTGATGAACCTATCTCTATCAAATGTGAGAATACAAGTGCTATAACACAGGGGCTTCACTCAATTAACCTCTAACATATCACGTGCGATCATTTAATATTAAACAACACCCTTAATTTGAGTACATATTGGAAAACACCTCTAAAAATCACATTATTTAACCCCCTCCCAATATAAACCCAATACACCTTCCCAATTTAAAAAGCCCCTATTTTCACTATATATTTTAGGTATCCATTTTTTCGTTAACATTTTTTATACCCCTTTATATTTTTTCATTAACTTTGAGCTCCATTTTTTATACTTTCCAATATAAAAACCATTTACCCCCTATATATCCCCCAATATATAATGTCATTTTTTCCTCATTATATATCCCCCAATATGAACCCACGTGGTATGATATTGCTCCTGCAGTGAAGCCCCTGTGTGCTATAAGCATATCAAAAAATCCTGTGCTTCATTCAAAAACTAAACATATCCCAATCAAGTATCATTTTCTCCGAGAACAAGTAGCTCAGAAGGTAGTGAAGCTGGAGTATGTGCCAAAAACAGAACAAACAAAAGATATATTTACCAAACCTCTTGCAAGAAAACCATTTGAGTATTTGGTATATGTAGATGCTACTCTCTGATATGAAGAGAAAGCATCATTTCAGGGGGAGAACATAAATGAAAATATCATTCCAGGGGGAGATCAGCTAGCAAGGAAAGCATGAAACAGGTCCTCAAGATCAGAGCAACATGGGTGAGATTCAAAAGCACACTAATAAATGAGCAACCCCTTGCCATTGATGTCAAAGGGGGAGGAAAAGCGAGCAATAGAATAAAATTTCCTAACAGGCAAGCAGAGGAAGTGTATTGCCATCAATGCCAAAGGGGGAGATTGTTGGAAATGTTGTCATTGATGGCAAAGGAGGTAGCAGAGGCAGAGACAGACAAAGGACAATAGTAGAAGAAAAGGAGAAGATATCAGGTTTTTGGTGAATGGTATAGTATCATTTACAGGGAGTATGGGAAGAACAGAGGGAGAGTTTATTTACAGAGACAGGGTAACAAAAGGAGAAGCAAAGCAACGCAAAGGAGACAACATAGAAGATCAGAGAGAGAAAAAGAGGCAGAGCAGCAGAGGACGCAGAGACAGAGAAAGGAGGCATAACTAGAGGAGGCAGAGCAGCAGAGGCAGAGGCAGAGATGAAATAGTCGAGCCGTAGAGGCAGAGGAAAAGCCGTTAACAAACAGTGAAATTATCAACAGAGACGGAACCCTGAGGGAAATGGAACCAAGTGTTTAGCAGTAAAAACCTAATGAAGTCGGGTATTAAACCTTATGGTAGTGTTTAATTAACATAATAATGAAACAGGGTTCATATATTAGAGCACTGAAGAAATAAGAAATAAACCTTTGAACAAAGTGTATATGTATATATGTATATAATGAAGGTGTGAAGTTGGTGTTTGCATGGAACCATGAATGTAAGCGGAACCCTAAGTGTGAACAGTAAAACAGGCACTCAAAAACCAGTGGGTTCGTGTGATAATTTAAGTGGTAAGTTGTATTACCAAAATGAATGCGATACATGTCATTGAAAGACATGTGTCCTCAGGCGGTGTCATTGAAGCAAGCATTTAAGTTGTGCGATATTGCGTGTTGTCCGTTGGATGGGGGTTCAAAGCTCAGTTGGTGCGCGAGAAAAAATTGACCGTCTGATCAAAGGTGAAGGTGCGGGGAAGAGAACCAAGGATGTGGGTCCTACAGTGAGAGCTACGGAGCCAAAGTATTATGTGAATGATTGTGTATTCCGTGTTGTGAAAGTTAATGAACAGGCGGAGGTTACTAAATTATATTAATATATGTTGATATATATAATGGGCCGAATGCAGGTTGAATTACATGGTATAATGGTTGAAATATGACGGAGGAGGTAGTATACACAAATATAGTATGGAGACTATGAAATATCACAAAAGGGTTCAATATAGTGTGAGCATTGTATTAAATGAGGAGCAAGATTATAATACAAGACATATAAAACATTGTATATGTGATATAAGTTGCGGTGGGCCCAGTTGAAGTATTACGTTAATGGTTAGTAATTAACCATTGAAGAAAATGCTGAAGGGTTGATATTTTTGTATATTAAGTGTGGGACCCCTACATAAAATTCTGAGAATCATAACCCAAGCTGGAGGATACATAAAGACTGAAGCGACAAAGTATACATATATATGCAGTGCTTTATATATGTAGCGCTTTATAAACAAGGGGCCAAAGTATATATATATATATATATATATATATATATATATATATATATATATATATATATATATATATATATATATATATATATATATATATATATATATGTAAAGCGCTCTATTGTTCGGGCCTAATACAAACAAAGACTTATATTGTGGGACGCTCACCAATTGCATCAGAGAAACTTGGCAGCGGAACATGTTAACAAAAAGTTGCGATTGCGATTGAGTTCCAGACTCGATATGGTTTAAACGACGATTCATATATGTTTGAGTTTCGGTATCAAAGTAAATAGTGTTACATCGCATCGGAGCGATTCATCGCATCAGCATTTTAAAGTGAACAATGATTGATCGCATCGGAGAAAGAGTAGAGCATCAGAACATATAAATGGAAGTCACGATTGCGATTAATCGAAATAGGAAATATTCAAAAGGTGATACATCATATCAAAGTGATTCATCGCATCGGCATTTCAAAGTGAACATTGATTGATCGCATCAGAGAAGGAACAGAGCATAGGAACATATAAATGGAAGTCGTGATTGCAATTAATCGCAATCGGAAATATTCTAAAGGTGATACATCGCATCGGAGAATAAAACAAACTTGGAGAGTGGGCCCGAAAGGGAATTTTAACTATTAAAAGGTATTTTATTTAAGTTCTTCGTGAATTGATCTGCATAACATAAAGGGGCAGTTTATATGTTAAAAACACTTCATTATCATGCCGAGAGTTGAATTGCGATATATGAAAAGCACAGTTATATATATATATATATATATATATATATATATATATATATATATATATTTGTCAGTTACACTGCGACAGTGAATAAGAGATCAAACAGAGCCTACAAGGACAAACACAGTCACAGAAAAGACAAACATAGTGATCCAAAACTTAATAAGTTGATTTGTAATCCTCATTGTAACTGAATGTATACGTTTTTAATTGATTTATATTGTTTGTGATGCATTGGAAAGTCTCCGGAAGAAAACAAAATTTCCACTGTAATATTAAAATTAGTACATACAACTATATTTTTCTGAGTGTGCTGGAAAAGAAATGAGAAGGCAGAGGGCTAAGAGGTATGGCTGTTCATTTCGAATTCCCTAAGGAATACAGACAGTCATAAGAAAATCTCTATAAATAATGTCATCTTGATATGCATGGGAGGTTAGAGAGAGTGAGTATAGAGAATGCAGAGTATGGAAAATTGAGGCAGAGAAGATAAGGAAGAGAGGAGCAAAAAGAGATGCTACAGAACAGAGCTAATAAATGAGGTAAATCAGCAAACATTTCTTTTGATAAATTGAGGAAGTTGGAGCTTCCCTATCAAGTTGAAGCTTGATAGTTGTCAGTTGTAGTTGACTGAGGTTGGAGCCTCCTGTAGGTTGGTGCCTGTAGAAAAACAGTGGTGAGAGGGAGTTGGAGCTTGCCTCTGCATCACAACAATAATAATATGTGGTTTTCTCCCTTTATGGGTTTCCACTTATATATGCGGTCTCTATGTGTGTTGCCTATGTGTTGATATGATCTACCCAATCTGCTTAATGTTTGCTGCTCTCATAATAAGTTTGGTTTCTCATTAATTTAATACTTGCTGCAACATATTAAGACTGTTCACATATTAAATTTGGTTATAAAATTAAGCTGTAAATAAGTTGATGAAAATTTTAAAAAAGCTGATGTATGTGTTAAACTGATTCCCCCCCGCCCCCTCTCAGTTTAACTAAGGATTCAACAGCAGTCACATGCCACCCCGCCTAACATTAAATTTGACCACTAACTGTCCACCAGATTTGGGGTGGCTCTGCCATTTTCAGGAGGTTGGCTAGTTTGTCGCTGCTAACTAGCAGTTACTCCATATTTAGTGGGGTTTTGGGGGGACATTAGGCAGTTTTTCTTGGAGAAGCCATAAATTCCTCATTATTGAACCAAATTGAGTGAAAAAATAGTCAATTTTGGGTCTTTGCGACATTCTGAGAATTTTTCCATAGGTTTCAGGTTGAACAGAGGTCATCCTCAATAGTTTTAGCTTCAAGGAATATCAAGGAGCCATTAGGGCCATCCTATAGAAGGTAGTGTATTGGGATTTATTTATCTGTTTTATGTAAATGAATAGTTATATTTGGCTATTTCATACCTTCTAAAGCTTATTTTACAAAAACAATTTCCTATTGTGGCTTATTTTCACTTGTACTTTCATTTGAGAAAATTAGTACAAGAGGGACATGCCATTGGGAGCTGGACCAGTAGATGTAGCCCAAGAGGGGTGAACTACTTCAACAATTTTCTGATTAATGTGCTTTGTGAAGTTTATTTCTCTGTTCTTTATTGCTGTATAATAATAAACAGGTAAAATACTTAATCAATCCTCACACAATAATTTTCTTAACAAAGCCAAAACTATTTGTTTAACCTGCAAATTAAGGAGAACCTTATGAACACATTATTATTACTGTTTGGATACTTAGCACAGCATAACTAATACAATCCATTCAGATCAGGTTGGTATCAGAGCATTAGGTTAAGCTAGAGTATTTTCTTTGTTTAACATTTGTGCAAAATGATTTGTTTAATAGTTTGCATAATGACTCTTGCAAGCTGTGTAGAGTGTGGTTGGTCGCTTGATTGACAGAGAAAGATATTTCTTGTATTACTGTAAAGGCGTTAAAACAGTGTAAAGATTGACTATTTTACTATTTGAAAACTGACTGTTTTTTGAGTTGCTAGAGGTGAAGGGATAGCTATTGATAACTAATTCCTGGAGAGGAAAAAAAGGAAGAAAGGGATGAAGGCTTCTTTCTTACCCCAAAGTACCTCAAGGTCACCCTTGGAACACAAACCCTCTTGACGATTATTTGTTGTTTTTCTGTTTGAATAAGAGTTTGTCTCTATAGCCATTTGGTTTAAAAAATATTGTCATTTGTTTAGAAATCTTTGTGAGCTTTTTTGAAGTTCCTTTTGTTCATTGACATCATAATGAAAATTTATACAAGTGAGGTTTCCTCCTTCACAAGATTCTTTGATGAAGATATGAAGCATGAATTTATTATATTGAAGGACATGGTGTAGATTTTGTTTGAAGATAGAAGAGAAAGCACTAAAATTTGTGAGAAATTGTTTTCCATGAAGGAAAAGAAGGAAGAAATTCTTCAGAGATTGCATGATATGGACATGCAGCTCCATCAAGCTCAAGAAGCTTTGAAAAAGAACATGCGTGAGGAAGAGGTAATCCATTCTAATTTGTCTTGAGTTTCCTCATTAGAAATATGTGTTGGTTCTTTCTAAAAGCACACGAGAGGTATAGGGTCCAAGTTAATGATTAAAATGGGCTATGAAGGCAAGGGTTTAGGAAAGCATGCAAAACGCATGGTTGAACCTATTTTTGTTGAGGAACGACCCAAGAATTTTGGTCTTGGTTATGTGCAATGTAATGGCGAAGACTCCAAAGCCATGAAGGCATGTGAGTCTACTTCAAAGAGAACTTTTGTACCAAGTTATAATATGAAAATATATCAAATTTGTTTCAAAGATGATTTCCATTGCTTTAAGCCTTTGTTGCAACAATAATATGGTAGACATGCAACTTATGGCAAGCATGCAAGTTCAAATAGTTTTCAAGACAAGAATGGTGATGTTAGATTGCAAATGTAAGCTGGAGTCTCTACTAGTTCATCTCCTCATAAAGGAAAAAAAGATGAACATGCAAAGCAGCACAAGAGGTATAAATCTTCCCATGATCAATTTAATTGTGTTTCTGCAAGGCATGACAATTCCACATGTATAAAAGGAAGACAAAGTTGTTGTACATATTGTGGTCAGTTTAACCATGATGTTTCAAGATGCTAGATGAGGAAGAAGATATACAGGAAGCAGACGAAGCAAAGGCAATTTTCAAAGAAAGTGCATAAGATTTGCACATATTGCTAGAAGAGGGGACATGTTGTCTCCCATTATTGGAATTTTCATCCAACTAGTCGTCCAAAGCACATGCAACAAGAGGACATAAATATTGGTGCAAGTGGAACCAAGGATTCCATTATTGATATGAGAATGGATGTTTCACATGAAGAAGAGTTGCATCAACAAAATTCGCCATGGAAGTGGCTTGGTAAGAAGTGGATGGACTTCTTAACACAGTAGGACATACTCTTTTGTACATATGAAAATTTTGATTGTATGCATGTATTTTATGTTGTAATCTCATGTTTGTTTGATCCACCTTGGATCATTTCTCAATCTAGCGATGTTCAGCTACCTTCTACAAATTTCTCGTCCGAAATTTTTTGAGTGAGTGCAAGAAAGACAGTTCTTGACAGGAGGACAAACACATCGAGGAAGAGAAGTGTCAATTGCTTTATAGTTGTGGTTCAAAGTCAGTAGCCATGAACTGCAAGTGTTTGGAGGCTGAAGAGAAGAGGGTGTTTTACTCTCATTTAATGTACACATTAGTATATCAGGCTTTTGGGGTTCAAAATCTTCCTAGTGGGGAGGTGTGATCAGGAGATCATGTCCAAGTTATGAAAAATTCTCAAAAATGAAAGTGATCAGAAATGGTTGCAATCAAAACGACCGGAAAGGTCTTGTCACTTCGATTCTAGCGCCGTGAACGGTTCTCAAAATCAAGGTCGTATGCAGAAGTTATTGAGGTTTAAAATCGTCTAGTAAACTCCAAAAATGAGTTGACCAAGTTTGACTTTCAAACTTTGGAAAAATTTAAAAAAATAATATTCCTTGGAATATTCCATAGGGCTAATCGGATGAAGACAAGTGGAAGAGGCTCATTAGAGGATGATTTGACTGTGTAATGTTTTAACTAGTCACGGGCTGCCACGTGGCCCCCAGTTCAACGGTAATGGTGTGTTGTAAAAACTTTTGAGGTTTCACGGTTTCAAACCCCTGGCCTCTTGACAAACAACGCAATGCTCTACCATTGGGCCATGTGGATGGTTCTTAAAAACCATCGCCCAAAATTTTATTTGAAGTTGAAACTTCAATCTGGCAAAAAAAAAAAGGACTAGCCCCTTAGGGCTAGCCCAACCTTCATACAACCAAATGCTCGTAACCAATCACTCTCCTAACCGCGGGTGGAAACGGTTATACAAACTATTAAATGTGGTCACGTTCCCAAAACACATTAAATGATACAGTAACGGTCGAGGGATTCTACGACAGTTAGAGTGGGGGCAGTCACATGCCACCCCGCCTAACATTTAATTTTACCACTAACTATCTGCTAGATTTGGGGCGCCTCTGCCATTTTCAGGATGTTGACTAGTTTGGCACTGCTAACTAGCAGTTACTCCACATTTATTGGGGTTTTGGGGGGACATTGGGTAGTTTTTCTTGGATAAGCCATAACGTCCTCATTATTGAACCAAATTGACTGCGAAAATAGTCAATTTTGGGTCTTTTCGACATTCTGAGCAGTTTGGCATAGGGTTCAGGTCGAAAATAGGTCATCTTCAGCAGTTAAAAGGAAGATCAGGGAGCCATTAGGGCCATCATGGAGAAGGCATTGTATTGGGATTTCTTTATCTTTTTTATGTAAATGAATAGTTATCTCTGGCTATTTCATACCTTCTGAAGATGATTTTAAAGATATTTTTTCTTATTGAGGCTTATTTTCACTTGTACTTCCATTTTGAGAAGATTAATACAAGAGGGACATGCCATTGGGCGCTGGACCAGCAGATGTAGCCAAGGAGGGGTGAACTACTTCACCAATTTGCTGAATAATGTGCTTTGTGAAGTTTATTTCTATTTTCTTTACTACTTTATAATGATAAAAAAATAAAATACTTAATCAATCCTCACACAATAATCTGTTTAACAAAGCTAGAACCATTTGTTTAACCTGAAAATTAAGGAGAACCTTATGCACAAATTATTATTACTGTTTGGATACTTAGCACAGCATAACTAATACAATCCATTCAGATAATTATACTTGCATTAAGGTTCCAGATAGGAGCTGAGGTAAGCCCGCACTTTTGAGCCCTGAACTAACACTCTTAAAATCAGAGATGTACTCATTGTATCCTTCTTGCACTTATTCGCAACCTTGCTTCAGTAATCCGCAACCTGTACACTTGTTATCCGCAGTCCTCTTCCTGTATTCCACCGCAATATCATTCCAGCATTCCACTGCAATCTTCTTCCTGCACCACTGTTACAGATCGACACTTTATATTGTACCTTATCTGCACTATATCCTTGCTTTTATCCACATTGTATCCTTCCTTTTATCCGCACTGTAATATTCCTTTATCCAGATTGTAATCTCAAAGATATCCACATGCTTGCTTCCATAATGAATGCATACCATATGTTTGTATATATATATATATATATATATATATATATATATATATATATATATATATGTATATATATATACGGCACATCCCTTTAAGCAAGCTGACCATACAACTGTGAGTGAGGCCGACTAGATAAGGTTTATCTCAGTGTTGATGAGGTACTTCTTTACTTGCATTTAAGGATTGCCTTTCATCGTTGCATTGAGGGATGTTGTGATATTCTTCCACAAGGTCCTGGAGCATGTAGCTAGACTAGATTTGACACTTAACTAAAACCCAATGTAAATCGAGAAGAAGTCCACCTACTTAATAAAATCTTGCTCATGAAACCCATAAAGCAAGTACACCGAAAATACATTTTATTATCTTTGTCTTGTTCTTTTCATAAATACATAATTACATAGTCAACATGAAGACTAACCTAGTTACACTTTTCAACACTCCCTCTTAACTAGGGAGGTATTCATACAGGTACATGGTCACTTTCAAACTGAAGAATCTTATAAGAAGAATAGGATTGGTAATTGCATCTCTATAGAATCATATCAACTAGTGTTATCCTAGTTCAAGGCCTTGACTAACAACCCCATCTCTCAATGAGACAATGGGCTACAATGCTCATGAGACACATGACTAATAGACACCATATTCATCATCTCTCCAAGGTACATACACCACCTAGGTGTTCCCTAAGTATAACCTTCTTGGGCTATTCTTCTCTTGGGTAGCCAGCCCTCAAAGAATATCGATCCACGACTTCTCTTAACTTGAATGCCATATCTCATTCTCAAAGAGTATTGAATTCCAGATTATTACCCAATCCTTCATTTTGTCTTCCAGGTGAAGATCATAATGATGTGTCTATGAATTCTCTTCACATGGCCTTCACTAAGACTTATAGTTGCTAGTCCTGGTCTAGTGCATGACACATGTAATAGAGAATCACATACATCACTCCCTCTTAACAATGTAAGGACATACTTTAAGTTTCTTTCTTGCCACCAGGCTCCTTATCAACCACGGTCTTGTAGCAACAATCTAGATACTCATGAAGAATTCCTCCCCTCGATTTCATGGTTTTCGATATTGAGGAATCTTCAACTTTTGGCTTCATAGGGCACATATCATCCATCAATTTTAGTCATGAGTCATGTCCACTATCAGAAAGTGATTCATTAGCCTTTCTCATCTGGTCCAACACTATGCCATGTTTCTTTCCTTTGAATCATCTCCATTGATCATACATCCTTTCTCATGATTAGAAGCCCTATACAAATTCATCCAGATAAACATACACATATGAACTTTTAGAACAAAAGTTACCTTAGTGATGATCTTTCACCATGAAATCTTCTTGTAGGCAACAACATCTTTCATACAGATTGACACATCTCCTAATGATATGCTTTTTCAAGGGTCTTCTTCTTTACCAGACTTTTGTCAGATTCTACATATCTTCCCAGGAGATCTCCTAGTCACATCTTCTTGGCCTTCGGATGATAAATTTCTCTTGGCATGGTTGCATTTCATGATCTCTTCCTCTCTGCACATTCTTCATTCCCAGGAAATTACAAATTTTCAGTTTCTTGTTCCTATACAACCACCTCATATTCCATGAGGACATATTATGTTGATTTCATATGTCAGTGCACCGAGAGAACCTTATTCATAGATAATACTTATAAATATGGAATTTTATTACCTACAACCATATGACATGACTTCACAAAATCGAATATTAGCATATATGTCTACATAACTCATAGTTGTTTCCCTGAGTCATCCTATAGAAATTTCTCTAGAATGAAGAGCTTCATTCTTTTGGCCTGCTCCATCAATATGCCATCACATCCAGAATTCTGTTTCGATGATGACCCTTGATCTTGATCACTGCTTTACTTTAGTAATGTTATCAAAGAGATTTTTCCTGAAGTTGTTTCACAAAGATCTCCTTCCATGCTTCTATCATGATACTTATTAATGTACATTGCTTCCTATCATACTATTTTAAAATCAATCAGAAATCAATTAAAGAGAAAGATTATCTTAATCATAATAGAGATCCCTTAATTCCTCTTTCTTAGATCTCTTGGCATCAGGTTCTTCTCTTTCAATAGTTACATGGACTTATTCCTTTTTCCTCTTGTCCTTTCAAGATTTAGTATAATATATTTTATAATTCCCAAGTTAATTACATCCAAAGCATCGTACGTTGTCCATATTCCTTCTTTTATTCTAAGGGCCAAAGTTTTTGAAGCTTCCTTTCTTCCTGTATGAGCCTGCAAAGGCACAATTCTCTTCACTTGGTCTTGTATCAGCTTTGACCTTTAGTCTTGTGTCCTCTATTTTACATAGACACCATAAATCATGGAACAAGGTGGCTTATTTATTCCCATATAAACTAGAATTGAAGTTTCCCCATTCCTATGGCAGAGAATTCAACACCACTATAATCAGCTCAGTGTCAGACATTACTTCTCCTAGTTCCTGCAGTTGATCTCTTATTTCAAAAATCCCCATAATGTATGGAGTGATTCCTTCTTCCCTTGATAATTTCCTTTTGTATAGTTCTTATCTCAGAGATATTTCTTCTCCTATAGTACTCACAAAGAATAGCTCCACCAATTTCTCATATATTTTTTTTGCAGTCTTTATTTTTGATACATAGGGAATGAGAGAGTCTTTAATGGATTCTATGAGAATCCTCTGGGCTCTAATTTCTCCCTTCATGTACTTGGAATAGGCTGGAGCATCTTCTTTTGAGGGTTGAACAGTAGATCCTTCGATATAGTCCATTACTTCTTCTTCAATTAAATTCAAGTATGTCCTCTTCTTCCATGCACTAAAGTTTGATGACCCAAATATCTTGTTTCTTTCTTTACAATAAGGCATCTTGACAGATAGGGTCATGGATACTTACTTTATTAGAGTGGCTTGCAGCTTCCTTAATGATGTTTGAAAAATAAGTCAAGGGTTTCCTTCAAGATAAGAGCTTCTTCGATGTAGGTGTACTTGAATCCTTGATTATAAGAATATCTTTAGAAGTTGAGGTTCTCTTCAAACAATGTCTTGAGTGAGAATCTTTGACGAAAAATGTTATTTTCTTGAATGAGTTGATATTTTGAATGAGATAGGAGGTCATAATTGAAGTATCTAGATAGTCTTCCTTGCAAACAAATTTGACTTTCCAATCCAAACTTTGATCTTCCCTTCTTTGAGAGTCCTTGTTGATAAGCATCCCTTGTGTTCAACACCTTAGCTTTGATACCATGTTGAGAATTTGGCGAGCAGGTGATTAATACAAATTATCTTCTTGATAATTACTTGTGAGCTTGCTTGTGTTACTTATGTCTTCTGTTCCTTTAGCTTAGTTAATCTTTCATCAAGTCAATTATCAAAATGCACAAAACACAAAAGTTAGACTCCTAGAGGTAGGGAAAAACCTCTCCCTCTTGGAGAGGAAAAACCACAAAGAATTTATTCTTATACATCTTCAAATGACAAGTACCATGACCTAGACTCACACCCTTGACCTAGATATGCTTCCAAGACCTTGATTCTTCTTTTCACCAATTTTCTTAGTTCTGCATAAGTACTAGATACATTGATCTTCACCTTCTATATGCTTGTATTTGAATTTCTTGAAATATAGGAAGGTAAATCAAATATTTACCTTCCTCACTATTGTTGTCTCTTCTCCTTATGATGAGTGACTCAAGTTCAAAAAGTTATTTCTTCAGGTCAACAACCCTTCACAATAATATATTAGCAGTTTATCCTTGCATTAAGGTTTCATAGAAGCTGAGGTAAGTCCGTACTTTTGAGCCCTGAACTAATACTCTTAAACTCAGAGATGTACTCACTGTATCCTTCCTGCACTTATCCGCAACCTTTCTTCAGTAATACGCAACCTATAACTTATTATCAGCAATCCTCTTCCTGTATTCCACTGCAGTATTCTTCCAGCATTCCACCACAATCTTCTTCATGTGCCACTTTTTCATATCTGCACTTTATACGGTACCTTATCCGCACGATATCCTTGCTTTTATCCACATTCTATCCTTCCTTTTATCCGCACTGTAATCTTCCTTTATCCACACTGTAATCTCAGATATATCTACATGCTTGCTTCCATAATGATGTCTACCATATGTGTATATATATAGGGCACATCCCTTAAAGCAAGCCAACGATACAACTGTGAATGAGGCTAACTAGATAAGGTTTATCTCAGCATTGATGAGGTACTTCTTTACTTTCATTTAAGGCTTGTCTTTCATCGTTGCATTGAGGGCTATTGTGAGATTCTTCCACAAGATCCTGGAGCATATAGTTACACTGGATTTGACACCTAACTCAAACCTAATGGACATCAAGAAGAATTCCATCTACTTAATAAAATCTTGCTCATGAATCCCATGAAGCAAGTACACCAAAAGTACATTTTATTATCTTTGTCTTATTCTTTTCATAAATGCATAATTACATCTATCAACATAAAGACCGACCTAGTTACACTTTTCAACACCTCTACCCAATGGGAAAATATATCAAGGATCAATTCTATAAAATGAAGAAATCAAGTGGAAAATCTAATATTTGTTGCAAAAATGGCACATTTGACCAAGTTCCTCACCTTTTTAGAGCCTGATTGTACTTGTACATAAGAAATATTTCCTTGTCAGAGCCCATTGGAAGCTCATACCACTTTGATAGGGACTTACACCACCACCAATGCTATGGGAGATAATTCTTTTGAGCTCTACATTATCCCATTCCTTGGTCTGCACCTAGTATTCAATGTGGATCACCATCGACCATACTTTACACCATTGTTGGACATATCAGACATTGCAAAAACAAGTAACACCACCAAAGCTAAACCTAGATTGCATGGAACATACCACAACTGATTAGATCATGGACATAGAAATCAATAACACTTGCCAACAAAATATCCAACTGTATCAAGTTTTCAAAGCTAGCCAAATCCTACACCAGGGAAAGTGGCTCACTAGGGACCAAGTTCAACTCAAGTTTCCCCATATCATCGAGAAACTCAACACAATGGGTACCATTTCTTCCTAAAGGAGGAGGACTGATCCACATGGATATTGGTGGCTACTCGTCTATTCCACTTGGACCCCATCATTTTTTCTTTCAATTTCCTTAATTGTAGTACAAGTCGTTATTTTGCACAAATTTTCGGGTCCTAAACTTCCAAAATCCTTTTGAGGCCCTAAACAACGTTTTTTCTTCTTCTTCTAGAAAATGGGAAAATAGATAGGCAAAAATAGGGTTTTTCAATCAAAATTTGTATTTCTAGGATAGATCTTTCTAACAAGGTATCGTACATATCAAACACAGATCGCATGCCAAAGTTAAGACCTTGGGAAGTTGGTGTACCAAGTTAGCCCAATGAGACCCACATACTTTTGGTGCTTCATCTCTTAGGGTTATTTTTTTGGACATTTAGGGTTTTCCATTTTTTATCAATAAAAAATAGGCCTCCAAGTCTCATTGTAACACATTTCAAAACTAATGTAGCCACGACATCTCTTCTTAGAGATAAGCTACCATCACCCGATTTGCGCTATTTCCATTCTGCATGTAAACAAATTTTCAATACTTTTTTATTAATGAATTGAAGTTTTCTTTTCATTGTATCTATATCTTCATGTGTATATATGTATTTCATTTCGTTCCTCCATAATTTTGGATCAATCTGGATCACTTCTTCCATAGTTTTTTTCTAGGATTGGGCTTAAAATATTTTCTAAAGTTAACATAGAAATAGAAGCAATTAGTTTTACTATTATAGAATTCCTTTGCAATTATTCTAAGAATATAACAAGATCGTCCATTCTTGAATGAAATTTCATAAACCCGTATCATACTTTAGCTCTTTTACCATGGCTTTCAAGCCAAATGCTAGTCTTCTTTTCGAAAATAAGCTTGTATAGATTTGTTAAAATGTGGAAAATCATAATGGCCCTATAATTAGAAATAATTTTTTTATGCCCACTCTTAAATATAGACACAATAAGGCTCTATGTACAAGGCTTAGGGAATTCTTGCTTCACTTCTAAATTAAAGAGCTTGTGTTTATGTGTTATGAGGATAGATTCTCCCATTTCAAAAATTTCAACTTGGTATGCCTTCAATGTCTTTATCTTTCCCATCAATGAACTACGTAACCTCAAACTCAATGTCTTCCAAAGAAAATATATCTTCCTCTACAGGGGAATTCAAAATGGCTTCCATGGTATTGGAGGTTTCATAGATGTTTTTAATGTAAATATACTAGTGGTTCAAGTGAATCAAATAATTTTATTTATTACTACGAATCAAAATTTGTAGCCAAAACTTTACGGGATCAAACATAAATAGGTTTAGTAACTTCTCTTTCTTTCTACTTATATAGTATATTTTTTTAAATAAGGTCTTTGTACGTATTTATGTTATCAAGCTTTAAGGATTCATTAGGAGCATCACTAATTTCTTTTCTAGAAATTATGCAATCATTATCATACCAAGTGTTGGTAATTATATTATCTATATATTCTGGTCCAATGCTCTTCCTATCATCTATTAAGCTTCTTGCTCCCAAATATGGGTGAAGTGTTCACCCGAAACGTCGGGCCCTTCAATAAAATTACACAAGTTTCTAGAATTTCTCAATAACATGTACTTGATTGTGGAAACAAACACACCTTAGTTCTATTATTGTTTTCACATGACACCTTGGTGGAGAACTTGCTAATGGTAATAAAGAGAATGGTAGTAAAACTATGATAGATGCTTTCAATGTTATCCTTATAAATTAAGAGGTGTAAAGTTATATTTAAATCTTTTAGGATTATGCTTGTCAAGATGTAGGTGGTTTTGAATCTTGCAATTTCTCATGCATGTGTTTGTTTTGCATGGAAAATATTAGATTTAAGGCTATAGGTTTGTGATTAGAATCAAGATTACGGTCATTTAAGAGGTTAAAGTTTATTATTTGGTTGGAAACTAGGAAATCGGATATCACATAATCCACAAAACTACTTCAAAGCCCATGAATACAAGTGATCCGATTGGATTTTTTCCACTTGATTACACTATTTCCAATTATAAGATACTAAGAGCTACAAAGTTTCACAAACTTGATTTCAAATAAATTCTTAGTTAAGTCTTTAGAGTTTCTCTTGACTCTATTAGTTAAATCAGGGCCCTCATCTAGCCAAATAGGGCTATTGTTTGAATCATTACTTAGAATAATAACTTGGTTAGATATGATTCTAGCATTGGAGCCTCCCAACAAGAGGATATAAGCTTCACTTCATAGACTATGAATATCCCGCTCTAAGGTATTATAAGATAAATCCTTATCTAGATTGTTTTTCTTATAAAATTTAGAGTTGATAGGTGTGAAAAAATAAAAATTGATATAAATACTCTAACTATTAATGTTAGAGATTTTAATCCAAGTGTGTCGATTGAGGGGGTCTATATTCTTATGAGCCCATGTGTGAGGAGAAATATTCCTTTTTTATATAACAATTTATTCTTCCAAATCCCTTCTTGTTCCAAGCTGACCAAAAAATGAACCCATATATGGGAGGGACCTTAGACTCATCATGCTCCCAAGTTTCAACTAAAAAAAACAATATCAATTTTACTTGGGATCCAACTTAACATTGGAATTTTACGCCATGGAAAGTCATGATAGTTCCAAAACATGATCAATAGTGTTCCATATTCCAATTTATCACTCTCCTTTTGGTCACTATCCCTAATAATAGCTTTCATATTTCTGACGAATTCCTAGTTTGCTTCGTTTCTAGCTTCATTTACCTTTTGAACCTCATTCCTTAATTCGATGTAGTCTACTAAGATGAGGTCCTCATTTATAAAGATTCATGTCCTTTTTAGACTTGGTGATTTATTTATGATGGAAAATTTTTGTTCACTACAACTTACCTTCACACAGATTAGTTTATCTTTATGCACATGTATCTTTCCCAACCTTCTTTATTTTATGAGATAAATTGTTTCAATTTGTGACTTATTTTTTAATTCTACTTTTACCATTTCTAAGGCATCCTCATCTTTCTTCTCTTTTATACCAACAATTATAAGATTCAAGGATTTTTTATTAGACTCATGATCTAGTTCAATGATCCTGTTCATTTCCTCTTGGATGGGTTTGATGCCAAATTTATTATCTATACTAATGAGGGTGATATTGTTATTTAGTTTTATTTAACTCTTTAATTACGTTCCTATATTTCCAAATATATATTTTTTAATTATACCTTTAATAAATAAATGTAATAAGTGATTATATTTTTATTAACTATATCTTTTAAAATATCATCACTATGACTCTTTCCTGTATAGAGTGCTTGTTGCCTTTGGATTCAGCCAGGACTTCATAAACATTATAAAAGCCTGCATTGAGAAAGTTTGGATTGCTCCAATGGTGAATGGAAGACCTACTGATTTTTTCTTAGCTACCAGGGGACTGAGGCAGGGCTGCCCCCTCTCACCCTTTCTTTACATTTTGATGGCTGAGTCGTTGAGCAGAAAGCTAACTCATGAGAAACAAACAGGTAATCTTCCTGGGATAAGAATAGAACAGGGTATCGCTCCAGTGAATCACGCCCTCTTTGCAGATGACTCACTTCTGTTAGGGGGTGCATCATTGAGAATTGCCAATAAATTCAAGTCCGTTCTTCAGATGTTCTGCAACGTTTCAGGTGCGCTGATCAGCGAAAGGAAGAGCGCTGTCTTTGGATGGAACATAGATCAATTTGCAATTGACAGGATAGAAAATGCCTTGGGATTCAATGGACACGCCGCTTGGGAGCAAATTAAATATCTCGGCCTCCCATTATCGCTGTCTAATCGAAATTCAATGTGGGAGGAGGTGATCTCCAAATTCAAGAAAAAGATCAAAGCTTGGGGCGGTCTCTGGCTTTCAACTGGAGGAAAGCTCATCTTAATTCGAACAGTGCTCTCAGCGTTGCCAACCTTCCAAGCATCACTGTCGATGGCCCCAAGACAGATTGCTGATCGAATCTCTTGCCTCCTGCGAAATTTTTTATGGAACGGAGGTCGTGGTAACAGAAACAGGTTTCATTTAATTAAATGGGAAACAGCTTTGCGCCCCCTGGCTGAAGGCGGCCTTCAACTCCCCAGAATGCTAACTTAGCATTGGGGTGCAAGCTGTTGTGGCAGATGCACAACGACCCTACTCACATTGTCAGTCAGATATTTAAGATCAAATACCTTAATAATCAACCAATCACCTCTTTTAACACAGAAAATTCTGCTAGAGGAACGCAGGCCTGGAAGCTCTGCACCAAAGCAATCACATTCTTCAGAACTCACCTGTACAAAATTCCAGGAAATGGCAAAAGTATCTCGCTGTGGAAAGATCGAATCATGGGCCATCCTGCTCTTGCAGCAAATAATGAAATAACAGAACTAAGAGAATGGCTAAGTTCAAAAGGACTCCAGAAGATAGAAGACATTGTGGACTGGGATCAAAATGGCAATTGGCAGAGATGGTCTTTGCCCAATATTCCATCACATTTAAATAATCAGTTAAACAATTTCATTGCTGCAATTACAGACTTTACCCCTGTGCACAAGGAGGAGGAAGACTCATGGGGCTGGGGAAAGACCGGGGTTTATACAGTTAGACAGGGATATTGGCAGCTGCAAGGCAAAAAAGACTCTCAGCATCCAGAAACCGTGTGGAAACAGATCTGGGAACATTTCAGTTTGCCCAAGATCAATTTCTTTTTTTGGACTTTGTTTCATAATAGAATCCTTACTGGTGAAAATCTGTGCAGAAGAAACATTGCTGGCCCCCATCGATGTGTCCTCTGCAAAGAGGCTTTGGAAACCTCTGATCATTTATTCATTGACTGTGAGACTGCTCAGAAGGTCTGGTCCATCTTCTTGACAGGTCTGAACGTGAGAATTCCTGCTCACTGCTCGATCATAGACATGTATCTGTCTTGGAAAGCTCGCTATCCCTTCAATATTGCAGACAAATCACTGTGGCACAAGGTATGGAATGCAGCACCAAAATATGTATGTTGGAAGTTGTGGCTTGCCCGGAATGAAACCATTTTTAATCAAAAAGAAATAACTGCAGACACCATAGCGAGTCAGGCCAAGAAGCTCCTTTTAGAAACCCTAAGACAGTCCACAGTCAAAGATGACAGCTCCCTTCGAAATAATGAAAAGGCATGGTTGGAAGGCTTCACCCTCACGCTCAGATTTCCAGCAATCACACGTCCAGATTTCAAAGGGAAATGGCAGATTCGAGACACTGCGGACAGATTTAAGAAGTGGTGGAAAACACAAGGAAAATGCACTATTTTCTTTGATGGTGCCTCCAAAGGCAATCCAGGCAGGTCAGGAGCCGGAGGAGTCATTTATTTTCCGAATGGGAAAACTGAGGTCTTCAGTTGGGGACTTGGGATAAAAACCAACAACCAGGCTGAAATCCTCAGTCTTTTAAAGGCCTGTCAATTGGCCAGGAAAGAGAATCCAAGAGAAATAATTGTCTTTGGTGATTCTGAGTTGTTGGTAAAATCTCTAATTTACAAAAACGGGCTCAAAGATCCAGTGTTAAATAAACAGCTGACAAGGTTGAACAGACTTCTAAAGGATTTCCCCTCAGCACAATTCTACCATATACTCAGAGAATTAAATACAGAAGCAGATAGACAGGCAAATATTGGATGCACTCTAGAAAAGAGCATGATCAACATAAATGCAGGGGCTGCGATCATGGCAATCATCCCCTAACATGGCATCCAAGTTAAATCAGAGATTTGTAAAGACGGATGTAGGGAATTGTAATACTTGATTTGGCTTCGGCCATCCTTTCTTATCAATAAAACTAACCGTTTCAGTTAAAAAAATTAAAATATCATCACTATGAAGATGAATAATTATTATTTAAATTTATCTAATACCATATGCATATTATGATTTTTCTCTGGATTTATTTTATTTTATTTTATTAATTAAAAAAAAATCACAAGATTGAATTGAATTGATTTATATTCATATCTCTAATTAATTTTTTAATTGAGTTGATTTTATGTTTACTATTATTATTATTTTGCTATAATGTTTCATTTGAGTAATATTATAATATCTCTCCTATATTGAGCCAATATTTAAATGTTTACACTTTTTTAGTGCCACCACAATGCAACCCCATATTAGAATATAGAGTGTACCTAGACCCAACAACCTAAAAAATAAATTTGAAATTTAAACAAATTAAGGCAAAAAAATACCACATATTAATACATGTATTATCGGGAATTTGGTTAAGAAATTATTTATTTAAAGATTATTGGTTAACTTTGTGGAGTAAAGAAACCAATAATATTAATTATTGGTTTAAAACTTTGTGGTTTGAAAAAAACCAATTGTATTAGAAATTAATGTAATTTAGAAGAATGAATTAGTTATAAATTTAAATTTCCCCAGATGCGAGTGATTAATTCAATGAATTTGGATGGCCACATGACCTTTCGGTGCGTGAGCAGTTGGCCTCACCTTGGGGCTGCACCTGCCTCCTGCATGAGCGCTTTAAATTTGCTTCGCTCGGGACCTGCAACATTCATTCCCCGACACCTGCTTCATTCATTCCTATGTATTGTGCCGCGACTCATGCGATTCATTCTCTAGCCATTTATGGCCAATGGATCCAACTCCCTTTCGCATTCCTTCTGGTTCTCTTTTCAGTTTTCTCTCCATCGTGCCCTACAAGCCTTTTTCTTCAGCTCTGTCAGCCCCCAGATCGCATCCACCATTCTCGCTTCTCCTCATCCTCCCTCTGAACTCTCATTCCCTACCCTACATACCTAGCATTCATCCGAAGAAATGCGTTGCTGACACCGCATGAGATGTTTCCGCTAAGGAGGCATAGGATCTCCCTCCCAGCCTCTTGTTCCAGCGATGGCAGATCACACAGTGGCCTTCTTTGTGGCTGTGGACACTCTAGAGGTCTCTAACCCTCAATTAATTTCGACCCAACTTTCAATTCGTCTCTCGGAGATTCAGCATAGCCATTCTGGCACTTGCACGAAGAAGCACCCATGCAAGTCCACCCTCTCTCAGTCCTCCTCGCTGCGGCCAGGAAAAACAGTAGGTCTTCCTTTCAAAAGCATGGAGAACGCTTCAGATAGTGGAGGGAGCAGATCGGCAGAAGGAGCTTAGCAGATGGCAATGAAGCGGACAAAGGAGCACGCTCAAATTCTACTCCAGAGCTGGCTCCCCAGCCCTCCAAGAAGGATGATGCCCTGTCATACTATGGTTTCTTCATCGTTGAAGAAACACCTCTCATGGAGCACCATGACACATAGGACCAGCAGCTGTAGAGCCATGGCTCTCTTCTTTTCCAGTATTTACTTGCTTCTCTATTTATCTTTCCATTTTCCAACAAATTGAGTCTTTTGGTTCTAAGTTAATAGTTGGTTTCCCCAAGAAGGGAAACTCTCATAATGTCATGTTGAACTCTCTAAGGGCTGGTTTCCCCACAAAGGGCAGCCCAATTTTTGAGTTTTTGAAATTTCTTCTTCCAACAGGGGTTGGCTAATTTAACAACTCCTATCATGAAGTTCGGATGTATTTTTTGTACTATATAATATAATTTAGCTTTATGTGGAAAAAAAAATTTATAATTTATAATTTAAAATAAAATATAACTAATTTGTTTTTGTTTGTTAAGTTGTATATTTCCTTTACAGATGACTACAGGTTTAACTTTTGGTTTGTGAAACTATTACTCAACACTTTTGGTTTGTGAAACTATTACTCAAGAGAATTTAAGGAGTCCAACCTGAGGCATACTAGCCCTTAACATGACTAGACTGGATTTCTAAAAAATAACCTTTTCACATCATGTAGTGACTTAAAAATACACCCATCATCATCTATTCTACACACCATAGATTAAAATATAAATAATTTGAAAAGAAATATAAAATAAATTATATAAAATAAATTAAAATGCAATAAGTTCAATTAGAACTAGATTGTATAAAACATTGAAACGGAACACAATGCTGGGTATATACATAATACGATGAAAAAAATTAAAAACACACTATAAAATGATTTAAAATGCAATAAAATAATTTAAAACTAGATTGTGTAAAACATCGAAACGGAACTCTATATATATTATGACATTCTAAAAGTAAAACTATGTTTATATTTAATCGAAGTTTAAAATGCAATAAAATAATTTAAAACTAGATTGTGTAAAACATCGAAACGGAACTCTATATATATTATGACATTCTAAAAGTAAAACTATGTTTATATTTAATCCTTCGATGTAAAATTTAGAATTAGATATACATTTAATATTGGCACATTGCAAATTCAATTTTCTTTTATATGACATGATATATTTCAAATTATCTTTTATATTTTAGGTATGACGCTGCATACGTGTGTTGCGAAAAAATATAAATATGGGAAGAAATATAAATAAAATTATTTGTTTGAGTAATTTTTATTTTTATATTTTTAATAGTAGTATGAATTTATTTTAATATGGGCTAAGAGGGATTAACTTTCTTTATGTTTAATCTTTTTTAAAGTGCAGAATATAATTTATAATTTTTTTGTTGTTGTTGAAATTGTATTTACTTGGAGGTCCAACAAATCTTTGTTGCATTTCAATAAAAAAACATATACCTAAAAAATGGTAAAAGTGTGAAAACTTCATTTTTTTTTTCTATATATATATAACACATTAAAATATTTTACATCATATATACATCAAAACATTTTAGGAGCAAAATGAATTTTTTGTTATTAATATATTTTTAATTATATTAAAATATTTTGTTGATAACTCACATTGCATATTTTATTATAAATAATATTCAAATATTTTCTTTTAACACACACACATATATATATCTTCAAATAGTTTGTTTAAATCTAGTCTTGAAATATTTTTGAAAAGTATGAGGTTAAAAATTTTACTTGCACATTTTTTTTACTACTAATTAATTTAATTAAGAGGGACATGTCTCAGTTCCATGTTGAGCACAAACAAAATTACACATCTCCCCCATTCTAAGCTATAGAATGATCCTCTTGACTCACAAAATAGAAGAAGACTTTTGTTTAGTATAATTAGAACATATATTTGAATAAGAGGAAAACTTCAATTTCTATCACCATCAACATCAAGAATAGCAAGAAAAAAATTCGAGTTGAAGTATTCTACTTCTACAACCCAACCCAATTTTTATGAGATCCAGATGATCCAATGTCATTCCATTGATAAAAATCTCACAGCTTGTAATAGATTGTGACATATTTTCTCATTACAAATCAACGTTTAACAGTATTCATGGTCCTTTTTTCATTAAAAGCTTATAGGTCTACAAAATCCTCTAATCTAACAACACAACAAGTAAAGTCCTTCCTTACTTCAATTGATAATAAAGTTGGAAACAAACTATAAAAAGATCTCTTAGTTCCATTGGTTATTTCTTGGGATTATTAGAAGGCTTCCTTTTCCCATCATAATGGCTTCAATTTTCAATCATTTCCACCAAAGTATTTTGTCTCTATAACTCCATTACAACTTAAAGGTCTTTGGAAAAGGAGAATATCCAAAAGAGTTGTATAACTCCATTACAACTCAAAGGTCCTTGGACAATAAAAATATCCAAAAGAGTTGATATGGGGAGATTTGGAAAAATGATGTGATGTTGTGGTTCATTTAAAAAAAAAAAAAACTACACTATTAAATTAATTATATATTATTTATTATTATTATTATTATTATTTTTAAATTGTAATTCATAGTTAGTGAAGATAAGTGAACTAGTAACATTTCAATGAGAAATATGCTTTAAAATTATATGCTTTCATCACATAAATTTAAAACAATTGAACTAATTTTTGAAACTATATTATTATTATATTATATGAATTATTTAAATAGTAAACATTATTTATTACCAAATGAGCAAAAATTCAATTATAGCTAAAAGTATAATGACTTAGATAAAAGAACTTTTGGACTAATCACATCATTAGGATTAGGTCGGCGTTTCGAACCAGCGAATATGGTTCATCCTGAGGACAAGGTGAAGAGACTAATCGATCCCAATGAATAAATAGTGGAGATGCATCATTGCCTGGAAATAGCCGTTGAGAACTAGCTGTTAAACTAGTTGTTAAGAACTAGTTGTTAGGAAGTTAGTTAATAAGTTAAAAATAAAATCTTGTTTAATTAAAATAAAATATTAAAAATAGGGACTTATAAAATTATTATATAATAGGTAAAAAGAGAGAGTAAAATTTTTAAACCAAAATAATTAATTAATTAATTAAAAACATTTAAATAATAAAAGTAAACTAAGACAATATAATTAATAAATAAATAACTGAATAAATAATTAAAATAAAGAAAAGTAAAATAAATTAAATTAAATAAATAAAATATTTATTAACCATATAATAGGTACTAGAGGTAACTTAATTTAAACAATCAAATAAAATTAAGAAATTAATTAATAAATAGATAAAAATAAATCCATAAATTAATTAAATAATATATAACTAGATAAAATAATAACTAAATAAAGAAACCAAGGAAAGAATTAATAAATAAAATAAATAAATAAAGTAAATTAAAAATAAAAATTAATTAAAAATATAAATATAAACAAATCCATAAATTAATAAAATAAATTATAAATATAAATATAGAAAATAAGAAAAATAAACAAACATCACCCAGAGAGAGCCAGGGTCCAACTCTTAATTTCCAACCATCATCATGGTTGATATTCTTAGCATGTCGCTCAATTTCTTTCAAACTTCTCTACACTATTAGAAAGACCCTATCGACTCGAAGGACATGAAAGGGGTCTACATGATTCCTTGTTCTTGTGGAACTCCCTATATAGGAGAAATAGGTCGATTCATTAGGTAGAGAATTCGAGAGCATGCTGCGGATATTAGACATAATCGATCCCGTACCTCTGCTCTCGCTGAACATGTGGAAAAATCCTGCCACCATGTTTGTATTGAAGACTCTAAAGTGGTTGCTAGGGTAGATCAGTTCCACCATAGGAAATTGAGAGAAGCGATCCAAATTGAGAGACATGCTAAGAATATCAACCGTGATGATGGTTGGAAATAAAGTAAGAGTTGGACCACGGCTCTCTCCAGGTAATGTTTGTTTATTTTTCTTATTTTCTATATTTTTATTTTTATTTTATTTGATTAATTTATGGATTTATTTATATTTATTTTTCTAATTTTTATTTTTAATTAATTTTTATTTTTAATTTACTTTATTTATTTATTTTATTTATTAATTCTTTCCTAGGTTTCTTTATTTAGTTATTATTTTATCTAGTTATATATTATTTAATTAATTTATGGATTTATTTTTATCTATTTGATGATGATGATGGTGGTGGTTAACATCCATTGAGACCAATATTTGGTCTATCGGACCTAAAGAAAAGAGTTATTTAGTTTGATTTAAGATTTTATTCCTATGCTCAAAAAGCTTGGAAAGAAGCCTCCCGAGCTCACTATAATTTTGACATCTTAAAAGGCTAGGAAGGGCAGTATTGCAACAAAGATTATGAAATTGAGCTCTAATGTGGTTGTACGCGGGGCACTCTAAGAGGAAGTGATTTTCATCCTCGATGTTCATATTCTCGCAGAGATGGTAGATCCTTTCCATCCATGGTGTTTTAGGAACTGTCCAACGACCTGTTTCACAATGGAGCTCATGAGAGTTCGTTCTAATCTTGGCTATATTAATTTTCTTATTTGAGCTAGTTAAAACAGATAGATACTTTTGATCTTCTAGGGTGGGGTTGATGACCTTCTTATAATATCTTAATTTTCTTTTAATTTCTAGATCTTTCTCACACCACATTTTTTCTTTGAACTTATAAGTAACAACTTTTTTAATGTTATTAATGTTTTGCAATGCAACATTCTCTTCGATCTCCCAATGGTTTAACCAAGCCTTGGTGTATTTATACCAACCTCGTTTAAGCCTTAGGTGGTTTTGGCTGGAATTTAAAGCTAGCTTAGGAAGTCTATGGTCTCCTATGCTATTGAGCTTGTGCTTGTACAATAGAAGCCTAGTCATAGCTAGGCTCTTGATAGGGGAAAGACCCACTTCTATAAGGAGAATAGGATAGGGTGTATTTCTTTTAATTTTAGGGTTATAAGTTATGAAAAGCTTCTGGATTTGCACAATATTTCTCCAAGATTCTCTGGAGATGCTGCAACCCCAAACCTCACATCCATATAAGATAACATGAGTGACTAAAGTTTCAAAGAGGAACTTCTTTCTATCCCACATTATGAGGTTTTTCGTTTTACAATTATTTTCAAGACCAAAATAAGCTTTCCACCCCCCATTAATCCTTCTATGAATGTAATAGTTCCAGTTGAGCTTGTGATGAATATCAATTCATAAGTACTTGTAAGAAGACACTTCCTCCAAGTTACTATTGTCATACATAAAATTAGCGTAAGTGTCCTTCTTGGATTTGATAATCATAACTTTTGTTTTGTCAGTGTTAACAGACATACCCATGGTAGAGCAGAAATCCTTAAGAAGTCTAAGTTGCTTATCAAGATCATATGGGCACCTTGCGAGAAGAAAAATATTGTCAGAATAGAGAAGAAGGATGATGACTATCCCAGCTAAGATCGTGCGAGCACATCCTGCTTCCTCTAAACAACCTTCTAGCTTGTCGATGTAAATTCCAAATAGAGTAGGGGAGAGGGGGCAACCTTGTTTAAGTCTGATATTACACTTAATATCTTTCGACCACCCCTCATTACTCTTTAACATGGTAGTTACATTCTTGTATAACCTTATAGCGGTTGCTCTTAGTTCGAAAGGAACATTTAGCTCTTCTAATCTATTCCATAGTTTGTTTCTAGGAACCGTATCGAAAGCCTTTATAAAGTCCACAAAGAAACATAAGAGATTGGATTTATCATTGCGAAATTCCTCCACAATGATCCTAAGCGTAACGAGGTGGTCTGTTGTTGAGTGCTGCCTTCTAAAATATGCTTTGCCTTTAGCCCACTTACCTTCACTCTCAAGCCAAATGCTTAACTTCTTTTCCAAAATAATACCATATAACTTGGCTAAGAGAGGGTTGATCATAATTGTCCAATAGTTAAAGGGGTTATTTGTATCCCCGCTTTTAAAAATAGGGATATTGAGGCTCTGAGTCCAAGGTTTAGGGAACCCTTGCTTGGCCGCTTGATTGAAAAGCTTGTGGATGTGGGGGATGAGGACAGGACCTCCCATTTTTAAGATTTCCACCTGGTAACCTTCAATGTCTTTAGCTTTCCCATTTTCCAGGCATTTAACCCCAAAATCAATGTCTTCTAATGAGAAAAATTCTTTCGTTGTGAGAAGGGTTTCAAAATCCTTGACATTTGGAGATTCATAAAGCTTTTTAAGATAGGAATTCAAATCGTGTAAAGAAATTTTATTATTATCTTTAGTTTTCCTAGTTAGAATCTGCCTCCATAATTTCTTAGGAGCCACCTTAGAGAGGTGTAAGAGATTCTCTTGTCTTTTACGAATATATTTCCTTTTTTTCCTTTTAGTTAGGGCTTTGTAGATTTTTATCTTGTCAATTTTGAGAGATTCATCAACAACTTCCTTAATTGCTCTCCTCACACTTTTACAATCTTTGTCATACCATGGTTTGGTTTTGCTATTTCTTTTATTACTTGAGACTTCAATTGAGAACTTGTTAATAGAATATGAGAAGGTTTTAGTAAAATTATGATAGAGGTCATATATGTTGTCTATACTAGATAAAGGAAGCAAATTAATTTTTAATTCATTTAGAAAGAGATCATTTCTATTTCTATCAAAGATTAGGTTCTTTTGACTATAAGGATTATCTTCTATGGGATCTCTATCCATGACAAAACTGAGAGTTATGAGTAAAGGCCTATGGTCAGAGTCAGGCTTGTGGTCGTCTAAGATGTCAAAACTTATTATTTCGTTGTATAAAGGGAGATTGGAAATAACATAGTCTACCACGCTGCTGCCAGGCCCATGGATGCAGGTCATCTAGCTAGAATTGGGCCACTTCTTTAAACCGTTGCAAATTATGAGATCCTGAGCACTACAGAGCTTGACTAGCTCTGACCCAAAAAAATTATCCCCGAGGTCTTCAGAGCTCCTTTTGTACCGGCTAGCTAGAGTAAGGTCTTCGTCTAACCAAAGAGGATTGGGGTTGGAATGACTGCTTAGAAGAATAGCTTGGTTGCTTCAAGTTTGAGCATTAAAGTCACCCACTAAAAGGATATTACATTCATTCCTTAGGCTAGAAATATCATTCTCTAAACCATTGTAAGGACTATTTTTATCTAGATTATTTTTCTTATAGAAGTTAGAATTAATGGGGGGGGAATAACAGATTGCTATGTAGGTCTTTTTATCATTAATGTCAGTAATCTCAATCCAACTAAATTGGTTGTAAGGGTCGTTTTTTATAAATCCTAGCATGGGGGGAGATGTTCTTCTTAATGTAGCAAGCTATGCCCCCAATGCCTCTACGGGAGGATCGCTTATTCCAAGTAGACCACAGTGCAAAGCCATCTATGTTACGAACCTTAGATTCTTCGTGCTCCCAAGTTTCAACAAGTAATATAATATCAACATCAATTGAGATCCAACTTAGTTTGGGGCCTTTGTTCCATGGAAAGCCCCGACAGTGCCAACAAAGAATTCAGAGCATGTTGAATTTCTATTTATTACTATCTTTTTTGTTTATTTCTCGAATAACGACTTTTCTATTTCTGATTATTTCCCATTTTCCTTCCTTCCTAGCTTCTTTTACCTTTTGAACCTCCTTTCTTAATTCTGCTTGATCTTCTAGAATGAGATCTTCATTTATAAATATTCCCGTTCTTCTGGAATAAGATCTTATTAATTAATTCCTTAATTTTATTTTATTGTTTAAATTAAGTTACCTCTAGTACTTATTATATGGTTAATAAATATTTTATTTATTTAATTTACTTTATTTTAATTTATTTGTTCAGTTATTTATTTATTTTATTTATTAATTATATTTTCCTAATTTACTTTTATTATTTAATTGTTTTTAATTAATTAATTAATTATTTTGGTTTAAAAATTTTACCTTTCTCCCTTTTTACCTATTATATAATAATTTATAAGCCCCCTTTTTTTAATATTTTATTTTAATTAAACAAGATTTTATTTAAACAAATACTTTATTTTTAACTTACTAATTAACTTCCTAATGGTTAGTTTTTAACGGCAAGTTCTGAACAGCTAGTTCTTAACGACTATTTCCAAGTAATGATACCTCTCCACTATTTATTCATTGGGATCGATTAGTCTCTTCACCTTGTCATAAGGATAAATCACATTAGCTGGTTCGAAACGTCGACTTAATCTTAATGATGTGATTAATCCGAAAGTTCTTTTATCTACATCATGGATCACAAAAGTCTTAAATCTAACAGTATAATGATTGTGAAGCTAGTTTAAAAATAAATCATTGTTATATATATAGAAAAAATAACAATATATAATTATAAAATTTAATTTTTTAATAATTATTTTATTTGTTAAGACAAAAAAATTTAGAAAATAAAATATAATTAACAATAACATTGTAACTCTTATAAATTACACCTTGTAACACTTATAAATTACACGTTGAAAACCTTAATCATGGAAAAGCGAACTATTAAATTTTAATGGTTCAAAGTGATCCAAACTTATTTATAAACTTCGTTCCATAAAATATTACGGATTCATAAAATGGATCACGAGTACTAAATACTTAAAAAATGCATGTGGTTAACTTAAAAATTTTGATTTTATAACCAAACAAATTACCTAATATTACAATTTCATAAATTATTAATCACATACACTAGACTATTGATTACTTTAATATGGTGTAATTATAGGTTTTAATATATATATAAAGTTTTATTAATTTCGTGATGCAGAAGCATTTGAGCACTTTTATTAAAATCAGGATCCAAAGTTGTGAAAGGGGAAATGTGAACAGTCATTGTAAATCAGGGAAAAGTTGGTTAAAACATAACTAAATTGATGGAACTAATTATCTACCATGTATGCTTAACTAGAGATTTAGGGGTTTGTTTGAGCGATTGAGGGAGAAAAATCATGGATCTTAGATGATCCACGCTCTTGAAAAATTTCTATATAAAGATTCTGTGTTGTGTGACAGAGAGAGTGTGGAGAGAATACATTGTAACCGTAAGAGAATTTCTGACTAAGGCTGAGATGCCTTAGACTTTAAGCGAATTTCGTATATAATTGAAATACATATTATGTGGATTTCTGTGTGTTTGAGTATTTTTTATTTATAGTTTATATTATGAGCTAAATTATGTGTTATGAGTTACTGATCGACCATCGATCCCTATAAGGATCGATGGTGATCTAATGGTAATTTATGGGTCGTATACAGTATTAAAAAAGCATATGTTAGATCTTCGCATCGATATTCCAAAAACAGCCTTCGCTGGAAGTTTTGTTAATCATAATCAATAGAATTGGCTATTCGTTGGGTCTGTTATTATTGTTAATTCAGGTGGATTAAGAACTGTAAACGTTGTGTATGCGTCAAGCGGCGTTGAGGGTAGTTGGAATCACTATAATGTATATGGATTCAAAGCCTCGGAACCATCCGATCAAGGTGCCAATTCAGATCAACAGATATTGCAAATAGAGTTGCACAGTCAATGGGTTGTCTGCAAATGTATCAACCAGAACGTTTTTGGGCTTTTTTGTTAGTATTTATGTGTTTGGGTGTGTGGCAAGTGCAGTGCATTCGCTTCGAACTTCCATCAGGGTAGACCAAGTGCATCACAGAGGAGATCCAAAGAAATGTATTGGTGTTGGGAAATTATCATGTTGTAGCACCAAGCTGAGATGAACATCATTATGGGACGTGCAATGCCCAACCTGTTGTCGATTATCACAAGATAATTGTTAGGGTGACTTCCCCTTATGGCATTCTTGGGTACACTGATGAAGACATTGTTTCGAATGATTTTGTAGGTGATGCAAGGTCAAGTATTTTTTATGCTAAGACTAGTATAGCCTTGAATTCTACATTTGTGAAACTTGTTTCTTAGTATGAAAATAAGTATGGATACATGGGAGTAATCGAGAATATCTCAACAGTTTTGTTTCTTAATAGTGAATTATTTTTCTCAGATCGTGGGCCCATAACCCACAGATCCACGAATGGTGAAAATATGCAGTTTTACTGCATCAAAGTGGTATTAGAGTGGGAAAATATTTCCTGCGAGAAAGATTTTTCCTTCGAAGAAAGAAGACGTACAGTTCTATTGAAGATTTGTAATATCCCGTTTCGGGGATATCTCTAAAACACAAACAAACTCCAACCATAGATGGACTGGGAGGGCGTTTACCAGATATTTCACCTCTGTGAAGAGGGTGAGATCTGGAGGCTACCTGGACCTTTCCAGACTCTGTCTAAGAGTATGAAATAAACACACCAAGTGGTATAGAACTATAATGCCCGAAAATACATAAAGATAACAGTAAGGAAGACATACAATAGCATAGATAGAATGTACGGCAAATCATCCAGAAATATAGAGAGAGAATGCTAAGCCATTTTATTATACTGAGAAATATAATGAAGTACAATAGGTGATCAGAGTGATGGCACCTAATCTTGCTCAAGGCAAGTGAAGAAATACTCTCAGAATATCAAGAAATGGCTACTCTCTGAACTGCGTCCTAGCTGCTGGAAAACTGCCGTGTAGTTGCTACTGCTGAACTGAACTGATGACTTGGGGCTTATCCCCTCACCAGAATGAGCTGAAAATCTGGAATCCACCTCTACTCATCAACCACAGCAAAACCCATAAATCATATCTGAAATGGTTGACCCTCGAAAATCACCCCCTTGGGGAATTACGCTGCCCTCCAAGGCTCTCGTAGAGGCTGAATAGGAACAACTAAAATACGACCTCAAACTCCACCAAAATCATCCCAAAGGCAAAGGCTGGTCCTTTTCTCGATCTCCAGGCTCAAAACCCCTGCAATAAACTCAATCCAGAGCTCCTCCTGAATGGACTTTGTCCTCCCTCTCAATGACTGCGCAGTCTCTGGATGCACAGCTCCGAAAAAAAACCCAAACACCAATCCTCCCACAAAATGCTGAAGAAACTACCTTGCCTGAGTAGGCACTCGAATTCCCTCGGGGCTAAGGGCGAGATCTCCGATCAGAGACACTCAACGCACTAAACAGTGTTGCAGACAGGCTAAACAGCCAGCGTGCTCAAGAAGTCAAAATGACCAGCCCAATATCATCAACAACGAATAATCCAAAATGAGGAGGGTCTCCCCTCTCTATAGCATGAGCCCCTCTCAACACGAAGGCTCACCTCCTCCAACGTTGCCATGTGCTCCCTCTTGGCCTGCGCAGTCCCTCCATGTGTCTACATGGGTCCCCTCTCTGCGTGGTCTCTTGGCCCCCATGGCTCACTTAAGGTACAATGTTGTGCTACTAGGGAGTGAAATTTTATTTCTAAAGTGATTCATGTCTTCTTTACTCACCCTTTTATTTATGAATAAACTATAAACGACAAAATTGAGCAAAATCGAATATTCCAATTAGCCATAGCTAATTAGGAATATTACAGTCTCCCCTGCAAAAATTTTGCTTGTCCTCAAGCAACTAAAGTGATGGATGTTGCAAAATTTTCTCACTCTCCCAAGTGGCATCCTCATCTGGCAAATTCTTCCACCTCACCAAGAATTTCCAGACTGTCCTGCTCCGTAGCTGCCTTTTCCTGGTATCAATAATAGCCTCTGGCTGCAGCACCAAATTCCCCTCATCATCCGTGGGTGGTAGTTCATCTGTCACTATCATCTGCTGCCCCAATGCCTTCTTCAAGCATTATACATGAAAAACTTTATGAATCTTGCTGCCTTGGGGTAGCTCCAACTCATATGCAACCTATCCAAACCAGCGTATCACCCTGTATGGCTCGTAAAAGTGGGGCTTGAGCTTTTCAGCTCCCTTCTGCTTCAGTGACGACTGTCGATATGGCTATAATCGTAGGTATACCAAGTCCCCTACCTCAAACTATCTCTCCACCTGACCCCTATCAGCATACAGCTTCTACTGGTTTTGCGTTGTAGCCATATTGTCCTTGAGAGCTCGGAGAATATCCTGACTCTCTTGGATCCAAATCTTGGCTCTTGAAGCCTTACTAGCACAAAACATCACTTCAGCAAAAGATAAATAATGATACCCATACAAAGCATAGAATGGTGACATACTAATGGACATGTGATGTGTAGCGTTGTAGAAGTACTCCCCCAGATGCAACCACTTTAGCCATGCTCACTGCTGACCACTGACATAGTTACGCAAGTAGCCCTCCAGCCACTTGTTAACTATCTCCGTCTGTCCATTCGTCTGTGGGTGATAACTAGTACTCAGTGTCAACTCCGTCCCCACCAACTGGAAAAGCTCCTGCCAAAATCCGCCCATGAAGCGGTTGTCCTTGTCACTAATGATGGTCTTAGGAAGACCATGTAGCCTGAAAACCTCTCTGAAGAACAGCTCGGCCACCTGTGCTGCTGTGTAGTGTGCGGATATCACGAAAAAAATGCACATGCTTTGTCAGCCGATCAACGAAGACAAAGATACAATCCTTGCCCTGCACCATGGGAAACCCTGTGATGAAGTCCATTGAAATACTCTCCCATTTCTCCTCTGGAATGGGAAGAGGCTGCAATAATCCTGCGGGATGGCTCATCTCCCCCTTGTTCCTCTGGCAAACATCGCACTCCCTGATGTGCTGGAGTACGTCCTCCTTGAGGCCCCTCCATGAGAACCTCTCTCTAATGGCCTTGTAGGTTTTGGTAAACCCATAATGGCCGGCCAATGGTGAATCATGTGATGCCTGAAGTATCTTCTTCTTGAGCTGAGATCCCTCAGTCAAGAAGATCCAGTCCCTGTAGTAGATGATCTCATCGACCACCCTGTACCTGTCATCCACCACCTGTCCATCCAGAACCTCACATGCAAGTCTATCCTTGGAGTACTCAACAAAAAGTCGAGCCCTCCAGTCTGTATCCAAGCTCATAAGAGACAACGTGGTTGGTCTACGTGAAAGGGCATTTTCTACCATGTTTTTCTTACCCTTTACATACTCAATGTCAAAGTCATATGCCTGGATCTTACTGATTCACTTCTGCTGCCTCTCCTGTAGCTTCTTCTGCTCCAAAAATAACCTGAGGCTGTTGTGATCAATCCTCACCCTGAACCTGTTCCCCACCAAATACTATCGGAATTTGGCCAATGCATGCATAATGGCCAACATATCTTTGACGTATATAGAATACAACCTCTCATGTGGAAGGAGCTTCCGACTCTCAAAGGCTATAGGGTGACCTCCTTGCATCAATACTACGTCGATCCCCTCTCTCGACGCATCACACTCCAAAACAAATGGCTGCGTAAAATCCAGCAATGCCAGCACTGGGCAGCTACTCATCACCTCCTTGAGCCTGTCAAAGGCTCACTGCACTGTATCCGACCAACTGAATGCCTCCTTCTTCGTCAAATCTATAAGGGGTGTAGCAAGCTGTGAGAAAATTTTGACGAAATTCCTGTAATAAGTACATATGCCAATGAATCCTCAAAGTCTTGTCACATTCCTCGGCTCCGGCCAATCTCTGATGGCCCTGGTCTTCTCCTCATGGACTCTCACTCCATCCACTCCAATAATGTGACCCAAATACAACATCTCTGTCATCCCAAACTGGTGCAGGGGTAACCCCGTTTCACCCACATTCCCAGTGTCCTTTTACTTCCTCAATTGTCTGTGTGTGTAATGTATCCAAAATTTCATTTCCCAAAGTTGTGCGCCATCCTGACGATCTTGCAATGCCCAATTCTCATATTTTTATTCAATAAGGGTCTTCTTAATCCTCTGTTCAATTCATTCATCAAATTCCTAGAATTTGATTAATGAATACCTTGATAAATTTCATAGGCCAAAAGGCAACCCTTATATCTCCCTATATAACAATTCTTTTGTCAAAATGGAACCACTACACTCAACCATCCACAATTCATATAACACCCACGTCACATATTCAACATTATACGCATACCATAATATCTCAACATATATAATAGATATATGCAATTGACCGCTAACTATATATATACAATTAACCTTGATCAGGCTCTTTTAACATATTCCATCGGACCTTATACTAAGATTATAACACGTCGAATAATCATTAATAAACCAATTCATATATATATATATATATATATATATATATATATATATATATATGACTCCGTCGGGCCCCACAATTCAATCAAACGAACGCATACACCGTACCTTGCTTAACCTCTGGACTCTTCCGTTAAACCTTGGGCAAGTTCAACACACGATCGTCGTTCGATATCGAGCCTCCAGATCGACGGCTTGTATTAATTTCGCTCGGCGTCTTCAGTCGATGTATAACGCGCGAAGGCACACTTTAACGAGAAGTTTTGAAATGTCGGTTGGGACACGTGTCATCAATCCTGTGGAATCACTGCAAATTCTTCAATACCGCCTTCTGTATAAAGGTGGTGCGAAAAAACCCGTTGTTCGGTTCCAAACCACTTTCATTGTTCCTCCGGTCAAGGTTCCGCCTCTCCAGGTTCCGAATCTTCATCTTTCGCTCTTCCTCGCTACAATCTCAACGCTGCAATTCTGCACATTTCAACTTCGTTCCACATTATACAGTGCTCGTCCCTCCGTTCCTCACGTAGAGTTGCAATACCATGCCACTGTTAACTTTGGTGGATCTTAATACATGACTCTCCACCAGCATTCGGAGTTATGCAATCACACAGGTACGGAATACATAAATTTCAGTGTCAAAGAGTTCTCGTGCATGCATAGGTACAGAGCATCACCAGAATTCGATCATACATAGGAGTCTGCTCCGTCTTTCACACCGGAATTCCTACTAAAATTTATATAGAGTTCTATCACTCTATTCATATCTAGGGCTATGGGATTCAAACTCAATTACATAGACTCTGTTACTCTTCATCAGGATGCATACATATATCCACGCAGGACTTATTCACACAAAGCAGTTACACATTCACACATGAACTAATTCCACAAGGCAAAAATATACTGAAACATTTCTTAATTACCCAATGAATTGACATACAATTATTGACTGGCCAGATCTTCAGTCTGATGGCCTTCTTCCTTTCCTATGCAGCTCTCTGCAAGTACAGGTGCAGGCCTGTGTAGCCCTTCCTGTGCAGGTCCCCCCAACTCTGTCACAGAGGTTTATTTTATACAACTACAAGGAATCGATTCAATTCCTTTATGACTCACAGACTCTTAAAATTCCTACAGTTCTAATTAGATTAACTTCCAAAACTGACTATCTCCTCGGGTGCCCATCAATCATTCGGGCAGTTACAATATTTTCCTTTCTAATTAATTAAAATAACTCAACTATGAATATTTACATAGGGAAACAAAACATAAGACCCCCTCCTACATTTATTTATGTACAAAAGTGTTTCGGGTCTAATGCTCCTGCATCAGACTCCCCAGGTCCAAATGATTCATGATCTCCTGATCATGTGCTTCATATTTATCTGCCTGGATCCCATACTCTGCTTCATCCTTCTTGCAGCATCCTTCTTCCGCATACCTCCTGGCTACCATACCTTGTGCTGTAGCTTTCCACTTGCTATGCCCTCACAGCCAATGACTGTCTCTTTCTTGCTGCTGCTAATTCCCTGCTTCTTTGCTGCTATTCACCTCTGAGGCATCTTCTGCATCAGTCTCCTTACAAATTCAATCTCTTTGTCTAATCTTTCCTCTGAATGCAGGATGCTTGCTTCTATTTGCTGCATTCTCATCTCTTCAGTTCTTACTACTACCCAAGCTCCTATGCTTACTGCCACCCAATCATCCATGTCCTCTCTGCAACAGTAAAACTTATGCTCCTCTGCTGGCAACACTTCATCTTGTTGCTTCAGCACTCTCTCCAGCAACGCCCCAAGCTGTTGTTCTAGCATTTCACCTCCTTTTCTGAATATCTTCAGCAAATATTCTTGCCATCTCCTTTGGCCAAACAAATCTTCTCCATGCTGCAACTCAAGTTCAGCATCTTCTTCTTCTGTCTTGGCAATCTTCAGCAATGGCCTTCCTTCTTCTTGATTCATTCCAACAGTCAAACCAAGTTCTCTAGCCAATGTACCTTCATCTCCTGTCAGAGTGGAACTCTGATTCTCCCTTGCTGTAGCAGCCCCAACAGTCTACCATATAGTCTTCTCTTCAATCTTCTCTTGGCTATTCGAACAAGCTAATTCATCCTTGCTATCAATAGCAAAAATCTTTTCCTGCACATGAGACATGGCTGTCCCATCTTCATTCAGCTGCTCATCCTCATTCTGCAATAGCTCTTCTTCTTCTAAGACAACTCCAAGTGATGGATTTTTTTCTGCCTTGCCTATCAACACATCCACTTCCTTAGTTCCAAAACCCCAAGACCCAATGGTCCCTACTGATGATTCAATTAGCAATTCTTTTCTGTCTCCATCCCATTGTGTCTTCTCATTTTTCAGCCCCCAATTCTGAAATTGAGGTCTTCTCTCTTGTAAGGAATCCTGTTGATTCAACATACTCTCCAGCAGTTCAATTTATCCATTCCATCGTTTAAAGTCTTCCACAGAATTCTCCTTCTCTTTCAATTGACTGCCCCATGCTGTCAATTCTCCTTCAGCATCAACAGGATCTGCACTCCTCAAACATTTGTCAAAAAAAAATTCACAAGGCCTCAAAGCCTTTCCTTCTTCTGTCAGCACCTCAGTATGCTGTCCCAACTTTCTTTTCTCTTCCATCAGCACACCAGAATGTTGAGCCCAAATATCCAAACATTTCTTGAGACTATCAGCCAGTCTCTCTTCTGCACCATCCTCTGCAAGGATGTCTTTCTGCTCTAGTTCATAAAAATGAACTTCCTCATCTTCAGTCATCTCTGTCCTTACCATCTGAACACCTTCTCTCTGTGGTTCTATCTTCTGCTCATGCCACAATCTTGGCATCCCACCACAATCTTCTTTATCTTCTGTTGTCACTATCTCCTCAGTCTTCATTAGAATAAAATCCTGATTTCCCATTTCTGCAAGGACTCCAGCTACCTGTCCATCATTCTCCACATGGCCATTTAACAAAAACAGCCTGTCATTATCAGCATTGATGACAAACTCATCATCATCATCCCCATTGAAACAATCTCTTCTACTAAATAAGGAATTAATGAATTCCTTCTGCTGCAGTGGTTCAATCTGTTCTTCATCTGAAATATACTCATCATACTTTACTTGGCAATAGTCAACTTCATCTGTCACATTTTCATCATGTGAACTACCTTCATTAACACCTGAATTCACACACAACTTGTCAGATGCAAAAACATAAGACCCCACGGTATCAGTTGGTGATTTGGTCACCAAATATTTCTGATGTTCCAAGTCTTCTATATTTTCAGAGATTCTTCAATGGCCTCTTCTTCAGAGTCCTCAAGTTTTTCAGCCTCCAGCTTCTAGTCAATATCACAACCTAAATCTCTTCTGCTTCCAATATGTTGGAAATCAGAATGTTTCTCCCACTGTGCATGGACATCCTCAACACATGCAGCTACTCCATTTTCTTCCTCAGTGACAACATCAGCAGTTTGCTCTCTCTCACCTGCTGTTCCTGCAATCATACAAAATATGTCAGATGTAAGGCTCTTGGACCCCTTGGTCCCACTTGAAGCTTCAGTCTCCAAGTCCTTTTCCAAATACTCAATCATTCTGAGTATTTCCTTCTTCTTCTGAGCATTCATCATCTGCTCCTTCTTCCTTTGTAGCCTCTGCCACTTTATCTTCTTCTTCATGAGCCAACCAACTCTCTGGCTTTCTTCTATCCTTCTCTTTAGTTCATTGAGCTCTTCCCTGATCTCAGCAACTTCTTTCCAATATTCTTCATCTGTGGATTTCTTCTTCCTCATGCCATTTTATTTAGCATCTTCCCATACTCTTCTGATGTGGTTTCTCTCAGAACCTCTGCAATCTCTGCAGTCTCTGCTGTGGCCCTCATTATCCATTCTCTTCTCTAGGATTTCTTCACTCACAAGCTGCACTAAGCCTCTGCAACAGCAAGATCTCTTGCTGCAACTTACCTCGCCAAGCTTCTCTCCTGAGCTCCGGCTTTTGGCAAGTACTGGTCCCCTCTTCTTTGGAACCTTCTGAGCACTCTCTCTGCTCTCTAGGCTTCACTCTGCAACTTTCTCAAGAACACCCCTTTTCTTCTTTCGTCCAACCTCAGTTGGGGATTAATTCAGGTTCTGCCACACTCTTTATGCACTCAGAATCCCTTGTTGGATTCTTCTATCACTGCTCTCAAAGTTGTGATCTACTTCTACTGAGATGTCTTCAATTGTCTGCACTCTGACTTCTGCAAAAATTACCTTCCAACCAGAGTTCAAATAAGGCTCATCTTCTCTCGAGAACACTACAAATGTCCTTCTTATCCAGCCTCTAGCTGAATACCAGGCTCACTCTCTTACCTCTCAAGATCCCTAACTGATCTTGCTTCTTTCCTTTTCTTTTCACCTGCACTGCATCTACCTGCTGCAATATTCTGTCTTCAAATCCAGATTCTTCTCATATGGAGACCTTCACTGTATGTCAAATCAGATCTGTAGTTTCCTCTATCAAACAAATTCAAACATCAACTATCCTTTTCCCATTCAGTACATGTGCATTTTCAAAACAAAATTTTCAACGAGCTAATTAAATTCTAGCTCTGATACCTCTATGGTGCAAGGGTAACCACGCTTCACCCACATTCCCAGTGTCCTTTTACTTCCTCAATTGTCTGTGTGTGTAATGTATCCAAAATTTCATTTCCCAAAGCTGTGCGCCATCCTGACAATCTTACAATTCCCAATTCTCATCTTTTTATTCAATAAGGGTCTTCTTAATCCTCTATTCAATTCATTCATCAAATTCCTAGAATTTGATTAATGAATACCTTGATAAATTTCATAGGCCAAAAGGCAACCCTTTTATCTCCCTATATAACATTTCTTTTGTCAAAATGGAACCACTACACTCAACCATCCACAATTCATATAACACCCACGTTGCATATTCAACATTATACGCATACCATAATATCTCAACATATATAATAGATATATGCAATTGACCGCCAACTATATATATACAATTAACCTTGATCAGGCTCTTTTAACATATTCCATCGGACCTTATAATAATATTATAACACGTCGAATAATCATTAATAAACCAATTCATATATATATGACTCCGTCAGGCCCCACAATTCAATCAAACGAACGCATACACCGTACCTTGCTTAACCTCTGGACTCTTCCGTTAAACCTTGGGCAAGTTCAACACGCGATCGTCATTCGATATCGAGCCTCCAGATCGACGGCTTGTATTAATTTCGCTCGGCGTCTTCAGTCGATGTATAACGCGCGAAGGCGGACTTTAACGAGCGGTTTTGAAATGTCGGTCGGGACACGTGTCATCAATCCTGTGGAATCGCTGCAAATTCTTCAATACCGCCTTCTGTATAAAGGTGGTGCGAAAAAACCCGTTGTTCGATTCCAAACCACTTTCATTGTTCCTTTAGTAAAGGTTCCGCCTCTCCAGGTTCCGGATCTTCATCTTTCACTCTTCCTCGCTACAATCTCAACACTGCAATTCTGCACATTTCGACTTTGTTCCACATTATACAGTGCTCGTCCCTCCATTCCTCACGCAGAGTTGCAATACCATGCCACTGTTAACTTCGGTGGATCTTAGTACATGACTCTCCACCAGCATTCGGATTTATGCAATCACACAGGGACAGAGTACATAAATTTCATTGTCAAAGAGCTCTCGTGCATGCAGAGGTACAGAGCATCACCATAATTCGATCATACACAGGAGTCCGCTCCATCTTTCACACCGGAATTCCTACTAAAATTTATACAGAGTTCTATCACTCTATTCATATCTAGGGCTATGGGATTCGAACTCAATTACACAGACTCTGTTACTCTTCATCAGGATGCATACATATATCCACGCAGGACTTATTCACACAAAGCAGTTACACATTCACACATGAACTAATTCCACAAGGCACAAATATATTGAAACATTTCTTAATTACCCAATGAATTGACATATAATTACTGACTGGCCAGATCTTCAGTCTGATGGCCTTCTTCATTTCCTATGCAGCTCTCTGCAAGTACAGGTGTAGGCCTGTGTAGCCCTTCCTGTGCAGGTCCCCCCGACTCTGTCACAGAGGTTTATTTTATACAACTACAAGGAATCGATTCAATTCCTTGATGAATCACAGAATCTTCAACTTCCTATAGTTCTAATTAGATTAAATTCCAAAACTGACTATCTCCTCGGGTGCCCATCAATCATTCGGGCAGTTACTATATTTTCCTTTCTAATTAATTAAAATAACACAACTATGAATATTTACATAGGGAAACAAAACATAAGACCCCCTCCTACATTTATTTATGTACAAAAGTGTTTCGAGTCTAATGCTCCTGCATCACAAACTCACACTTGGAGAGCTTAAAATAGAATTGTTGCTCTTCCAAGATATGTAGTACTGCCTCTATATGTTGGAGATGTTCCTCCCAAGTCCTGCTATATATGAGTATGTCATCGAAAAATACCAATACAAACTTCCTCAGATGACTATGGAAGATATGGTTCATGCAAGAATGAAAAGTAGTTGGAGCATTGGTTAGCCCGAAAGGCATAAAAAAAAAATCAAAGTGCCCATAATGACACCTGAAGGCAGTCTTGGGAATGTCCTGTTCCCTCACGGGAATCTGATGGTACCCTGATCTCAAATCAATCTTTGAGAAGAACTTGGCTCCTCTCAGCTCATCCATCAACTCATCGATCCTCGGTATAGGATACCTGTTCTTCAAGGTCTTCTTGTTCAGGGCCCTGTAGTCAATACACATCCTCAAGGTGTCGTCCTTATTCTTCACAAACACCACGGAAGAAGAAAACAGACTCGTGCTCAGTTTGATGTGCCCAAGAGACAGCAAATCCTAGATGGCCCACTCAATCTCATCCCGATAGGCTTTGGGATGCCTATAGGGGGTAGTAATCACTGCCTGAATGCCCTGCTCAAGCTCAATGGTGTGCTTGAACCCTTGGTCTGGTGGCCGTCCTGGTGGTATATCCCCAAACACTGCATCATACCGGTCAAGGATGGCCTCTATATCAGGATGAACTGCCTGACCGATGGTCCCTGCCTCTGATGCCCGCAACTCAACCGTCCACTCTATGTCCCCCTTCCAGAAATCTACCTCCATTCGGTGAGCCGAAACAGGCTGAGGTTGGTAAGTGTGCATCCCACGTTTCTTCTCATGCTTCCCGGTCTTCTTATCATCCCACTCCATCTCTAAGGCCTCCCAATCTGTGGTGACATTCCCCAGAGTAATCAACCACTAAACACGCAGTACCACATTGGTATCTGGTATGTTGACCACGAAAAATTGGTCGGTCACGGTCTAGGTACCCATCTTCACTACTAACTCTGGAACATACCGAGCACACTGCATCGTGTGGGCTCCTGGGACTAAAACTGAAAATCCGTCGAAGCGCTCGGTCGGTATACCTCTCCACTCGACCATATGTGCATCGATGAAGTTGTGGTTTGCCCCACTGTCAACCAAAAATGATACTCTTTGGCCATGTACTGTCCCTCATACGCGTAGCGTCAAATACTTGGGAACTCCTTACAATGCTACAAGGGTCCCTCCTGTGGGTGAAAAATCTGCACCTCCTGTTCCTGGAGGTGGAGGTGGCAACTGATCCTGGGCTTTCTGACTATCTCCTTCCTCCTCGTCATCCTCCTCATCCTCTCCTCGGCTATCCTCAGAGAAGACCTCAATGAAGTGTGCCTTGCCAGCAGCACACCTATGTCCTAGTGCCCATGGCTCCTAACAAGTAAAGCACAGCCGCTTCTTATTCAGCTCCCTCCTGGCATCATCAACTGTCTGTGCCTGTCCTCGATTCCCCTTTGGAGGCAGAATCCTCACATCCTTCCCCTTGGGCTGGAAGCCCTGTATCTGGGGGTAAGGTGTCCGAGTCTTGGGCAATGCATCTTGTAAATCCCGGGTCCTGCTAATATCATATTGAACTGTAGCTGGTCTAGTAGATCTCACTAGACCCCAAAGTCGCTCTGCTAACCCCTCCACAAACATATAGATCATCCATGTCACAGATAGATCTGGCACCATCACTAAAACCCTCAAGAAATCTGGAATGTATGTCTCAGGGCTCCCAGTCTGCTTGAGCCTCGTCAGCTCAAAAAAGTGTTGTTCTGGATCCCTCCTATCAAATCACTCCATCAACCTCCTGGTAAACTCGGCATATGTCGTCAATGTAGAATGTCCGAGTGTAACCATCCCATGGAACCACTAGTCCTGGGCCTCACCATCCAAATGTAATGTCGCCACCTTGATGGCCTCCATCTCCAACATCTGGTTAAGCTGGAAATAGATATCCAGCTTCTCCACCCAAGACTTTGTCGAACTGTTTGATGAACCATAAAACGTAGGAAAATGGAATCTTCTAGATGTGCGGTGGGTATCTCCATCATGATAATGTTGTGCCCTCTATGATGGTCCCAGGGTATACTATCCCGCTGGAGCTGAAAAAAATCTCTGAACGAGAGAGCATCCATGAACTCCTGCCCATAGGCCTGATACTCTGCAAAATAATCGCCCATGTGTCCGGGCTCTACCTCCTGCTGGGCTCCTGCCCCTGTGTCTGCTCCCAAGAAAGTGGGCATGGTAGAGTGTGTAAGAGCATGTGAAGCCATCAGCTGAGTAGTATCACGCTGAGCAACACCATGCTCCGGAAAATGGTGGGATGTACCTGATCCCTCACCTACCTGGAATACCCGTGGGGCCTCACGCTGTCTAGCCTCTATAGCGGTGAATCTCTGACCCATCACCTCAATCTGCCTCACTAAATCCTGCATCGATTTGAGGAGTGCCTCCCCAAACTGTTTGGCCTCAGTATCATCTGCCATCGGCTCTCTCTGCTCTGAATCTAACATAGGCTCCTCCTGTTCTACGTCTGTCACAGGCTCCTCCTACTCTGTGTCCACCACCCAAACACAGTCTCCCTCTCCGTAGGTGTTATCCAACCTACGCTCACGATCTCTGTACTTCCTGCCTCTGTAAAAAATATATGGCCTCTTACCCGGCGTCATAGACAACTAGCTCCACAGGCTGAGCCAGAACTATGCTCTGATACCACTGTAATATCCTGTTTCGGGGATATCTCTAAAACACAAACAAATTCCAACTAGAGATGGACAGGGAGGGCGTTTACCAGATATTTCACCTTTGTGAAGAGGGTGAGATCTGGAGGCTACCTGGCCCTTTCCATACTCTGTTTAAGAGTATGAAATAAACACACCAAGTGGTATAGAACTAGAATGCCTGAAAATACATAAAGATAACAATAAAGTAGACATACAATAGCATAGATAGAATGTAGGACAAATCATTTAGAAATATAGAGAGAGAATGCTAAGCCATTTTATGATACTGAGAAATATAATGAAGTACAATAGGTGATCAGAGTGATGGCACCTAATCTTGCTCAAGGAAAGTGAAGAAATACTCTCAAAATATCAAGAAATGGCTGCTCTCTAAACTGCGTCCCAGCTGTTGGAAAACTACCGTGTAGCTGCTACTGCTGAACTGAACTGATGACTTGGGGCTGATCCCCTCGTCGGAATGAGCTGAAAATATGGAATCCAACTCTACTCATCAACCTCAACAAAACCTAGAAATCATATCTGAAATGGCTGACCCCCGAAAATCATTCCCTTGGGAATTACGCTGCCCTCCAAGGCTCTGCGAAGAGGCTGAATAGGAATAACTAAAATATGGCCTCAAACTCCACCAAAATCCTCCCAAAGGCAAAGGTTGATCCTCTGCTCGATCTCTAGGCTCAAAACCCCTGCAAGAAACTCAATCCAGAGCTCCTCTTGAATGGACTGCGTCCTCCCTCTCGATGACTGCGCAGTCTCTGGATGCACAGCTCCGCAACAAAACCCAAACACCAATCCTCCCATAAAACGCTGAAGAAACTACCTTTTCTGAGCAGGTACTCGAAGTCCCCCCGGGCTAAGGGCGAGATCTCTGATCAGAGACACTCAACGCACTAAACAGTGTTGCAGACAAGCTAAACATCCAGTGTGCTCAAGAAGACAAAACGAACAGCTAAATATCATCAACAAAGAATAATCCAAAATGAGGAGGCTCTCCCCTCTATATAGCATGAGCCCCTCCCAACCCTAAGGCTCACCTCCTCCAACGTTGCCACATGTTCCCTCTTGGCCTGCGCAGTCCCTCCATGTGTCTACGTGGGTCCCCTCTCTATGTGGTCTCTTAGCCCCCATGGCTCACTTAAGTTACAACCTTGTGCTACTAGGGAGTGAACTTTTATTTCTAAAGTGAGTTATGTCTTCTTTAGTCACCATTTTATTTATGAATAAACTATAGACGAAAAAATTGAGAAAAATCGAATATTCCAATTAGCCATAGCTAATTAGGAATATTACAAGATTTGTAAAGCTTGTGGTTTTTATATTTTGTGAAGGTAGCAGCAGAGGAAGGTGAGAATATTGTAGCAGCCTAGAGTAGGAGTGCTCAAATGGTTCTAGAGAAGAGAGAACTAGAGAGATGCCGAAAGACTAAGCTCAGAGGAGAGAATCTTGGTGAGGTATCTCGTAGTAGGGAGGACTTGCGATTGCAAAGGTTTTGTTGCAACTCACAATGGTAAATTCCAATGAGGATGTGGGTAGAATTCCTCAAGAAAGTTGTTACGAGAATATCACAAAGGGAAATTCCACAGAGAATATGGGTAGAATTGCTAACAGATGAAGAAGACATATGACCAAGAGGTCATAAGAATTTTTGTACCTTGGGATTCTGATGCAGGAGCATCTGAGCACTTTCATTAAAATTAGAATCCAAAGCTGTGAAAGGGGAAATGTGAACAGTCATTATAAACTAGGGAAACGTTGATTAAAACATAACTGAATTGATGGAACTAATTATCTGCCATGTATGCATAACTAGAGATTTAGGGGTTTCTTTGAGCGATTGAGGGAGAAAAATCGTGGATATTAGATGATCCACGCTCTTGAAAATTTCTATATAAAGATTGTGTGTTGTGTGATAGAGGGTGTGTGGAGAGAATACAATGTAACTGCAATAGAATTTCTGACTAAGGCTGAGATGCCTTAGACTGTAAGTGAATTTTGTATATAATTGAAATACATATTATGTGGATTTGTATGTGTTTGAGTATTGTTTATTTATAGTTTAGATTATGAGCTAAATTTCGTGTTGTGAGTTACTGATCGACCATCAATCACTATAAGGATCGATGGTGATCTAATGGTAATTTATGGTTTGTATACAGTGTTAAAAAAGCATATATTAGAACTTCACATCAAAATTACAAAAACACTCTTCGCTGGAAGTTTTGTTAATCATAATCAATAGAATTGGCTATTCATTGGGTTTTCTATTATTGTTAATTCAGGAGGATTAATAACTGTGAACGTTGTGTATGTGTCAAGCGATGTTGAGGGTAGTTGGAATCACTATAATGTATATGTAGTCAAAACCTTGGAACCATCCGATCAAGGTGCCAATTCAAATCAACATATATCACAAATAGAGTTGCACACTCGATGGGTTGTCTGCAAATGTATCAGCTGGAACGTTTTTTGGCATTTTTGTTAGTATTTCTATGTTTGGGTGTGTGGCAAGTGTATTTCATTTGCTTCAAACTGCCATTAGGGTAGACCAAGTGCATCGCAGAGGAGATCCAAAGCAATGTATTGGTGTTGGGAAATTATCTTGTTGCAGCACCAGGCTTAGATGAACATCATTATGGGATGGGCAATGCCCAACCTGTTGTCGATGATCACAAGATCACTGTTAGGGTGACTTCCCCTTATGGCATTCTTGGGTACACTGATGAAGACGTTGTTTCGAATGATTTCGTAGGCGATGCAAGGTCGAGTATTTTTTATGCTAAGGCTGGTATAGCCTTGAATTCTACATTTGTGAAACTTGTTTCTTGGTATGACAATGAGTATGGATACATGGGAGTAATCGAGAATATCTCAACAATTTTATTGCTCGATAGTAAATTATTTTTCTCAGATCGTGGGCCATAACCCACAAATCCATGAATAGTGAAAATATGTCATTTTACTACATCACTTCGTTACACATATATTACTTATAGAGAGAAAAATATATAGACATATATATATATATATAGCGTTGTTAACATCGTTACACATATTTGCTTTACATATAGGCAAAAACATTATAATAAGTAATAACTAATTATTTTATTTCACTTAAATTAACTTGTGAACTGTAGTTTAATTGGTACGATTATAGTTGAGGATTATAGTTACAAGTACAATTATGATTAACTGCTACGTAGATTGGACTATAAATATAGCATGCATCATTTCTGTTTAGCATGTATTATGCGGAGGAAACTTTTGACTTGAATGGCCATGCCTTAAGCTAATTATAGGATTCAAGTTATACTTTTATTTCTCATATATTTTGAGCAGATTGTTATGTGCAATATTGTAAAATTTTAAAAAATATAGATTCTGGGAAGTATTTTTGGATTTATTGGTTTGTAAAATTTATGCATTTAAACTATTTTAATAAGTATAGATTATCTGAAATTTATTTGAATTTTCAATTTACTGGTTTATAAAATATATGGAAGTAATTGAATATTGCAAATTTTAATAGTACTAGTATAATATTTTAATTATAATAATGATTTTATATAAGATTTTTTTGTATATATAAATGGTTTTGTGGATTATATTTGGTGTATGGATTATTTTTTATATAATATTTTAAAAAAATTATTTCTAAAAAAGTATTTTAATTTTAAAATTTATAAAATATTTATAAATTTGAATATTTTTTATAAATGTTATTATATATTTTATAATTTTTATTTTAAAAATAATTTTAAAATGTATATTATATTTGATACAGTTTGAGGGATAGAGTATGTATGCCTTTATAGGTTTAGTAGTCAAATTCACTGAGGTGAGTCTCTTGTCCCACAAACAAGGAAGTCTCATACCCCAATTATTATTATTATTATTAAACATATAATTAATTTTAATAAACTTCACCATAAATACATTTTAAAATCTCTTTGCATAATAATAAAAATGAAATGTTATATTCATCCTTGACATTAAATTCTAATAATTTGTAAACCTATATCTTATTACTATACATTACTAATCTATAATATTAATTACTAATATTATTTATAATTACATATATCTTATATATTTTAAATCCACCTAAATATCAATATTAATAATTTTAGTATTTTGATTGTTTTGTATAATTTCTTCTAATTTCTTTTGAACTTTTGAAAATAGATATAAGAAAAAGAATGGATTTTGATTTAAGTTGAATTAATCATAACTTATAGTTGCATCTTATCATTAAAACAAAGCATTTGTCCATTATTTATTAGGAATAGAAATGCATTTGATATTTATTGTTAATTTTTTTTTTATAAGTTAGTATTTCTTTTCTATTAGCTAGTCATATAACAGTATAAACATTCTTTTAATCCTGACTCTAATATTACTATTAACATCTATTGGTATAATGGTCAGAGGAAAAGGCCATGTCCACAAAATCAAAATTATACTATAAAATATGCAATCATTCCCATAAAGAGAAATCAAGGTTTGATGTATATCCAACACAAAAATTGAATTATCCTTGGAGGAAAATGTGGTCTACAATATTTCTAACCTATATGAACAGAAAAACTAAAAATACTAAAATATAAAACTATAAAAGAGACCAAGATTAAATCAGAGCATTCCAAGGTGCTCAACTTCATCAAAGAGGTTTATTGGAGACTCTTTGGAGGTTCCTGGTGCTTGCATTATACTCCCTCCTTGATTTTTTACCAACCAAGGAACAAGGGTGATTACAAACATTTTTTTTTTTTGCCTGAGTTCCTTCAAACTTGTAGCAATGTAATTCCACTACTCCTCCTAAGAAAATAGGGCTTTGGAAACAAAAATGTTTGTATGCCAATATAATTCCCCAGTTCATTGAAATTTTTTTTCCCAAGCATGTGAGGTGTTTGGGTCCTTGGAAAACCTTACAATCTCAACCTCCACCTAGTCTTTATGAATAAATTTCCAGAAGCCCTAGTCCTTCATTCAATCTCTTTAATGTATAAATGTCTTTCTAAAGAGGTGGACATGTGGAATGTAGTTGTAGACCCTTTATCCCTCTCTGCCTTGGTAATCTAGACTAGCAAAACCATGGTATATTTCTCCTTGTTGTTATGGCACAACATTCCTATGACAAGAGTAACCCACTACAACCACTACTGTAACAACAATCCTATTGAATGTCATTCCACAAAGCCACAACTCAAATGAATAAAATGGATTACAAAGAACGAATAACTCAAAGGGAAGTTACCATGTATGGTGCTTCCTTGATAATGAAATTTCTAAAAATTTGAGGCATCATTTCTAGTGAAAGCTTGAACCTCTACATTTTGGGCTTCAACTGGCCATATTTCCTCATTATGTCTCTCAAAAACCATGTAGATCTAGTCATACAAACTATCTCACAGTTGCTACTTTGGTAGTATCTCACATGTGGGGAATTGAGTGATAAATAATTTATTTTGATCTGTTTGAGAGGGGTTATGTGTGGCTTCACACTATCTCCCCCATTCCCCCACAACTTTCCTACGCACGTTACACCCCACCATGAATCCCCTCATTGCTACCCACCCGCACTGTATTGGTATTTTGAGCCTGATAATTACATAAATAAGAAAGAAAGATACACATAAATAAGGAACTAAAGCACACAAGAAAACAGAGGGAATTCACTTGGTAAAACCTTGATAATGTGTTAAGGAAACAACCACAGGGAAGGGGATTGGAATTCTTATTACAAAAAGTAAATAATGACTCTCAAACATTACATCAAGTCTCTTGGGAAACATTATTTTTAATACAAATACTTTTTTACATAACTCCCTATGGTTACACAATTATCTGAATGGTAAAACCAGATTTACTAAGATAATTAAATTTTTAACAATAATTTAATTGTTGTCATTCTTAAAAATCTCTACCTTGAAAATAAGTTCTTAATCCCTTTCCCATGCCCATTCATCTTCTTTTCTTCCATCCAAGAGAAGCCAAACACCACCACAACTTATCTACCAATACTGGTTTCGTGAACATGTCCACACAATTCTCCTGTGTATGGACCTTCCTGAGAGCTAATTTGTCACCATTGATCACATGTCTTAAAAAATGGTATCTTACATTAATGTGATTAGTATTGTTGTGATAAGCCAAATGAATAGCACTTTTACTGTCACAGAATACATTCACTTTCTCCTATGTCCTTCCAATCTCATCGAGTAGACATTTCAACTAGATTTCCTCTTTAAAGGCATCTAAAGAAGCTATATAATATGCTTCAGTAGTGGACAAAGCAATTGTTTCTTGAAGCTTTTACATGCAACTAATTCCTCCACCTGCAAAAGTAAATACATATCTTGCAGTATATCTCATATTGTCCAAGTCATCTGCATAATCAACATCCGCATATCCACCGACTGATCTCCACAACCATTAAAGATGATACAATGGCCACTTGTTCCTCTCAAATACCAAAGCACCCATTTCAATGCTCGCCAATTTTCTTCTCCTAGATTTTCCATAAATATCTTGATAACTCCAACTGCACATGAAATTTCAGGTATTGTGGATACCATCGCATATATTAAATTTCCTACCACATTTTCATATGGTACACGAGACATATACTTCTTTTCTTCTTCAATTCTAGGATTCAAACTCGAATAAAAATTAAAATAGGAAGCTAAAGGAATAATTACAAGTTTTACATTGCTCATATCGAACTTTCCAACTATTTTCTCCACGTACTTATGTTGTGATAACCATATATTTACATTTTTCATGTTTCCGTACATCTCCATGCCCAAGATATGTTTTGTAGCTCCAAGATCCTTCATATCAAATTTCCTAGAAATTTGAGCCTTTAATATGTTGATCTTTTCTATAATTTTTTCTTGCAATAAGCATATCATCAACATAAAAGACCAAGATAATGAATATGTCATTGAAACTTTTAAAGTACACACAATGATCATACTCATTTGTAATGAATGTTTGGCTCACCATGAAGGATTCAAACATCTTGTACCATTGCTTAGGAGACTGCCTCAGACCATACAATGATTTCCTTAGCTTGCAAATTAATCTTATGTTGCAAACTTGTACAAAACCCTTTAGTTGTTCCATATATATATCTTCATCCAAATATCCATGAAGAAAAGTTGTTTTAACATATAATTGTTCTAAATCAAGATCAAGTAATGTAGTTAGTGCTAACACAGTACAAATAGAAATAATTTTTATGACTTGTGAAAATATCTCATGAAATTCAATACCTTCTACCTGAGAATACCCTTTTTCTACCAGCCCCGCCTTAGATATTTCAATACTTCCATCAACATTTCTCTTCAATTTGAAGATCCTTTTACATCCAAAAACACTTCCCCCTTTATGAAGTTCTACGCCATCCCAGGTTTTATTCTTGGCTAAAGAATCCATTTATTCATCCATAAACCTCTTCCATTTTTCACCGTCTGCATCATCCATTTCCTCTTGATAACAAGAAGGTTCCCCATCTTCAGAAATCAACACAATAGATGTAGCAGAATATTCATACCTCTCGTGTGTTCTTCTTTCCCTTGTAGGCCTCCTTAGAGTGACTGGTTGCTAAATTGTTTCCTGAAATTCTACATTTTCCTTTACATCTTCTTCCCCTTTTTCTTCAAAATTCTCTTCTTCCTTCAAACTTTCCAAAAAAGGTTGATTCTCTAACTGAATTTGTTGATTCGGTGATACTTGTTCCTATTCAACTTTTTCAACATATGATTTTAGGAGAGAATATTCATTAAATGTTACATCTCGAATAATTAATATCTTGTGTGAATAAGGATCTCACAACCTATATCCCTTCACAACATCATCATATCCAGAGAAGACATAAAATTTTTCTTTTGGGTATAATTTAGAACATTGATTCTTTGGAATAAGAGCATAAACCTTACAACCAAAAATTATTAAATATAAATAATCACAAGACTAACTCAACCAAACTTCTTCAATAATTTTATAATTAATAGAAACTAAAGATGATATGTTTACCAAACAATAAGCAGTGGATACTACCTCTTCCCACAACCCCTTCTACATGTTAGCATTGTTGATCATGCTTCTGGATCTCTCCAAAAGAGTCATGTTCAGATGTTCAACTATGGCATTTTTCTTAGGAGTATAGAAAAAAATTTTACGTCTAACAATCCCTTCATCCTTGCAATATTGTTAAAATTATAAGGATGCCAATTCACCACCATTGTCAGTTCTTAAATATTTAATTGTTTTTTTTTTTGTTTTCTTTTCCACCATAGCTTTAAATTGTTTAAAAACATTAAATACATCGGCCTTTATTTTTAACACAGTCTCATACTCTCTTGGAGTAATCATCAATAAATGTTACAAAGTAAGATGGACCTCCATAAGATATTGTAGGAAATGGCCCCAAATATCAAAATGAATATAGTCCATAATTCCAATACCGTTATGACTACCGAATTTACATTTCTATCTATATTGTTTTCCATATACACAATGTTTGCAAAAATCCAAACTCAATCATTTCAAATTAAGAAGTAATTTGTGATTCATTAGTACGTGAAGGCCCTTCTCGCTAATGTGACCCAACCATTGATGCCATAGACGAGTATCTTCTCCCGCATTCTCATATATAGTTGCTACATCATTAACATGAGTACTTCCTTTAAGTGTGTAAAGGTTTATGATATTCTCTTCCTTCATAAGAACCAGAGCACCCTTTGAAAATCTTAAAGCTCCACCTTTACCTATAAATTTATAACCCTCGGAGTCCAATCCTCCCAAAGAAATCAAATTATTTTTCAATTCATGTACATATCTAACATCAGTCAATTTTATAATCATACAAAACTACCATTCACAACTTGATATGAAGTGAGCCAATTTCTGTGCAGAATCATGTGATGAGAAGCACCATCATGTAACACAAAAATCTTCATAATGGTGAGAAACATTGCAAATAGGAAAATATTCATATAACATACTTAATTCAACATATACAACTTCGTTAATCTTACCTGCATCAACTTGATTTGCTTCCTTCTTTGGGTTTTCACCAGACCCTTTTCTTTTCCAACAGTTTTTCTTGAGATGCTCGATTTTTTTGCAATACCAACATTTGTCTTTACACTTCTTGCCTCTTGAATTTGATATGGAATAACTTCTTGTTTCCTCTCCTCTTTCCTTGGACCGACCTCTAGCTACCATAGCTTATGGCGTGGAGGTTTCAATGCTAGAATTCCTTTGTACTTCTTTAAATAAAAGAGCTCCCACAACATAATCTATTCTAAATAATTGGTTGTGCTCAAACTGATATAAGTTGTAAACTGATCTCAACACTGGGGCAAGGAGGATACCGAGGTAATGGATTTATCTTTTTCTTAAAATTTAACATACATATCTTTCAACTTGAAAACATGTGTATTAAATACATTTAAATGTTCTGCAATTTTAGTGCCCTCCTTCATCTATACAAATACCTCTTCAATTATGTTGGTTAAATTCTTGATCATGTACAATGTTACAAATTCTCCCCATAAACATGTCATTGAGGTTTCTTCAACAATGTTGAAGAGAACTTCATCCACTAGGCACAACCTGACCGTATTAAAAGCTGAGGAATCCAATTCTTCCAAATCCAATTCTGTCATTCTAACATGTTTCTCTGTAATCTCATGCAATGATTTTTGCAACCCTTGTTGCACCAAAAATTCTCCCACCTTCAGTTTCCACAATGCAAAATTGTTCTTACTAGTGAACTTCTCTACCTCAAACTTAGCATTAGTCATTTTAGCCATTTTCTTCCATCACTAGCTCTTTCAAGATTCCTTTTCAGCTACGGTGTTTATGAATTTCCCTCTATTGGTTCACTAGGGTTTCTTTTCTTCCCTTTTACAAATTTTCAGATATTCTTTTTACAAAAAAAAACCCTTTTTATTTCACCTCATTCTAAAAAACTCTATTTTAAACTAATTGTTCACATAAAATTTTATTCACGAAAAAAAAATAAAGAAAAATAAAGTTCAAAAATGATTTTCAATAGTTCTTAAGATATTTTCTCTGTCTTCCATAGAAAAAAGAAGGAAAAAAAAATCTTAGGGTTTTCATTTAAATAACCCTATTTTATTCACCCATAATTTAAAAAATTAATAACAATTTCTATGAAAGTCTTATATGGTTTTATCAAATACCCGTTCTTCTTGTTCAACAATTTCCAGCCGGCAGGTCTAGGTCAATTTTTCTTCAAATTTTATACGATGGTTTTCTACACCTTATAGGGATTTGTGGTTTCTAGGAAAACTTCTCTCCTGCACGTTATTACTTTATGGCTGTCAAATACGGCGACTCTTCCAACAACTTCAGAACCCCCCATTTTTTTGATTTTGTGTAAGCGTCTGATACCACTCCTCAAGAGATTAATCAAGCCGACACTCATCAATGACAACTCTTATAATGTTGCTCCTCAGCGATATTCAGTTGCACCTCAGCAATCTTTGGTGGCAAAGACAACCCTGTTGGCATCACAATTTCTAGAAAAATACAGTTCCTTGATTCAACCATCTCCTCCTATGGCTTTCTTGACTCCTTTTGTGTGGCTTAGTGGGCCCGACTTGGCACCGAATGTTGTTATACATACGCAGGGCATAAGAAATAGTCTACGACACTCCACTTTCTTCCAACGTCAAACTTAAAAGTTGGGTGACCGATATTCAAATAAAACTTTGTAAAGAAATATAGGAATTTTTAATAAATTTTCCTTTCGCTTTGAATTTCTTCACACTTATTATGCAACCTCAAACAAACCTCCTAAAACCACATTATTCTTCTCGACCTCGCCTTGATACCACTTGTCAGTATTTTGAGTCCGTTAATTGCATAAATAAGAAAGAAAAATACACATAAATGAGAAACTGAATTACACAAGAAAATACAAGGAATTTATGTTGTAAGATCATGATAGTGTGTTAAGGAAACCTCCATGGGGCAAGGGATTGGAATTCTTATTACACAAAGTCAAGAATGACTCTCCAACATTACATCAAGCCTATCAGGCAACATCATTTTTAATACGAAGACTATGTTAAATAACTCCCTATGGTACACAAGTGTTTGAAAGGTAAAACCAAATTTACTAAAAAAAATTATATTTTTAATAATCATTTAATTGTTGTCATTCTTAACATATGCAATTTAAAATTCAATTATGATTCATATTTAAATATCAATTATTATTTAAACTCTAAAGTATAAAAAATTCAATTTAATATTCATCATTATTATATAATAATAGTAAGATTCATTTTGAATATTAGTTATGATTTGAATTATGAAAATAGAACCAAAAAGTCCCCGTAAAGTATGATTTTTTTAATGATAATAGTTTATTAACATACAATTTAATTTACTAAATTAAAATTTGAGAATATTTAAATTAAATTCATTTTTAAATATTAGTTATGATTTGAATTATGAAAATAGAACCAAAGATTCCTTATGTCCATAAAGTATACATTTTTTTATGATAATAGTTTATTAACATCAAATTTGATTTACTAAATTAAAATAAGATAATATTTAAATTTATTTAAAATGTTATTTCATATTAATAAAATCATTATAATTTTTATAAATTAAAATGTTAAAAATATATATTAAAAAATATATCATAATTAACATTTTGAAATTAGTATTTAATATAAATATGCATGCTAGTATTTTTTATTTTCAACTTTAATATGTCTTCTAAAAGGAAAACCACTCCTATTAATTTATTAGGGAAAGAATATGCCTTGCGTCTCCTTCAATGTAGATTATTAAATGCATATGAATAAAAGCTGGATATTGCTAATATGCGGAATGAGACGAAAAGAAAAGATCCAACCAGGTCTTGCCAGTTTGGTGCTTCATCACTCTCTCCCATGTGGGATGAAATTATAGTTTCACAATGTGTACAAGAAAGATTGGAATTATTGTTCTGGTGGGGGTGGGGGGTGTTTAAATGCATAAAGGGCGGTTAGCATCAATGATGGAGTGTGGTGTTTGTCAACGAATCCATTCATGATTTGTCAGGAATCATGTGCCCACAACAATATGTATCCTGGATTTAGCACGGCCATATGTATTGTGGATTTAGTGGTCCAGATTTTAGAACATGAGTGTTTAGTACATGCCAAAAAGTTCAATGCCATGCCTTGCGTACGTCAAATTTGGCAAGAAAATTCGCCGCTAAATCTTCATGATTCTAAGCAAAAATTTCAACTTGGGAGCCACATATTAATAAATCCTTATGGTCGTTCAGGCAAATCGCTGGTTTGAAGAGTGTCCCACACATCAGAGAAAATAACAATATTGAAAAAAAAAAGAGTCATAAAATCACGAGAAATAAAAGATTTAGGAGCAGTTTAAGTAGGGGATTTGAAAATCGAAAACATTAGTCAATGTCAGAAATATTTGGGTAATAAAATTAAAGTTGGTTTAAAGAAATTGGTAGATGTTAGCCGTTTTATTTTCTTAATCTAATTTTATAAAATAAGATTAAAAAAATTTAATACTAAGCAGATGAAAGAAGATTAATTGGGTAGGAATGTTTTAGATTAGTTAAGGGTTTTGTTCTTTTAGTGTCTCCAAAATTCAATATTTGGAAGAAAAATATGGATGAATAATGCTAATCCATAGGTGAATTCTTTGAGTTAGTTTCTTGTATATAAAAAAATCTTGATAGTTGAGAACCTTAGAAAGAGAGACATCCATTGTTCTTTTAGTGTCTCCAAAACTCAATATTTGAAAGAAAAATATGGATGAATAATGCTAATCCCCAAGTGAATTATTTGAGTTAGTTCCTTGCATATAAGAAAATCCTGAGAGTTGAGAACCTTAGAAAGAGAGACATCCATGGTCTTTTAACATGCTTTCTCTGCAAGAAGCAAATGGAAGATATTTTTTTGGAATGTCAGTATAAATAAAAAGGTATGGATGGAGGCAACATTTCCTCTCCACATATGGTCAAATGGCCCTATGCTATGCAATAATTCTTCTCTTCTTAGGGAAAAAATTACAAAGGCATTCTTATAAGGAAACCCCTTCTCAAAATGTATTGGGAATCCCTTCCCAAATAATGCAATTTATAATAAAAAGATTATTCGTTCCCAAAGAAATGAAATTAAAAGCATTATCATTGTGTGTCCAACTTGAAGCTCAAAATTGGGATCATAGCTCCCTTATGAAAGAGTTGGGATAAGTGAGAGCAAGTACGGATCAATAAATTGGTAGGTATGAATAACAACCTACAAATTCCTTGTTGGAATCAACCAAAGATGGGAGAATGCTGGAAAATTAGAATGACATATTTGTAGAATTAGGAATTTAGAAGAATAGTAGACAAAGATGGATTCTCTATTTTGATGGGGCACCCAAAAGAAATCTAGAAGTGAGATGAGGGGGAGGGGCTCTTTATGGCCCTAAGGATAACAAAATATTCATGTGCTCCCGGGGACTTGGTCATATGAAAAATAATCAAGTAGAGATTTGTGGCTTTTATCAGGGCCTCTTGATAGCCAAAGAAAAGTAGGTGAAAGAGCTCACAGTTATAGGAGACTCCTTCAACGCCTAAGGAAAAATCTCTAGAAAGCACCATTAATATCATACTTTCATGTATTAAAGGACCATAAGAAAGAAGAAGACAAGCTTGCTAATGATAGATGCAAATTGAAAAGAGGAGAAATGCGCAAATTAATCCATCAATTATCCCTTAATGGGATCTAATAAATCAAAAGTTAATTTAATCCAATGCAAATGTGTTCTTGAAATCAGGTTCATAACTATCAATGACTTTATTATCATTCAATAGTTTTATGCTTTGGTGGGGAAATTCTATAAGCTATACATCTATAGAAATCTCATTTTTGTCTCTTAGCAGTATGCTTTTTAGGAAACTTTAGCATATCCCTTCAATAAGGAAAAATGATAGAAATTTTGAAGAAATTCATATGTAATTCCTAATGTATTTTCTAGAACTAAATGGGGATTTATATAATATAAATACCGATTATATAGAATTTTATGATATTAAAAATTATAAATATTTACATTAACTTAAACTATTATGGTAAATTGGTTTTGTTTGTATATTTATATCTATTTAAATGGTGATGTTAATTTTATCTCTTTTTCATTATCATATTGAAATGAATTCATTTATATTTTGATATATCTATTGGAAAATGAAAAAATATTTTTATTCATTGAGAATGTTAAAAATAAAAATGATAAAGGATAAAAAAACTTAAAATAAAGGATTAGAAATTTTAATATATTAGCAAAGTTAAATACATAAATTTTATTTCAGAATATGTGTGTCTTCTCATAGTCTCATTTTCACCCACTCATTTCTCTTATACACACATACCTTCCTATTTTGAAATAGGGCTTCCAAAATATAACTATTAGATGGATGGTAGTGACTTAATATCCACAAAATATTGTAAAACATCCTTAGTAGTAATCATATATCAAAGGTTGAGATTTATCTCTAAATTAGTCATGTCATTTCTTCCCTTTCAATTAAATTGATCAATTCAAAAAGAAATGTCATATGAACTTGAGTTGTGGTTTTTTGGGAATGTGGTTTTAGTAAGCCATGGTATTGTAACAAAGTCTATCTATAGGTTAAGGTTATCCAAGTTAAAGTGGAGGTGAATCTCCATGGTTAAGGATCTTGTTACATGTTTTCTTCAATGTATATATGTTAACTCATATATTAAATCTTTTTATAATTAATAATAATAATGAAACCATAAGTTAGTTGAATGTTATTATTATTTTTAATCTTTACAATGTGATATTTATCATGAATTAAGTGTTTTGATTCCTATCCATGTTTACCAACCATTATATATATATATATATATATATATATATATAATTTTCATTTGATTTGGCCTCACATCTAAGAATTTCCCATTTGAGACTCAATAGAATAGCATGAATATGATTTCTATTATTTTTATCTCCTAGTTACTAATCCTTTCCCAATATTTCTTTCATCAAGTATGTATCAACTTAGCCAAGGTTTTACAAAGCTCTTACTTATCCCTTGGAAAAATATTTGTTAAGTTGGATTATCTTTAGTGAGTATTTTCTTCAACTATAGGATCCCATCGTCTAGCACTTGTTAAATCCAATGATACCTCACATGAATGTGCCTTGTCTTAGAATGGTATGCTTATTTTTTTTCTAAATAAATGATGCTCTTACTATCACGATGAAACACATACTTTTCTAGTTTTATTCCCGACTCTGCTAAAAGCCACTACATCCATAACAACTCTTTTCAGGATTCCATGGAAGCTATGTATTTTTCCTCAGTTGAGGAGAGGGATGTTACTTTTTGTAGTTGAAACACCTTGTTACACCTACAATTACTATCACGATGAAACACATACTTTTCTAGTTTTATTCCCGACTCTGCTAAAAGCCACTACATCCATAACAACTCTTTGCAGGATTCCATGGAAGCTATGTATTTTTCCTCAGTTGAGGAGAGGGATGTTACTTTTTGTAGTTGAAACACCTTGTTACACCTACAAAGGTATGTAAATAACCACTGGTGGAATTTTTGGTGTCCACGTCTCATATTTGAATTTATATAAACCAAAACATAAAAAATAATGACCAGTACCCTTGAGATATCTTAAAATTCACTTTACCACTTTCCAATGTTGTTTGTCTAGATTTTCAAGAAATCCACTCGCTACTCCCACTGCATACATGTAATATATAGTTGGGTACATATAATAGAACAAATAAATGATAAGTTTGAAGTGGGATTCTAGGGTTATGTCAATTGATTTTTCATCATTCATGTTGGACATCTATAACGCCTTCTCAATATATTTTTCTTATGAAATCCAGAACCTTTTTTTCTTTATATCTCGTATGATCCTCATGCCCAATATTTGTTGTACTAGACCCAAATCCTTCATTTAAAATTGACTTCCCAAATCCTTCTTCAACATAATGATCATTTTTGTATCATGTCTAAAAATTAGCATGCCATCCAAATAAAACAATAGTATAATATACTTTGTGGTCATAATTCTTAATGTGTACACAATCATAAACCTTTATTCTTCTAATACCATGCTCCAAATTAAATGAATCAACTTTCTTGTAACATTTGTGGGGTGTCTGTTTCATCCCATGGAGGCTCTTCTTCAACTTGTAAAATAGGTTTTATTTACCTTTTACTTTGAATACTTTTGGTTCCTCCATATAATATCCTTCTTCAATTATCCATGAAGGCAAAGTATCTTCACATCTAATTGTTAACATTCCAAATCTAAAGCTACAACAAGACCAATAATAACTCTTATGTATGACATCTTATAATTCTTGTATATGACATCTTAACAACATGTGATTTTTTTTAGTAAAGTCAATACCTTCATTTTTGGGAAAACCCTTCACCACTACCCTTTCTCTGTATCTTTCCTTCTTTTATTCACCCTCATGTTTAATCCTCTATACCCTTTTTTTCTTGGGATTTTCTTCCTTTTAGAAGCTTTACTAGCTCCCAAATTTTTTTCCCTAATAGGGAGTCCATTTATTCCTCCATTGCTTTCTTCCAATAGGGAGTGTTTTTTCTTCTGTCCTAGTTTTCCATAATGAGTACAAGTAAGTCTTCTTGTTCTCAATTTTGATATCCCTCTTGATCTTAAATGCCCCTATCTATTACGTTCAATTTTCCTTCCACAATCAACTAAGGCTAGAGTTTCTCCTCCCTGGTTTTTTGCAACTAATTTGCACTACAAATCTTCATCATTAAACTAATGTTAGCATCATAACAAATTAGGTTCATTGTAGGGGTTGAAGTGCTCATAGCTACTATAAAATCCTCATAGTTGTGCATGAAGCACATAAGTACCATGGCTCCAATTTCATAATTCAATTTTTTTTTTTACAAAGGTAAGTTGAATGGTAATTATATTATATTCATTCAAATGGGATGCACCTAAAACTAGCCCCATTTAACTTCTCCTTCTCACTAAGTGATATTGTCTTTATACTTGAGTGATATTGTCTCCATACTACATAGTAGACCCCACATACACCATAGCAACAAGGTAGCTCTGATATTAGTTGAAAATAATAAAGTTGAAAATAATAAAAATTGTAGAGCACAAAATGAACTTAAAATAAAAAAGAGAAAAATGATAAAAGTTACCAACATTTCACTAGATGTAGGTGGAAAGTCCAACAATGGGAAAAACCAGAATGAAAGGATTAGTAGCTTCAATTTATTAGAAAATTTATATACATAATCTTCAACTCAACTTCAGCTCAACCCTTCTAACCCACTCAATTTCACTCATTCACTTCTTGCTCATACACCCATTACATTACAAAGAAGGATTACTGATATGAATTCTGAACTTTCTTCTGATATGCAAATTATCATACCCAGGTACAAACATAACATTTGATTTTTAAACATTTAAATAATATATATATATATATATATATATATATATATATATATATATATATATATATTATTTTAATTGATTTTCTCTTATATCTAAGAAATAAACTATTTTTTTAAATAAGATCTTATTTTATCTTATTTTTGACTAAAAATAATTAATCCAACCAATCTTTTTATTTATCCCCTCCTATCTTGAAAAAAAAAATTATTTGATAGATAAATAAATGTAACAAAATAATTTAATTTATTCACATATATAATAAATTGGCATAAACTTTTCCATTTAATAATAGCATTTTATTTCTCCAAAAACTAATAATATAATGTTGGTAATTTAATTCAAACCCTCGTAACTATACAAAATTAGTATCTATTCCTTATAACAAATATAAAAAATTATTATTTATCTTAATATTATGAAAAATAACTTTCTCACATGTATATGATTTATTTTTCAATATTGACTTTATAGTTATAATTAAATATTTTTATTAGATTTTTTCAAAATATAGAACAATTAATGTTATTGGTTTAATATTTAAAAAATTATTAATTTTTTTAATATAATTGTTAAAAAATTTCTAAAAAATGTTTTTCGATCCCATTTTTATTTTAAAAACCTTCCAAAACTTTAATATGAAAATTCTATTTTGAATTAGAAAAATATACTCTTATTAACATACAAAACATCTTAAAGAATATCCTTAGAGTTTCAATGTAAATTAAAATGCGCATAAACAAAATCATCAATTATATAAATCTTTTTTTTTGTTAGAATATCATATCACAAGTCTTAATATTATTATAGTGTCTCCCATAAATATTTATGATTTTTTACTTTATAATTATATAATTATTAAACATATAAAATCCAAAATTATATATATATATATAAATATATAAATTTAAAAATATATATATAAAATAATAAAATAGATAAACATAAAGGAACTCTATCATCTGATCTTTATTTGCGAAAAACACATTGTTACTTGTAAATTTTAAGTTATATAATCCTCACCGTAAAACAAAACCATACATAATATTTGAATAATGTATGTAGCCCTTAACAGATTTGAGTAATCTATATCAGCTCGAGTTTGCCACCAAAACAAATTGGTACTTTCCATACATCCATCTCTACGAATGTAGTTTCTTTGCAATGTGCTGAATTTTGTTAATGAAAGCATGGTCTCTCTAAAACCTAATAGACCCCAGCATCATCTCCTCTTACTGCATTGCATGGCGCTTATAAAATTCTTAACGACACTGCATCAACTGGCCAATCACCGAGTCTCATATTTTAATCGACAATTCCCTTTCTGTGGCAACCGTGATGATTAACAACAATCAAGTTTGGAGAATCCGTCATTCTGAGGCCCACAGCTTAAGCTTTGAAATAATGGCCCTTGATTAATTAAGGCGAAATTCCGACAGAAATTTAGGCGCTAATTATAATTTCTTTTAAATCATTGTTCCCTTAAGGTTTAAGGATATGGTTAAAAAAATCTTCAAAAATCAAACCTTGCGTATATTTTGTAGGCCTTGTCTAAGCGATAATTTGGTTAGTAATAACATTTGTTGGAAATTAATTCCAACTGTTGCATGAGCGAGTTTAATTGCTGTTGGCTGAGGTAAAGGACAGTGGCAGTAATTTTCAGTTTTCGAACTTACACACTACATCCACTGCATTAAATCCTCCACCGACCACACTTAAGGCGCAATCAGCCTCATTCTGACATCATCCAATATGGGCTCCGAAGGTTGAAGTTCACTCACCAGAGAAAGTGATGTCACCTTCCTCCGGAGCAATAATAACAGTTCCGTGGGACAAAGAAACTGGCCTTTGCACAATATTTGAACTCCACTGAAAGTATAATGTATAGGTTCTTAAAAATTTTATTTGTTGCGACATATTTTTAGTTTGTAAACTTAGGTTATAAATATTTTATAATATATATATTGTAAATATGTTATATTTACAATATATTGTAAATATTGTAATGAAACGTAAAAAAAAAGCGATATGCTATGTGCATTTAACGGTGTATGTAATTTTATGCCGAGAGTAGTGAGACTGCAAAAACTGTGTGTGTAGCAGTGAAGGCAAAGAGAAAAGACACAGAGAGCAGTAAGTTGTGTTTTGTAGAAGTGCATGCCAAGGAGAAAAGAGCTATGTCCTGTAGCAGCCAGAAGAAGTTTTTTTTTGTTGTGAATCCAGAACACCATAGTTCTGAGGAATTTCATTTTTGTAACAGTTCAAATTTTTAATGAAATAAAAGTGTTTTCTTCATCTCTGTCCATAAATTTTTAATCTATGTGTTTGTAGAAGAATTATTTTTCCTCTTAGTTGTTCGGAATAACCAGAAATTCCAACATAGTATCAGAGCTAATCCAGGATCTTTGCATTTGCCAAAGAAGCTGAAGAAAGGAAGAAGAAGAAGTTTGTTGAAGTTTTCTCCCGCAAAGTGAAAGTTCACCAAAGCCAGGGATTTACCAAAACAGAGTTTTTTATTTGCTTAAGGAATACAGTCCAGAGAGTTGTAGAAAGAATTCTCTTGAAGACAGAGTTTATTTCTCAGCAGTGAGAATGTTTTTTTTTTAAAACACAGTCAAGTTTTTTTTTTTTAAAATGCATAGTTCAGTAAGCTAGTTATGGCAGGAGCCAGCACAAGCACGAGTATGGGAAATACTCAACTCCCACAGTTTAATGGGAACAACTATGACTATTGGGCAATCACAATGAGAGCCCTATTTATCTCTCAAGATTTATGGGAGCTAGTTGAAGAAGGTTTAGAAGAACCAGCAGATGAACAAGAATATAATGTGTTAACACAGGCATAGAAAGATTTGCTGAAGAGTAATAGAATGAATGACTCAAAAACCCTCTTCTAACCCTATCAGGCAGTACATGAAAGTTTATTTCCAAGGATTGCAGTAGCAAAGAGGTCCAAGGATGCATGTGATACCCTCCAGACAGCATACCAAGGTATGGAGAAGGTAAAGACAACGAAGCTTCAATTAATGAGAAGAGATTTTGAAGTTATTTACATGAACGGGTCTGATACAATAGACTCATTCTTCACATAGTTGATTAGGTTGGTCACCCAAATGAAATCTCATGGAGAGACCATAGAAGAAAAAAGAATAGTGGAGAAAGTATTGAGGAGCTTACCCTCAAGATTTGATGTAATAATAACAACCATTGAATAGACAAAGGATCTCTCTTTGTTTACTTTTGATGAGCTTCATGCATCATTAATGGCACATGAACAAAGATTGAGCAGAACAACAGACTCATCTTTGGAGCATGCTTTCAAGACCCAAATGTCATTTGGAAGAGGAAGAGGTAAAGGCAGAGGAAACTACAAAGGAAAAGGTAGAGGCAGAAGCCAAAACAGAGGAAGAAAAAATCCTGCAAATACTAGTGGAAGGGGTAGCAATCAAAGTTGAGAATCAAAGCCAAGGCAGCAGCCAGCAAGGTGGATAAAATCAAACACATGGACAAATGTATGATAAATCCTAAGTTCAATGTCATTACTGTAAGAAGTATGGCCATCATGCTAATGAATGTAGGAAGAAACTGAGTGACATGGGTAGTAGACCCAGTGCTAACTTTACAAAAGAAAATATCAGCCAAGAGAATTTATTTTTGACATGTAATATGGCTGAAGAGAAAAATGAAGATATATGGTTTCTATATTCAGGATATAGCAACCATATGATTGGAAACATTTCTATGTTTTCCATGATTGATGAAAATGTAAACTCTCAAGTAACATTGGGGACAGATAGTAAATTCTCTGTCATGGGAAAAGACAGAGTAAGTGTTTTGACAAATAAAGGAGAAAGAAAAACCATATCAGATATATACTATGTGCCTGGTATGAAGTGAAACCTTTTGAGCATTGGACAACTCATTCAAAAAGGCTACAATGTGTTCTTTGAAGATGATGTATGTACCATCATGGACATATCACCAAGAAAGCAGAGGATTGCACAAGTGAAGATGACAAGAAACATAATGTTTCCTCTCAATATGAGCGCATATTTGAAGAAAGGAGTTGCAATGGCAGCAGTGACACAAGAGACATTCCAAAGAGAAGCAAAGGATGAAAACTGGTTATGGCACTTGAGATTTGGACATCTCAACTTTGGAGGTCTGAACTTGTTGCATAAGAAAGGAATGTTAAAGGGATTACCATTGATTGAAAAGCCAGACAGCCTATGTGAAGGCTACATCTTGGGAAAACAACACAGAGAAAACTTTCCATCAGGAAAGAGCATAAGGACAAAAACACCCTTAGAAATAGTCTATTCTGATTTGTGTGGACCAATACAAACACCATCATTAACATACAACCACTATATGTTGACCTTTATTGATGATTACACTAGAAAAACATGGGTTTATTTCTTGAAGATGAAGAGTGAAGTGTTTGAGAAGTTCTGCCACTTTAAAGCTCTTGTAGAGAATCAAAGTGGGCAACATATTAAAGTCTTAAGAACAGATAGAGGGGGAGAATATATCTCCAAATCATTTCTGGGTTTTTGCAGAGAAAATGGGATACACAAGCAATTTACAGTAAGGTATACACCACAGCAAAATGGAGTCGTTAAAAGGAAAAATAGAACCATCATGGACATTGGAAGAAGTATGTTGAAGGCAAAACATTTACCAAATGAATATTGGGCTGAAGTTGTACATTTTGCAACATATGTTCTGAATATATGCCCAACAAAGAGTGTGATGAACAGAGTTCCTGAAGAAGCATGGAGTGGCATAAAACAGTTTGTCACACACATGAGAATTTTTGGTTGTGTGGCTTATGCACACATTCTAGATCAACTGAAAAACAAGTTGGACAATAAATGGGAGAAGTGCATATTTGTTACATACATTCAAAATCCAAAGCACACAGATTGTATAACCGATCCACCAAGAAATTCATGATAATCAGAGATGTACAATTTATTGAGGAAGAAGCTTGGAATGGAAGCATTGAGAAAACAGTGAATGTAAAAAGTTGTTTGTCTCATGATGAAGATGAGGTAGAAATCACTGAAAAAAACCCTCTTTAGCAGCACCACCTCCACCAACACAAGGATAGCAAGGGACCCCACAAGCAGGTATGAGAACACCCTTGAGAAGTGATGACAGTGCTTCTCCAAGCGCATCACGAGGAGAAGATTTGAGTGCTTCTATGAGAACAAGTTCAACAAGTGAAAGAGAAACCATATTCAGAAGTCTGAATGAGATTTATGAGCAAGAGGCAGCAAATGGAGGTATGAACTCTTTATTTGCATTATATTGTCATGTAGAAGATCCTATTCATTTTTAAGAAGGAGTAAAAGATAATAAATGGATAGATGCTATGGATGAAGAAATAAATGCAATAGAGAAAAATAAGACATGGGGATTAGTTGATCTCCCAAAAGAATTAATTGGAGTGAAATGGGTTTATAAAACCAAAAGTGACGCTGAAGATAATATTGAAAAGCACAAGGTCAGACTTGTTGTCAAAGACTATAAGCATCAATAAAGAAGAGATTATGAAGAAAGTTTTGCACTAGTTACAAGAATGGAAACAATAAGAGCAGTGTTGCCCATAACAGCACAACACAAGTGGAAAGTTTACCAAATGGATGTGAAATCAGCGTTCCTGAATGGATTATTGATGGAAGAGGTTTATGTTGAGCAACCTTTGGGCTATAAGAAAGAAGGCCAAGAGCACAAGGTATGCAGATTGAAGAAAGTTATGTATGGGTTGAAACAAGCACCAATAGCATGGTACAGTAGGATAGATGCCTATCTACTGGAAAATGGGTTTGAGAAATGTGAAGGAGAACCCAAATTATACATCAATGAGAAAGATGGTAAGATGCTCATTATTGTTTTGTATGTTGATGATGTAATATTCATAGGTAATAATTCTTACCTCATTGAGAATTTTAAAACAGTCATGAATGATGAATTTTAAATCACTGATATGGAATTGCTGAGATACTTCTTAGAAATAGAAATAGAGAAAAATGAAAATACAATTTTTATTTCTCAAGCAAAGTATGTTAAAGAAGTTTTGAAAAGATTTAACATGCAGGATTGCAAAACAACAATTACTCCTATAGTGATGGGATTGAAGTTAAGCAAAGAAGACAACAATAAGTATTTTGATCCAAGTTTGTATAAGAGCGTAGTTGACAGCCTTATGTATTTGACTGCAGCTAGGCCCAATATTATGCATGCTGTAAGTTTAATTTCCAGATTTATGGAAAAGCCAAAGGAGACACAATGGCAAGTAGAAAAAAGAATTTTGAGGTATGTGAAAGAAACAAAGAGGTATAGTATTTTATACACAACTTCACAAAATTTTCAATTGATTGGATATACTGACAGTGATTGGAATTGAAGTATAGAGCACAGGAAAAACACCTCTCGATATGTTTTCCATATGGGATCAGGAGCCATCTCACGGGCTTCTAAGAAACAACCAATTATGGCTTAATCAACAGAAAACACAGAGTATGTGGCAACTATAGCAGCAGCATGTCAAGTAGTATGGATGAGGAGAATGTTGAGAAGTTTGTGTCATGAAAAAGTAAAAGGCACAACAATTTATTGTGATAATAATTCAGCAATATATTTATCCAAGAATTCAGTGTTTCATAAGAGAACGAAGCACATTGATGCCAAGTATTACTAGATCAGAGATTTAGTGAAAAATGGAGAAATTGTTTTACTGCATTGTAGAACAGAAGACCAGTTTACTGATATTTTGACAAAACCATTGGGGCAGAAAAAATTTAATTATTTAAGAAAATGTCTCGGCATGGAAGAGAATAATAGTTGTAACTAAGGGGGATTGTTGGAAATTAATTCCAACTGCTGCACACACAAGCAGGACGACGAGTTTAATTGCTGATGGGAGAGGTAAAGGACATCGGCAGCAATCTCCAATTTTCAAACTTACACGCTACCTCCTCCGCATTCAAACCATTCATCTACTGGATTAAATCCTCCACCAACCACACTTAACTCACAGCCAGCCTCATTCCGACGGCATCCAATATGGGCTGCGAAGGTTGAAGTTGACCCACCGGAGAAGGTGATGTCACCTTCCTCCACACAAATAATAGCAGTTTTATGGGGCAAAGAAATGGGCCTTTGCATAATATTTGAACTCCACGGAAAGTATAATGTATAAGTTCTTAAAGTTTTTATTTGTTGCGACATGTCTTTAGTTTGTAAACTTAGGTTATAAATATTTTATAATATATATATTGTAAATATGTTATATTTACAATATATATAAATATTGTAATGAAACCTAAAAAAAAACGATATGCCGTGTGAATTTCACTGTGTATGTAATTTTATGCCGAGAGCAATGAGAGTGCAAAAAATGTGTGTAGCAGTGAAGGCAAAGAGAAAAGACAGAGAGAGCAGTAAGTTGTGTTTTGTAACAACACATGCCAAGGAGAAAAGAACCGTGTCCTGTAGCAGCCAGAAGAAGTTATCTTTTTGTTGTGAATCCAGAACATCATAGTTTTGAGGAATTTCATTTTTGTAACAGTTCAAGTTTTTAATGAAATAGAAGTGTTTTCTTCATCTCTCTCCACAAATTTTTAATCTCTGTGTTTGTAGAGGAATTTTTTTTTCTCTCAGTGGTTTGGAATAACCAGAAATTCCAACAACATTGGCTAAATTTTGCAGGCATTGTCTAGGCGATAATTTGGTTAGTCATAACATTAGCTAAATTTTGTAGATTAGTTTTTAAGTTCTATGTTTTGGAAACTTATTTGGTTTATTTTGAAATGGTGAATTCTTCACAATCAAAGTGCCCCAGAGTTTTTGAGAGTGGTAAATCCATTTATATGGTTAAAAAACAAGTTTAAACAACACAAATCAAGATTTGGCCATAGGTATTTTAGTCGGGTTTTGACCATAACTACAAAAAAATCACAGTTACTCTTATTATTTAGGCGAATTTATGTAATTTTGGACTATAAAATTTTAAGTTTTTACTGTTTCAATTATTATTTTAACATTATAGATGGATTCAGCCTGATAAAAAAATCCATGTGGCAATTTAAATTCTACTAGATTTTTCAAAAAGTTCTGATACAATTTAACAAAATAATCTATGTAAAAACCAACATTTTCTTTAGATTATGTCAGTTTGTTAAGGCATTCTAAAACTTCAAAACTGTTTTGATACAATTTAACAAAATAATCTATGGAAAAATCAACATATATTTTGAGCAAAATTGTAGCCTCTTTAAATTATGTCAATTTGTCAAGGCTTTGTGTGTGGACCCCACAAATTAGCCTCTCTTTATCCTCCATTCACAATTTTTTTCTTCAAAAAATCAGAATGTTGAAGTGTTTGAATTGTTTTTTATAGTGGAAATGGATTCAACACCATAAAAAACCCATTAAAACCCAAAATCCTAAAATTTAACCAGTATAACTTAGATTTTCAAAAATTTCTACTAAATTTTAACTTAATCTTACCAAAATTTCTATTATTTTGTAAACTAATTTATAAAAAAATTTAAACTAATTACTATGTTACCTTACAGTTTTGAATAATCCATGTGATGAGGCTTAGTGACCCACCGGTACTTAGGACTCCTCTACGCTTTTGTTTCGTGGGATAGAGGATTAAAACCCTAACCCACATGGCACCGCACACTGACGGAAAAATTCCAACAGGCTGTTTGGTACGAGGAAGGCCAACTCCCGTTTTGTAAGGATTGCGCGCCATGCATGCAATGATATCGCGTCCCATCTGTTTTGCCGGGTTTTGACAGTCTCAAAACCCTAGTAACACATACCTAGCTCGCATCTATAAGTGTCACACTCCATTCTCAGATCATTTGTAGCATAGAAGCTTTTTCCTTTTCCCACTGTCACGACTGATCAGTCACTAGAACATGGTGCAGTTTGTTCAGCACGAGAGCACAAATGCAGACAATATTCCAACGGACCATTCGCCAATGGCAGGCAGAGTATGTTTCTCCTTCGCCGCCTATGCCCGAAGCGTGATAGACCATCTGAGGCGATGCCAGGTCCCCGTGGCCAGAGGACTTTCCGACCAAGAGCTCGGCGCAATCGAAGCCGCGTTTTCCTTCGTTTTCCCGCCGGACCTGCGCTCCATTCTCCAAGAAGGCCTGCCCGTCGGAGTTGGCTTCCCGAACTGGAGATCCGGGGCCGCGGGCAGGCAGCAGCTGCAGATGATGGTGGACCTGCCCACGGCGGGGCTTGCATACGACATCGCAAAGGGTAGATTCTGGTGGAAGGATTGGGGTTCCCAGCCATCAACAAGCCGCGAGGCTCTCAACATTGCCCGGAAAGAGCTGAGCGCCGCGCCAACCCTCATCCCCATTTACACCCATTGCTACATTCCCTCTTCCCCCTCACTCGCTGGAAACCCCGTTTTCTTCGTTTACCAAAACGATTTCTATTACGCTGGGTATGATGTCTCCGATTTTTTCCAGCGAGAGGCCTTCGTCCCGCACGAAAATCTAGATACCCCAAGTACCCCAAGATCAGCCTCCTGCATCAGAGACCTAATCGATACTGCCCACATGGATTCCTGCAAAGGAATCACCTCTAATTCCCCGCGGCCTATCGCAATGTCAGATCTCTTTGAGGGCAATTCTCAGCGCAGAGACTCGTCCCCACTGAAGCCGACTTGTACCCAATTCCACCAAAAGCCTCTGCCCTCCGCCACCAAGGTTCTGACCCGGTTCACAATTCAGACCCCTTCCTGGGCAGCTAAAACCGCCCGCAGAATCGATTTCTGGAGCGACCTGGTCGAAAACAAGCACGACATGAACGTAGCAGCGGACTCTGCAACCGGAATCTTCTCCTCCGACCTCAAACTCGAGATCGATCTGACCGCCAAACAGGCCCGCTGTAAAAGGGTCCGGTGGGAAGACCTGGGTGCCACGGAGCTGAAATGCTCGAGCCGTAGATGGGTAACGAGTTACTTGAAAGATCTTCAGTCCAGGTTGAGAAATGGAGGTTGGAAGGAAGAAGACATCTGTGATGTTATTAATAATTCCATGTCATGTTCGACAAGTTCTCTTCAGCTCACCAAGATTTGTGTTGACAGACAGAATTACGTGGAGAATCTGGCTACCCGGTTTAATGTCCTTTCGAGTTCTCTGAGGAAAGGAGGATGGAGTCCCAAGGACATTGTTGAATGTTTCCACCATGATACCCATTCTGGGGAGACTCCGAAGTCCCTGGAATAATAGAATTAAGGAACTTTTTCTGAGTACTGGCAGGACTATTGCAAATCGATTCCAATTAATTTCAGTGAGGAAAGTTGGTGATGGAACTTGCTTTCATATTAAACAACTTTTGTTTCTATATTTCTGCAAAGTTTTGTTGTTGTTGATGGAAATTCTAGAGACAGAAATTGGTCATGAGACTTTTTAGAAAAGAAAGTTGATGATGGAACTTGCTTTCATATTGCTTGTATCTTCCTACACTTCTGGCCAAACAATCTCTGATTCTACTACTGGCGAAACAATCTCTGTTTCTATACCTTATGGAAAGTTTTGTTGTTGTTGATGGAAATTCTATAGACAGAAATTGGCCATGAGACTTTTTAGAGAAAGAAGTTGATGATGGAACTTGCTTTCATATTACTTGTATCTTTCTACACTATTGGCCAAACAATCTCTGTTTCTATACCTTCTGCAAAATTTTGTTGTTGATAGAAATTCAAAAAACAGAAATTAGGAATGAGACTTGTTTTCATATTGCTAGTATCCTCTTATACTACCAGCAAAACAATCTCTATTTCTGCACATTCTCCAACTTTTGTTGTGGTTGATGGGAATTCAAGACCGCTTTGTAAGTAATCCTCAAGATGTTTACTACCCTGTTTCCCTTTCAGGCGTATGGAGTTTTAATACATATTGGTCTCTGAGATTTTTATGTTACAGAAACAATTGACTGTAAAGAGTACGCTTTCAGACAAATATTGCTGCACTATATACGCGTACGATACATTGCATTAATTCACTAAAATGATTGATCAGAGTAAAGATTATTTAGAAAACGATGGTAAATGATTGTTGGGTCAGCTTTTCTTTGAAGGTCGTCTCCACTACTTTGAAGATATGATTGGGAATTTTGTTGGATCCGGTCCGAGTCACTTCTGTCACATGTATCATGTTATCATTATATTTTCTATCACATGTATCATATTTTCTATTACATATACATTGTTATTACTATAATTTCTAGTTAAGGGTTGAATAGTGGGAATATCTATTGAGGATTATTAGGTTAGGGTATGATTTGTTATTTAGAATTTTTGGAATTGAAAAATATGAGATGTCTTTGGTTCTATTTCAACTTCTAGTTTATTATTATATTTTCTATCACATGTATCATATTTTAGGATTTGTTTATTTAGAAGTGGCTAGAATTTTGGTAAAAAAAATTAAAATTTTTAGGAGTATTTTTTGGAGTACCAGTGTTTGAATTAGATTTTTGATGGTGGAAATGGATTCATCTATCATCAAGAACTTTTAAGGCACTCAAAATATTGAAGTTTGATAGCTATTACATGGATTTACTAAAATCCCTCTCGGATTTTCTTAAAATCTTACTGGAATTTCCATGATTTTTAATGCAAAGAAAGAGTCTAATTAAACTACAACCATATTTTCTATTAAATATAATTTCTAATTAAGAGTTGAGCCATAGGAATATCTATTATGGATTATTAAATTGAGTATAATATGTAATTTAGAATTTTTGAAATTGAAAAAGATGAGATAAATTTTGATGTATTTTAAAAGATATTTTAATATAATTTATTTGAGTGCAATCAACAAATACCTAAAAATACCTTATCATCTAACTTCAAACTAAAATCTCTTAAACATGAAATTTTAAATAAAAATTCACATAAATTTCAATAAAAAAATACTCATTATTATCATTATCATAAACTAAAATCTTTTAAAATAAAATTATAAATAAAAATTCTCTTAAATTTTAATACAAAACTCATTATTATCATTATCATTATAGTTGTTTGTTCTTGAATAAATATGTTTATTCATTATTATCATCGTAGCTGTTTATTCTTAAATAAATATGTATCATTACTTTTTGTTGTTATTTTGTTCCCTGTTTTTTTTTAATTCATGTGTAATTGAGTGAGGGCACTATATTTGTAGTCCAATGGTTTACTAATAATGTAATTTTATTTTTTTAAAGTAATAAAAATTTAATTTCAAAAATTCAGTTTTTTTTGGTTTTATAATATTTTATAATAATTATTTTAGTTTATTTATATTTATTTTAATTATTTAAAAAAATTGATGGAATGATAAATGAAGATATTTAAATAATTATTGAAAAATTAAATTAAATAAATTATTTTTAATTAAAAATATATATATATATAATTTTTTCACAACATTTTTAAGTTGTAAATCCATATATATCAGTATAGAGTATAACAAGAGTAATAAGAGTCTTAAAAAAAATTCTTCTTATTTCAAAACCAAGCTTTTCACTAATTTATAATTGTTTTAAAGTTTATAATAAATATTCATCTACCATTATACTATAGTTTCAGTTAAACTTGTGTAAAAGTCAATTTGAGATGGTTATATGAAATCACTTCTTCCATAATATTATTATTAAGCATGGAATCTTAAAAAGTATAATCATTATCAATGTTACCCTCCACTTAGTTTGACAACTTTAAATACTTATTCAATATTTTTCTTTAATATTATTATTAAGCATGAACTCTTAAAAAGTATAATCATTATCAATATTATCTTTACTTAGTTTAACAAGTTTAAATACTTATTCAATACTTTTCTTCTTTTAACAAGAATCTCTAAATACTTGTATTAAGAGAAACAAAAAAAAAACCATTTCTTAAAATTTACAAGGAATTCTCTTGTAAAATTAATCCCAAGCACGAAGTTAAATAGACTTACAAAAACCATATATGTGATAGATGTATAAATAAACCAATTAGATATCTTACAGGTTGCTTGTTTGCAGGCTAAAAGACATGGATTAAATGAACTTATGAGAAGTCAAGTGACATATTGGTGAAATGACATTTATTTCACTGACATATGTACTCATCAACATAGAAAAATAGTTGTGTACAACCGACCATCTTGTCACTACTACACCAAGGGCATTTTAAGACATTTGTTTAAGACAAAAGAAATCTTTTGTCTTAAAAAGTCACTTTTTATTTTAGTTATTTTATATTAAAATTTAATATCAATTGAATTGTCTTAAATATAAAATTTAAGACAAAAATACTGTGAGACAAAAATAATTTGAGACAAAATTTTCTATTTAAGACAAAAACAATTTGAGACAAAAATATTTAAGACAAAAACAATTTGAGACAAAAAATTTAAGACAAAAAAAATTAAGACAAAATTTTATATTTAAGACAAAAGACAAAAATATTTTAAGACAAAACTTTATATTTAAGACAAAAGCAATTTGAGACAAATATATTTTAAGACAAGCAATTTGAGACAAAAATATTTTAAGACAAAATTTTAGATTTAAGACAAAAGCACTTTGACACAAAAATATTTAAGACAGAACTTTATATTTAAGACAATGGCAACTTAAGACAATGACAATTAAGACGAAACTCATTTAAGATAGTTAGCAAGAAAAAATCATTAGCATTGGGAAGTTTGCATTGAAATATCATGAGTGGATAGTGGATAAAATTATATTTTTTATTTTTGAAAATCAACACTCAAACCACATGAAATTTAATCATGTCATATTTATTTCTTTTATATTATATTTTTCTTTCTTCATTAAACCACATTCTAAAAATTTAATAAATAAATAGATAAAAAAATATTATTTTTAGGTTGGCAACTCAAAGGGATTTGAACTTTGAATCTCATGTTTTAACCATAACTGCTCCAACACTAATATTCTTGGGCATATTATGTTTTTTCCTGCTAACCGCTCCAAATATAACAACCTCTAAGAACTAGTAGGGTCGAAGGAAAAGAGCTTCAAGTTCCCCAAATCCCATCTACATTTCATGGACAAACACATTTCCCCCAAATGTCCTCCACATATTTTCCTTGGTGTATTGGAGTTTGAAAAATACATAGGATGCCACAAGTAATCCTAATCATAAGACTCAACTTTCCTAATGACTAGGAGGCCTTAAAAATAAAAAAAGCATCTTAATTTATGCCTAAAATTACTAAAATTTCCTATCCCAAATATGAAATTAGAAATTCTACAAAATTATAGGGCAACAAGGAAACCAACTTCCTCTTCCAAAAATCTCTAAGACCTTATGGAGGAAAAATACAAATTTTGAAATAAATTGTTGAAATTATGCTCTTGCATCAATAGCTACCAATGTATCCTTGTAGGCCACCCCCTTTAACAATAGTAATACTAATGTCCTTTACCAGCTAGAAGGAACTCCTTACATAATTCTCTCTTAGATCCCCTTAACCCATTGCAATGATTGTCTTTGATGCCTACCTAGTTGCAAGCACATTAAGAAGCAATGTAGCATATTGTTGGTTGAGGATTTCGATAAGTATGTGATTTTGTTGACATCTTGTGACTATCTCATATGCGAATATATAAAATCTTGGATGCATGTCGCCTTGACACTATAACATGACTTAGTATTGCCTATCATATTGTGTCACTCCCTCCTCGAGACACCTAGAACTCGCTAACACTCCCTGTCACACACTCTTATTCATTCATTTATGAATTTTGACCCAGTGCGCCTCTGTCATGTTTTCCTGGCACTCCCTAACACTCAGCACACATTGGCACACCTAGGCACTTGGAACAACTTTGTATGCTTCCCTAGCACTCTAACATGCCTTGGCACTTCCTAGAATACCGTGTCACTCCCTTCTTAACACACCTGGAACTAGATTATACTTCATTTCCATGCATTTTAAACTAGTGCGCCCTTGCGTTTCCCTGATACTTGGCCCTCACACTCCCTAGCATGTGTTCATGGCACACCCTGGCACCTGCCACATCTTGGCATGCCTATCATGCCTTGGAACTGCCTAACATGTCTTAGTACTTCTACGAATTCCTTGACACACCTTGGTATTCCTTAGCTTTCATGTCGTCATAGATAACCTTGCTTTTTTTGTGACTTGGGAATCCAACCAAGTCATTGGAAAATCGATGTTGTGCCCAACCCAATGTTTCCCTTTGTCTAAAACTACTTTGTCGAACCGTTTATGTAACCATAGGCTTACCTCCTACAAGTCTTATTTTGACCTTCTCCTAACACACTTTATCCTTGAGGCACTTGGAATTCGTTGACACTACTTGGCACACACTCTTATTCGTTCATTTCCATGCATTTTGACCTAGTTCTCCCTTGAAATGTCCTGGCACTCCCTAACAGTCCTCAACATCCATTAACACTTTTTGGCATGTGTTAGCATGCCTTTTCATTCCTTGGCACGCATTGACACTCCTTAGTTATCATTCCCTCACAATTACCCTTACTTTTTTGGAACTTGGGAACCCAACCAAGTCTTGCCTTGAATATAACAACTTGACCAAGTTACGGTTACTACAACTAGATTGTGCCTTGTTCACCTAAGAAATGACTATAACCCCTCACCCATTTAACCCCCTAAATGCTAAACCCCTAACCCATTTAACCCCCTAAACCCTTAACCCCTAACCCCTTAAACCTTAATTCCCGACCCTTAACCCATTTAACCCCCTAAACCCCTAAAAACCTAACCCATTTAACCCCCAAACCCTAACCCCTAAAATACTTAACTGCTAAATCCCCTAACCCCCTAAACCTCTTAACCCCTAACCCATTTAACCCCCTAAACCTCTAACCCCTTAACCTCTAACCCATTAACCCCTTAACCCCTAACCACTAAAATCCTTAACTACTAAATCCCCTAACCCCACAAACCTCTAAACCCTAAACCCATTTAACCCCGTAAAACCTAAACGTCTAACCCTTAACCCCTAAGCCCTTAAGCCCTAATTCCCAACCCCTAACCCATTTAACCCCCTAAACCCCTAAAACCCTAACCCATTTAACTCCTAAACCCTAAACCTCTAAACCCTTAAACCCCTAAACCATTAACACCTAAACCCCTAATCCCTTAACCCCTAAACCCCTAAACCATTAACACTTAACCATTAACCCATTAACCCCTCAACCCTAACCCCTAAAATCCTTAACTGCTAAATCCACTAAGCCCTAAGCCCCTAATCCCTAATCCCTTAACCACTAGCTCATTATTCACCTAACCCCTAACTGCGCCTAAATCCCCTAACACCTAAGCCCCCAATCCCTAATCCCTTAACCAATAACTCATTATCCCTCTAACCCCTAAATGTGCCTAAATCCACTAACCCCTAAACCCCCAATCCATAACCCCTTAACCACTAACTCATTATTCCCCTAACCCCAATCCATAATCCCTTAAATACTAATTCTTTATGCCCCTAACCCTTAAGCCCCCAAACCCTAACCCCTTAACCACTAACGAGAATATACCACAGTGGGCATGCAAAAGAAGAAGAACCAAAGAAATCAAATTCGATAAAGAAAGCACAACCACCACTCCAAACTCGCTTCTCTAAAACACATACAACTGTAATAAATCCCACTGAAGCTTACAAATTTATCAAGCCCTAATTAACTTACTAACAAATTCAACAAGCCAACATGCTACAATTTTTTGAGTCACCACCAAATCAATTAGTAATTATTTCATGAATGTACATTTGTTTGTAGTTTTATTTAAAAGGTTGAAATTCTCTCAAGAGCATATAGAATATATCCAAAAGTTAAAAAAATGGAAATTTTTCTTACCTCCACAAGGTATCATCACACCCAGGTAGGTGAAAACGTACAAGTCTAAATCTTCTACCTCTAAGTCTCAATGGCACTTCAACATATCAATAACATACTTGTAACAATGCTTAATGAGTTTTGTCTATTGGCTAAAGAGATGTACATCCATCCATCCAAAAATAAACATCTCAGTCAATCCAACACCATAAATTGTGCTAAATAGTTCATCATGTTATTTCAAATATTACAATATTTTCCTATATAATTAGCTCACATATTCCTTGAATATTTGAAAGCCAAACTACCTTAGCACAATATACCAAAAATATTTGTACTCTAAAAGACAAAAAAAGACAAAAAACTAAAATAGGAACTTTAACTCTAATCCAGACACTTCATTCTTAGCAACATGATATCTAATGAAGATGATATGTGGAAAAAAATGCTTCATATATTGTCTATCACATGTCAAACCGAGTGAACAAACACATGCATAGAAAACATCAGAAATAGGGTTCATAGGTTGACTTGTATTATATGGTTTCAAACCCTTCTTGTCTCCTTCAAGGGGGTTTCTGGAGGTCTTAAAAAAGACTTCCTTTTGCTAACCAAATGGATTTTTTCTTTCACACATGTATGGAAACGTACTTTCCAAATCATATTGTAATAGATTCATAAGGTGATATTATTGGTATTAACTACACCTTATTTGGAGACATTATTTTTATTGTAGGGGTTGGTACCTTTCTATTGGATGTGGTTGGTGATGTGAAGACTAATCAACCTCTAGTAAAGATTCATACTAACTCTAACAAGCTTATGGATGCTTTTTTACAAAGGGAGACCCCTCTAAGCTTAACTCATTGGATTCTTTGTTTTTTCATGCTAATTATTGTTCTCAACTTTCCTTCTCCAAGGGGCTGAGACTATTTGCTTCATTTATTTTACATGGCCCGATGAAAGAAGAAGAATGGAGATCATCTCCACATCTTTTCCATTTCGCTAAGTTACAAAAAAAGAGTCAAATTCTATAGCCAATAGACTAATAGTCTCTTGATACACCTTTAGTGAGCTATGCATAGCTCTTACCTATCACTGTAGCTCAATGAAATGACATCTAATAGCTCCAAGACACCATTATAAATGGAGTAGTTGTGAAGTTGTTGTTAAATGATCACCTCCAAATGTTCAATTCTCATGAATTTTGGGGGAGCGGGGTCTTTTGGTGTATTGAGCGAGGCAAGGGGACATAAGGGTAGCATGGATGGGTAGAAGTGAGAGGTTCAAGCATGGTTTACTGAGATCTACAATCCTAACATTAGAGAATGAGAAGGAGCCTTAGGGCCTTATGGCATAGGGGCTAGGGAACCTATAGGTAAGGTAATGAGAGAAATTGATAGGGGAACCCCCAATAGTTGTGACAAGGGGATTAGGGGCCACATTATCACAACCCATATGCACTTAACCCATAAAAAATAAAGTCCCTATCCCTTTAACCCCGAAGCCACAATCCCTTAATCCCTACACCCATAACTCATAACAAATTAACCCCTTGATCCCTTAAACCCAAAGCCATTAACCCCTTAACCCCTAACCACTAACTTAGAATCCTTGAACCCCATAAACCCTAATCCCATATCCTCTTAAAGCTTGACCCTTAACCCATAACCCCTAACCCGTAAACTCATTAACCCCTAACCCCTTAACCTTCTGACACCTAAATAACATAACCCTTAGGCACTTAACCCCTAAATCCCCTGAAATGTAAGTATGTGATTTTGTTGACATCTTGTGACTGTCCCGTATGTGAATATATAAAATCATTTTTTTTGTACCAGTTCAAGGATTGACACCATCAAGTGTGTGTGCTAACATGGATGGAACACTAACTGCATGTTGTATATATTGTAATGTAAATGAATAATCTCTTCTGGAAAAGGCTCCACTCATAATGCCATTTCGCAAATGCTTGCACTCAGTAATCGTGGTCATATTTTAAGGTGTGATGTTATCGTAAGGGTAAACCTACCTATCCATCTCTTTAAACGCACACATCACACATGTTGGCTTGATCTTGTGCTTGTTGTGGGGAAAATGTTGTTGCAGTGGAACCCCCAAATCAGATTTATTTGGGTTGACCCTGATTTGAATAGGTCTGAATGACTTCAAATTACCCTTGCCTTGACTACGCAATCCTCATTGGCATCTCCAATGGATGTGTGATGCATTGGATGCATCAACATAGTCACACTGCCCTTTCACCTATCTCTCCACTAAGTCTCCATTGGAACTCCCATGCAAGTAGTTAACTATTGTCTCTGTTCAGTTGATTAATGAGTTATTATTTGCGAATTAATTTAAATAATTAATTCACTCAAATCCCACTAATGTATCAATCTGTTAGAAATAGACACAATTAGTTCAATTGAGTTTAACTCCAAGGACGTAGTTAAACTGAAACAAACTCCATGAACTACTTCACCAACTCCATCATAACTCTGCCACTTGAGTCCTCCATGCATGAACACCAGTAAACCCTAGGAATTGCGTAATTCCTTCAGCTAGCTGATCTACCACACTTGTTAGCTAAAATTAAGTGCTCCAAGAGAATAAGTTGTTATTTAGGGTCTAATTATTATTAAGAGCTAATAATAATCGACACTTCTATTTTTAGATCAATGATCTATAAATAGACTTCGCCCAATATGTCTAAAAATAGAAATCCATATATTTTTTCAACTTTACCAACCATCCAGAAATAGCATCCTGCAACTTCTGAAATATGGTCTCCATGTCTAAAAATAGACATAGTCTAAAAATATATTTGCGCCAAAAATAGCCTGCGATCCCACTTAGTGAAGGCGTCTCTTTTCACTAAGCTCATCATCTTGTTGAATCCCAACACCTAGAACTCACTAACACTCCCTACCACACACTCTTATTCATTCATTTATTAATTTTTACCTAGTGCTATGTTATGTTTTCTTGGCACTCCCTAACACTCCTTAGCATGCATTGGCACACCTTGGCACTTGGAACATCTTTGTATGCTTCCCTAGCACTCTAACATGCCTTGTCAGTTCCTAGAATACTATGTCACTCCCTTCTTAGCACACCTGGAACTAGCTGATACTTCATTTCCATGAATTTTAAACTAGTGCTCCCTTGTGTTTCCTTGACACTTGGCCCTCACACTCCCTAGCATGTATTCATGCCACACCCTAGCACCTGCCACATCTTGGCATGCTTATCATGCCTTGGAACTGCCTAACATGTGTTAGTACTTCTAGGAATTCCCTGACACACCTTGGTATTCCTCATCTTTCATGCCATCATAGATAACCTTACTTTTTTTGCGATTTGGGAACCCAACCAAGTCATTGGAAAATAAATGTTGTGCCCAACCCAAAGTTTCCCTTTGTCTGAAACTACTTTGTGCAACCCTTTATGTAACCATAGGCTTACCTCCTACAAGTATTATTTTGGCCTTCCCATAACACACTTTATAATTGAGACACTTGGATTTCATTGACACTACTTGGCACACACTCTTATTTGTTCATTTCCATGCATTTTGACCTAGTTCTCCCTTGCAATGTCCTGGCACTCCCTAACACTCCTCAACATCCATTGACACTTTCTAGCATGTGTTAGCATGCCTTTTCATTCCTTGGCACACACTGACACTCCTTAGTTCTCATGCCCTCACAATTACCCTTACTTTTTTGGAACTTGGGAACCCAACCAAGTCTTGCCTTGACTATAACAACTTGACCAATTTATGGTTACTACAACTATATTATGCTTTTTTCATCTAATAAATGGCTATAACCCCTCACCCATTTAACCCCCTAAACCCTAAACCCCTAACCCATTTAACCTCCTAAACCCTAAACCTCTAAACCTTTAACCCCTAACCCCTTAAACCCTAATTCTCGACCCTAACCCATTTAACCCCTTAAACCCCTAAAAACCTAACCCATTTAACCCCCAAACCCTAACCCCCAAAACCTAACCCCTTTAACCCCTAACCGCTAAAATCCTTAACTGCTAAATCCCCTAACCCCCTAAACCTCTAAACCCCTAACCAACTTAACCCCCTAAACATCTAACCCCTTAACCTTTAACCCCTTAACCCCTTAACCCCTAACCCCTAAAATCCTTAACTGCTAAACCCCCTAACCCCCTAAACCTCTAAACCCCTAAACCCATTTAACCTCGTAAACCCTAAACGTCTAACCCTTAACACGTTAAGCCCTAATTCATACCATGTTACTTCCTCCTCGAGACACCTAGAACTCGCTAACGCTCCCTGTCACACACTCTTATTCATTCATTTATGCATTTTGACCTAGTGCTCTGTTATGTTTTCCTGGCACTCCCTAACACTCCTTAGCACACATTGGCACACCTTGGCACTTGGAACATATTTTTATGCTTCCATAGCACTCTAACACGCCTTGGCACTTCCTAGAATACCGTGTCACTCCCTTCTTAGCACACCTGTAACTGGCTGATACTCAATTTCTATGCATTTGAAACTAGTGCTCCCTTGTGTTTCCCTGACACTTGGCCCTCACACTCCCTAGCATGTGTTCATGCCACACCTTGGTATTCCTTAGCTTTCATGTCGTCATAGATAGCCTTACATTTTTTTCAACTGGGGAACCCAACCAAGTCATTGGAAAATCAATGTTGTGCCCAACCCAAAGTTTCCCTTTGTCTAAAACTACTTTTTCCAACCCTTTATGTAACCTTAGGCTTACCTCCTACAAGTCTTATTTTCTCCTTCTCCTAACACACTTTATCCTTGAGACACTTGGAATTCGTTGACACTACTTGGCACACACTCTTATTCTATTTCAAACCAAATAAAAACCATTCAAAGAGACTTCTTATGGAAAGACAAAGAGAATAAGGGAAAATGGGCCCTAGTAGCATAGGGAAAAATCTGCATATCTAAAAAAGATGGGGGGCTTCGTCTCAGAGACCCAGACTTGTTGGGAAAAGTTATGGGCGCCAAAACCTGGTGGAGATAGATCACCAGCGCCAACACTTCTTGGGCAGCACTCTGGAAGGAAAAATATGCCCCATCTCACAACCTAAAGTCTCTAATCAGGCTCTCTTGAAACCTCAAAGGTTCCTTGGTCTGGAACCAAGCTTGGGAGAATAGAGGAATGGTCCAAAACCAGAGTGCTGACAGTGTTAGCTGTACAACTGAAATTTACATCCATCGATTATGATGTCACTTGATACTGAAGGAAACTGGGGCAGCGACATGCTATTAATTGATGCGATGGTACATGCAACTATTGAGGCAAAGAGTCATGGCCCACCTGACTAAATTTGTGACCCAACCAACTAGGAATGACCTTTCCAACATCCTAGCCCTAGGGAACCTCCCCAAATTCCCTATCCCTCTGTGCCCAATCCCTAATTTCCACCCATAGTGTTTTCAAACCATGTGCTCAGATCGTCAAGTAGCTATCACCTCTCTTAGCCTCCTTAGAGAATCCTTAGTATCCAAACTCTTTCAAATTTATTCCTCTCCTTTCTCCCCAAAACTTCAACAAACCCAAAGTATAAGAATTAATACATGATAAATAATCAAATGATTTAGTTATTTAATCAAAGTAAAAGAGTCATGAGAGGACCAAAATTAATTTAATATTAAATTATTCATAAGGCTATAGTTAAAAAAATTATCAAGCTTAATCAATATTAATGCTAACCATGGAATACTAACATATCCATGTGAGTTGTGTATATGTAGATAACATACACATACCTTGTATGTATGGTAATAATACCAATAAGAAATTACCAAGCAATCAATCTTCTAGTAGGTAGGATAATAACTAATCATAACATAAAATGGTTGGGGAGTGGGTGTTATAAATGGCTCCCTTATATTTATCATATATATCTTATATATTATTAATTTGTGTCTATTACTTAGTAAATGAACTATTGTTCATTTCATTTTTCAAAGAATATTTTCCCTCACTAGATTTACTCCCTTTCTTTGTCTTCAAATGGCACACAATAGTAACTAGAAACTAAAATACCAACTAGTAACCCTAAAAGAATCAATAAGATTTTGTATCATGAGCTCTATGAACTCTTTTGCAAGAGAATTTACCAATTGAATTAATCCTTATTGCTACTATCTCTTAACTAAACCTTTGACACTTTATTATTAAAAACATTGAAATAAAAACATGTATAATTAGTGGTTGATATATTCCAATTTATCAAATAACTTAACAATCACAATATCAATTAGTTAATAAGGGAAAAAATTATCAATGACACGAGGACAAATATTATTGAAGTAGCTTAGTTCTATGGTGTGCATGGAAATTTTTGTATACCTCAATGCATTTTATTTCTCCATTTTGTCCAATAGGTTCCTTTCTTGAGAAACATATCAAACACTAAGATTTATTAATGACTTATAAATATTTAAATCTCCATAGTGGAATGATATGTGTTCATATTGGAATTGCAATCCACTCGTTCTACCTATTAGGAGTAGTAAAGACACTTCAATAAATTTAATATATCATTTCAAATTACATAAGTGACACCATATAAAGATAAAAAATTAAATTGAGGTTGGCTATTATCATATTTCCATTGAAATTATATATTTATTTCTTTGTTAAGTCAAGCTAGTTTAGAGAAAGAAATCTACTTTGATTACGAAAAAGGGGAAAACCAGAAGTTAATTTTTTTTGCAAGGGAATTTCAAATACATTATCATATTAGTTTAGTGGTTGTCATTTATTAATATGAGTATGCAATTGAGGAAGGGAAATGACATCCAAATGAGAGACCATGAAATTAACAAACCTTGGACTTAGTGTGAGATCTATGCCTTCTACCCTCATTTCCTTAGGAGTTTCTCCTATGTTATGATGAAACATGTATCCCAACATAGACTAAACTAAATTAACACCCAATTTTGCAATAGTGTAGATATTACATATTGTACCAAATGGAAGTAGTCCATAGTCATGGGCACCCATATCAACATTTTCTTCAATAAATATCTTAGGCCTGAAGGTAAATGGGTTCTTCCTTTGATTAAAAGGGAATAAGTTGTTTGCATAATACACATGAAGCTCCAAACTTATTTATTAAAACATATTTTTATGTGTAAGTGATAGATTTGATTTGTACAATTTTTATATGTGTGGTTGCATGTTTTGGGCACATTGTTGGAGGTTTTATCTCTAGCATTGTGGATGACAAAGGAAACAAGGGGGTATATAAAGGTACAATTTCTTTATTGGAGAAGATTAAGGTTGCAAGTTCCTTCCATAAATTTTAATTTCTTTTTTATATTCTTACCTTCAAGATTAATACATTAGATACTAGATCTCTAGCACAGTTCTTTGCTTTTGTAATATAATATTTGGTAAGAACCACCATAAACATTTCCTTATGCTTTAATATCATTAAAGTGACTTGGTTTGTTAAACTGTTCAGGTGTGAATCAATTTAACTTAAAATTGTGGAATTATGGCAAAATTTTAATATTTAAAATCATTGTGGGCTGATAGATTGGGTTCAAACCCAAGGGTTATCAGCTATATTTGTATGGAAATCTCTCGCAACTATTTTACAACTCAAAACTATAGGCCTACCAGCCTATTAACACATTATGTTAAATTGTACACAGTTGCAAGCCATATAAAACTTGACACGGTGGCCAATCGTTGTTGGTATTGAAATATTTTAATATTATAATGTTGATTACAATCGACCCTCTTTCCAATCAAATCCAAAACACATTATTACGTGGCAGAGGCTTATAATTATAGTTATCAGGTCTTATCAGGTATATCTCAGTATTAAAAATTTGATTCGCAGAAAAATCAGGGTATGTTCGGAATCCAAAACTTAATCGGCCATTACCTTTGTCAACATGAAGTATTAGGTATATCTCACTATTAAAAATTTGATTCAGAAAAAAATCAGGGTATGTTTGGAATCCAAAACTTAATCGGCCATTACCTTTGTCAACATGAAGTATTCGTGAGGGTGTGTCGATCATTTGTTGATTTCGTCCTGAGTAATTTCATGCTTTTGAAAGCTTCTGAAAGCTTTCCCTCCCAAATGAAGCTGTCCACATCGCACAATCCTGCGTGGCCTCATAAGACATCCCATAAAGAATTCACAAAGTGGTTAATCCTGCGTGTCAGCACAGCAGCAATCAGCCTTGGTTTTAAGGGGTTGCGATGGAGAAGCATGGAGCTGTGATTCTTTCATGGAGAGTGGGAAATATTATTTGGCGCCAAATTTTCAGCAAACGGGTACAACGCAGTTGCTTCAATGTTTAGTTTGGATTTAGGGTTTATATAACTGGGTTAGCATCTGATCAACAAGCACAGGTTCACAATTTGGAGAAATTCCATAATTTTCTGGAAGCCCTAGATCAAGGTATTTAAGCTTCTTTGCTGCTTTCCTTCCTTGCTTATGAAACACTTCTATGTCTATATACTCATTTTGGTTCTTAGCTAATTTTGCATGCTGTACATACTCATGTCATATATTTATGAAAATTTCACTATTTTCAGATTTTGGTTATAAATTTTTCACAAAAACTGCCCTCTAATCCCTATATCTTAAGCTACCAAAAGGCATACATATTGCATTGAAGCACAATTTCATTGTCTTGTTTTTTGAAAGTCCAGTTCAGTAGGTAGTGAAGCAATAATGCAATAGGAATACTGTACTGCATTGAACGCAGCAATAAATTTCATCAAACCTCCTGTCCTCTGTATTATGGGTTCTGTGAAGCAGGTTGTGGCATAGCATGCCTTGCAATGTTACCCAGCAATGGGATGTCAATATTCTTAGGCCATCAAATAACTTTTATATCCTCGAATCTAATTAGTTATATGGCCCCTTTGCATTATTTTCTCAATTTAATAGCACCAAATGTAGTAATTGGTGTTTCTTAGATTGCCCTTATGCTCGATAAAAGAGTTAGGGTGTACTAAAGCAATGAGTGGATAGTACTGAAGAAGAGTTATGGTGTATTAAACCAATGAGTGTATAATCCACTTCTCGAAAGGTTGGTTAACCAACCATTAACAAATAGGTTTATCTATTTCCCAGCAAAAATAGCTTATGATGGAGAAATTTTTGGTAGTGTAGTTTTTGCAGGGGTTATTCTTCCATGTGATATGAAAAATAGGAAAGTTTGGGATCAAAATTTAGTTGAGAAGATTATTATATAGTTGGTTGAATTGACCAAGTCATTATGTTCATCATTTATATTTTAAATGTAACACAAGAGCTTGTATAATTTAATAGGTGGGCTGACTATTTTAATAGAAGTTAAGTCTTTCATGGTGCCTAAATTCTTCTTCAGCCCTTGGAGTGACACATTTGGCCTTTCAAGTCCATAATGTTTACAACCTGCTCCATGGATCTTGTGGGCTTATCTTTTGTGTCATTCAATCCCACATTTTCTTTGGAGTGACACATTTGGCCTTTCAAGTCCATAATGTTTACAATTTTCTCCATGGATTTCATAGTTCCTAAATTCTTCTTAAGCCCTTGGAGTGACACATTTGGCCTTTCAAGTCCATAATGTTTACAACCTGCTCCATGGATTTCATGTTGCCTAAATGCCTCTTAAGCCCTTGGATACACTTATATGTGTCAAATTTCACCTAAATTTCACCTCGACATCTTGCATGAAGGAGTCAAGAGTATCATGGACTCCTTCCATTACTATATTATAAAGTGCCTCATTGATGGAGGAATGCATGTTTGACATGGACTTTCCCTAGTAAGGCAATATAAAAATGAGTAGAAATTTTTGGTATCCATGAAAGGTTGGGAAAGAGTGCATTCCCACTCTAAGATGCAAAGCTTCTGGATAGGGTTATATTTCAACATTACTTTGGGACTCCCTTCGGAGCTTATCCTATATACATTATTCTACCATTCATCATTCAACTTTATCTGGGCCTCAATGTGCGTTCTGTAGCAATCAACTACATTTTTTCATTCCTCCCATACTCCCAAATGCACCTTTACCTCGTTATAGTCTAGGTACCAAAGGGAGCTTAAATCAAGTAGGTAGGCTAATAAAGCATTCAAATAACGAAGAAATGCACTAATTGGTTGAAAAAATTTTGAGTCCAACCTCTTGGCTATTGAGGGTGAACAAATATCCTACACATAGAGCTAACAATCTCCCTTGGGCAGGGAGGACAATTTGAGTCCAACCTCTTAGCTATTTAGGGTGAACAAACAACCTACACATAGAGCTAAAAATCCCCCTTGGGCAGGGAGGATGGAAAGTGTAATGCCTACACTTTACAACACTGAATTTAATGATTCCAAGTAGGTCCTTGTTTTCAGATTGTGGTTGTAAATATTTCACAGAAACTGCCCTCTAATCCCTGTATCTCAAGCTACCAAAAGGCATAAATATTGCATTGAAGCACAATTTCAGTGTTGTGTTTTTTGAAAGTCTAGTTCAGTAGGTAGTTAAGTAGTAATGCAATAGGAATAGTGTAATGCATTGAACGTAGCAATAAACTTCATCAAACCTCATGTCCTCTATATTATGGGTTCTGTGAAGCAGGCAGTGGCATAGCATGCCTTGCAATGTTACCCAGCAAGTCCATAATTTTTACAACCTACTCCATGGATTTCATGTTGCCTAAATGCCTCTTAAGCCCTTGGATACACTTTTGTGTGTCAAATTTCACCTAAATTTCACCTCTACATCTTGCATGAGGGAGCCAAGAGTGTCATGGACTCCTTCCATCATTATATTATAAAGTGCCTCATTGATGGAGGAATGCATGTTTGACATGGACTTTCCCTAGTAAGGCAATATAACAACGAGTAGAAAATTTTGGTATCCATGAAAGGTTGGGAAAGAGTGCATTCCCACTCTAGGATGCAAAGCTTCTAGATAGGGTTAGATTTCAACATTACTTTGGGACTCCCTAATTCGGAGCTTATCCTATATACATTATTCTACCATTTATCAATCAACTTTATCTGGGCCTCAATGAGCATTCCGTAGCGATCAATTACATTTTTTCATTCCTCCCATACTCCCAAATGCACCTTTACCTTGTTATAGTCTAGGTACCAAACAGAGCTTCAATCAAGTAGGTAGGCTAATAAAGCATTCGAATAACGAAGAGATGCACTAATTGGTTGAAAACAATTTGAGTCCAACCTCTTATCTATTGAGGGTGAACAAACATCCTACACATAGAGCTAACAATCCCCCTTGGGCAGGGAGGACAATTTGAGTCCAACCTCTTAGCTACTTAGGGTGAATCCATAAATAGCTAAGAGGTTTCATCCATAAATGTGTTTTGTATTTTTAACGTAAATAACTGAATCCTTAGAGGGCATCTCTGACCCAATAATACTGGCCGATCTCACATCTGGCAAGTTTGACTTACAAGCACCACATAATCAAATTCAGAGCCAACCTAACTTAGCTCAGTAGTTGGACAAGAAAAGAGAAATTTTAGTCAGTAGTACTTAGGCAATATTTTCTTGACTTACAAGCACTACATAATCAAATTCAAAGCTAACCTAACTTAGGGCTAGACAAAAAAAAATTTAGTCAGTGGTACACTGAATTACTTAGCCATATTTTATACTACTGGTTAGACCCGCCATAGAGATTGTTAACTATTTCAAGATGGCATTAGGCAATCTGAAATCAATTAAACAGATGCTAGCTCTAGGTGTTTCAAATCGTTCAATTCTCTAATGTTAATACAATCACTGATCTAGGATGTACTGCACTGAAGGGCACTGCCCCATTGAGAGGTTAATTGTTTGAACACTCTCATAACAACCAGATTCCTACATATTCACAGAATCTGTAATTGAAATAAATGTACTTGTTTTATTTTTTTTGAATCTAATTATTTTATAAAATATATCTTGTTTGAGTCATATTAGCCTTTAGTAGCATTTGAATTTCAACCTTTGAACATAAAAACCATCACAATCTAAGCCATCATGTTTTTATGTAAAGAAGTGAGAAACAATCTCCGACATAGATAGAAGAAATTTTAGATTTCAGAAATTATGATTATTGTGGGATCTTTGTTTTTCAGAGCACCAAAGTTTAATGGAATGATATGCTTACCAGTAAGACTTTATTATCAGAATTATCGCCAAAAGTCATTCTCAATCTTTTTCTATGATATTTGAGCCTGAAAAACCTAAACTCCACACAAGCCAACTGATCTCCTAGACATAGGTTACCACCATAAAATTTGAGCAGCAAAATATATAACATCGATAATAACTCCAACTATCAGAATACATGGAAAATTTAATGGACATAACAATCCACATCTTCATATCTAACAGCTAGCTCCCTATCATTAATGGGTATGTAGGGGGCTGTCATGAAAGGGTAGTTATATAACAGCTGAGGGTGCCTATCATGTAAAGGATATGAAGCTCAGTGGTAGAACAACCAACTTTCGAAGGGCAGATCATATTTAAACTATAGTAATCTTTGGACATATTTATGGGATAGGGGTAGATATTTAACAGTTAAGAGGGCCTACCATGAAAATGGTATGTAGGTCAGTGTTGGAACAACTCACAGTCCTAGGGAATATAACATTTAAACCATAAAATTTTATGACAGATTTGTTGGGATGAGGTAGATGTATAGCAGTCACAGGTGCTTTTTTCTATGAAAAAGGGTATGCAAAACAACTCACTGTCAAAGGAAAAATATTTAAACCATAATACCCTTTTGACAGATTTTCTAGGAAGTTTAGAAATATACAGCTTCATTCTGAAGGCCTTATATATCTTTTCTTCATATAAAACACAAGGTATTGCCAATTTTTTTTTGATATTTTCCGTTCTGAACACCTTATAGATATTTTCCACATCTAAAAAACAGGGTATTGGCCATTTTTTTGGTATTCTCACTCATGCTTAAACATGTCTTTTTATAGGATCTGAATATGGGTCTCACCCATTAGAGCACGAGTCTCTCCAGTTAAGGTTGCAGGGTGATGTGCAATGTCACATTACTTTCAGTATATGTATTCCATTAGGATTTAAACTGGGAAATTATGTAAAATTAGAGGTCTTAATCGATCTATCAGCCCCATAAAGTCAAAAAATATTTCATTTTTCAATTGTCAAATTTACATCTTCTAACAGCGAACAACATCCAAAAGCCCTGCAACTGCTACTTCTGCATATTTTGGGCCATAACCAAGGATATTCCCTCGATTGTAATAATGACACTCAGGACAGGAGCATGAACCAAATACGAATCATAATGTTACCTCACTCAGAAGGCATTGGATCCTTTAAGCTCAAATAAAATATGCAGGACCATCATAATAAAGCCTTTTAGGATCAAATAAAGCTGACTTATGACCTACTGTAGAGTTTTCATGCCCATTTGTTTGAGCTAGAAGGGAAATCGTATGATACAAATCTCATTTTCAGTCCAAGGCCTCTCTTCAGTCAAATTATTTGTGATATATTATAAAAATTCCATGTGTTGCTGATGCAGAACTCTGCAGCCATGGAGCTATATTTGAGCTTTTTTTCTTTTCATAGACTTATGAATTACCTATTAAAGAGGAAACTGCATCCACGAAATTGTTCCATATGGTCAACAGTGACAAACCCAATATTTGTATGACACTCCACAGGAATGCCCTAACAAGCTTTGCAAAGGCATTGAGGGCAATGTGTAGGTAAACCAAAATTCATAAAACACAGCAGCCAGGGAACCCACTAAAACACTGAAGGCATCCAGAATCAACCTCATACATCCAAGTGCTAATTTAACAATTAAATCTGTGACATACCCAATAATATAATCCAAAATTATTGTAAACCCCTGCATTACATTTTCTAGAATAGCAAGAATTATTGCTCCAGGGGCCTTCAATGTATTAATTAATGCCACTATTACCACAGCTATGGCCCTAAACATAGCAAATGATAAAACGTATACTATGAACACAACGATATTTGATAGAACAAATTTTTTTACAGTTGGATTAGTCGTCATACCTATTCTGATCAGAATGTTGTTCTCCCATTTTTATTCTATTATTCCTATGTTGTTTCTGCCATTGTTGTAAATATACCTGAGAATATCAATGTGAACATGGAGATTTACATTGTATATATACTCCATATATTTTGTGTGTTGGGTTGGGGTTGACAAAACTTAGTTTGTATTTAACGTCAACTCTCCATTTGAGTGATAGCCGGTCGACCTGGCTGATCAGATCGGTGCTACCGTGGCAGGGCCGGCAAGCAAACTACCAGAATGAGTGAGACCTTGTCAATGATGTGGTGAGAATTGATGATAACGTGGAGTCCAGGCATGGATGACCCAAAAAACATAAGTAAAAAACTCATCTGCCAATAGGGATTCAATCCATCAAACGTAAGGAATTGTTAAGCAGCAAAATATATAACATCAATAACAACTCCAACTATCAGAATACATGGAAAATTTAATGAACATAACAGTCCACATCTTCATATCTAACAGCTAGCTCCCTATCATTAATGGGTATGTAGGGGGATGCTATGAAAGGGTAGATATATAACATCTGAGGGTGCCTATCATGTAAAGGATATGAAGCTCAGTGGTAGAACAACCAACTTTCGAAGGGCAGATCGTATTTAAACTATAGTAATCTTTGGACAGATTTCTGGGATAAGGGTAGATATTTAACAGTTAAGAGGGCCTGCCATGAAAATGGTATGTAGGTCATTCTATGCACTTTACACAACATTTATGAGTAATAAAATACCCTTACATGGTATTAGAGCGTCTTCCAACATGGCTACGAGCAGCTGATAAGAGGTTCCAGTTTTTAATGCTATGCATCTAAGACCTGAAATAGATCAAGTCAATCTTCAAGGTTTGTTCTTTCTCTCTGATATAAGGGATGATGACCGTCTTAGTCTTGGAATGAAACACAAAATCCTTTATAAATGGGTGTGAGATCAAGCAGCTTAGTGTCATATTTGTGCACATACTTAAAACCATGTTGCTGACTTCCAATGAATAGCTATTGAGGAAAGCCATAAATCATGATATCATGCCACCGACAATACAGTTTGAATCCGATCAAATAGTGATAAGATAAATAAGACCTATGCCAATTTACTGTGTAGTGTTGCATCCACTAGCTTTGAGTCTTTAAGAATCGATAACTTCATATCCATTTCAATAGGAGTTGTTGCAGATTATCATCAACAATGTCAAATATGTTTCAAATTTCAATATCTTCCTTACATACTTACCTTGGAAAATCTAAATACATTGGAGCTATCATTTCAAAAGCTTTATGCAGGAAGCTCATCTTTTATCACTTCCATCATTCTTGGAAGTTGGATTCACTGAAATGATGCCATCAACATATAAGATGCAATCAATATTTCATCCTTCACTTTGTTTTTGACAATCTGATAGGTTTCCAAAACAATTATCCTTGGCTGGTCATCAATGCTTGCATACAAGGCTCTATGAGCATGCCTCTGTCCATATGAGATATAATGCATATACATTTCCTCTGCAAAGCTTGTATTCTAGAAGGCACTTTTGACATCCACTTAATAAATCTCACACCTATGCCTAACTAATTGTATTCATCTAACAAGTGTAGAGTTTCTTCAAAGTCTACACATGCTCCCAAGTCTGATTTATCTGTATTTCGGTATAATCCTCTGGAATTTATCTATGCAACTCTTGCTTTATGTTCGCTTCTTCAAATGAGTTAGACTCGTGTGAGTCAATACTCAAAAGCAACACTTACTAGATATACAGTTGACTGGTGTAGGCTAATTGACTTCCAGACTTCTTCACTAGTTGTAGGTAGTTCTTGGAACTTTGAATCCATAATCATTCTTTATGTAGATACGACTTTGGAAATCTCTTGAACTTTGGTCTGATTTGTTACTGTTTGTCTTGTTGGCACTAGCTTCCTCAGCATCACCTAATGTTTGTTTGGTCATATTTTCATGTTTTAGATTGCTTTCCTTTACTTCTGCGACCTTTCTTACATTATATTTTAATACAAGCCATGGTACAACAATATAGTTTGATACTTCTTGCAGATTATATTTAATATTTATCAAATACTTAGTTTTACTTCCTCATTCAAATAGCCTATACACCTTGGACTCTTCACTGCGCCCTACAAAAATGTGTATTTTTCTTTTGTCTTCTAGCTTTTGCCTAATTTTATTTTGCCACGAGCATACAACCACATCATAAAAAAGACTCAGAGACAATTTTCTTGTGATTTCCTTCCACTCCATGTGCCCTTTGGTGTGATGTTTCTCACAAACTTTGTGGAGCCTTTGACTTATACATGCCTATGTAGATTGCTTTAGCCTAGTTAAAGATGTTGTTTGAGATAATTTGCCCTTGCCATGATCTTCATCAAAGACAACATCTGTATTGTGCTAAACCTTTGATGAAGATCATGGGCAAGGGAAAAATATCTGAAACTATGCTAACGCAATCTACACAGGCATGTATAAGTCCTTGATGGTACATTATCATCTTCATTTCATTATGAGGTCAACTGAGGCAGCAAGAAGAAGATTGTGAGAATATGGCCATTAAAGTTGCACAAAAACATATAATTATGACTGCAAATAACCCTTGTATGGATATGGCATGCAATTGATAGTTGTTTCCATGAATGCCTTACAAAGAGAACAAGTAATTATTCCATATGTTTTCTAGATTTCCTTGGGCTTTCGGAGAAGGTAATACTTATAAATAATAATGTTTCCCTCAAAGCATCCTCCCCTTTGAGCATTTTCATCGACTGGGGAAAGTTTTTTATATTTTTTTATTTGTATGTGCATGTCTTCCAGTTCTGTTGGTAGTATTTTCTTCCTCCAATGAGTTTGGGTTTTATTTGGGGAAGTCCTAAGCTATTCATTGGTTGTTGGGCTCTAGTCTTCTCTCATTCTAGTGGTCTAGTGATTTTCTATGCTCATCAAAATCCAAGGGGAGTACTCTTCTAAAAACCATCTCATCCATCCAAGTAACCACTATCAATATGCCACTTCTATGACCAACAAATCAATGTGCCACTTCTATGACCAACAATTCAGATCATGAGCCATCTATACTTGGTCAAGCAACAAAGTATTGTCTTCTACATCAATTGATTCCCCCCCACACATATTAAAGACATAATTTGTCATCAAATTTCTTCCATCAATGTCTGTAACCCAATCAACATCATTATAGCTATTTTTTGTCTGATAATTTTCAGTTTTGGTGGAGAAAAATTGATATAGGCTTGTTGTCCTTCATTCAAAATTATTTGAAGACAATGCTTTGATAATTATAATTATGCATATCTCTAGTCATTAGAATGTCATAGTAATAATGCAACTCACCTAGATCCTTCATCTCAAAACAAAATAACATTTGATTTTTGGTTGTTGGAAAAATTTATGTGGCTCTCTATGAATATTAGGCCATCAAATCACAATGTAACTAAAATAATTTGATTTGTATAAGCCTAATGAGGTGACTTAGAAATTCCTTAGCTCTCATAAAGAGTCCCATTTCCCATTGAAGAGCACTTATTATTCATTGTTTGCCTGCATTTTGTGAATTTACAATCAGAAACAAAATAGTAAAAGTGTTTTTCGTATACACATTGTCATATATTTCAACAGTTATTTATGTAATGATCCTAACTAATGTCCACACATTTTTCTTTGCAGATTTTTGTTGCATTACTTTCTTGGAATATATAAAAATGGCAGACCGGGTATTTATTGTGTTTTTTGTATTTGTAGTATTTATGTTGTTGACTTAGTTAGAGACTGGTTTTATTTTTAGAAATAACTCTAAAACGATACTTCAAAAGTTTGTTTGTGACTAGTTAGAGGCTTGTTGGAACACTTTGAGAGACTTGCCTCAAAGTGTTGGATAGATTTTCAGTGCTCACTCAACACTAAAAAATAAATATTCATAGATTCATTCCCTAGGTTTATTCATTGGTCATGTTATCTCGAAAAAGAATTAATAATCAAGTTAAAAGTTGCAGTATTATCGAGCATAGTACATGGTGCATTCAGAAAAATAGCACATCATCATCTGAATATTCAGATGAACGGGCAACAAGACCTGTTCCAAGGACAGATGAATACTTCAATGAAATGATATATTGCAGTTGCAAAATGTGCCAAAATAGGAAACTAAAGAAGCGAAGGCTAGTTGGTATCCATAGATTGGACCGTGGAGTTTATATAGAAGATGTATACTATAATTAACAATTTTTTTTTCTTATAGTAAATAAATATGCACATTATTTAATACATTATTATTGATCATTTGAATTGATTTTTTTTTAATGAAAAGTCGCTTCCGGTTCCCAATATTCCTGAAGAACCTATGGATTATATTGATAGTAGTGACTGTCAAGATGAAGGACAAAACACATTTATGGATGAAACCACTTCACAGATAAATGAGGCTGGTGTCAATGAATTTATCCAGGACTTATACACATCTTTTGAAGAAGTTATTGATTCACCCCTCGCTCAATTGGCTAGGACACCTCTTTTTGCAAATGATGAATCTTCTATATTGGCGACACTTATGTTGTTGTTGAACTTGAAGGTTACACATGGACTGACAAACACATGCTTTACTGATATATTAAGGTTGGTTTTGATATTCCTATAAATTAACGCTCTATATGTCTTAAAAGTTTTGAATAATGTGTATACTTATAAAAATAATTATTTGTACTATGCAGACTTTTGGCAAACAAAATACTTCCAAAGGACAATAAGTTGCCTCATTCTCATAGAGAAGTATCTTCAATAATGAAAGACATTGGAATGGAGTACAAGACATATGATGCATGTCCAAATGACCATATATTGTACTATGGAGAGAATGCAAATTTACAACAATGTCCAGTGTGTCACACAAATAGATATCGTCAAGATCAAGTATCCAATAAGGTTCCTTATAAAGTACTACGACACATTCCACTAAATCCAAGGTTTGAGAGAATGTTCAAGTGCAAGGAGTTGCAAAAATATATGGATTATCATGCACAAGGGAGAAGCCAAGATGGTGTCATGTGTATGGTTGCGGATAGTAAATATTGGAAAGATATTGAGGAAAAATGGCCACATTTAAGAAATGAGCCAAGGAATGCAATAATTTCTCTAGCAATGGATGGTGTCAATCCTTTTGGAGATCTTAGAACAACGTATTATGTTTGGCCAGTGTTAATTATAAACAACAATATTCCCCCTTGGATGGCAATAAAAAAGGAACGTGCAATGTTAACTCTTATCATACCAGGTGCTAGAATATATGAATGCAATTCTCTCTTGAATTTTATATAAAAATATTTCAATTCAGTTAATCCTAATAAAGAACAATTTGTTTACTTAGGAAAATATTAGGTAAAGGATATGGATGTATACATGGAGCCCCTTATTGACGAGCTTCGTGAATTATGGGATGGTGTAAATATGTATGATGTATCAAGACCTGTCAATGATAGAAACTTCCTCTTTCATGCGATTCTTATCTGGACCATTCATGACACCTCGGGGCTCTCTATTTGTTGTGGTAATATTTGTTGTTGTAATGTATTATAAATTACATTTATAATTATTGTCTTCATTTTAGTATTTACTAAATTTGGTTTACAATCTTATTTTAGGGCTACAAACAAAGGGGAAACATGGCTATCCATCATGTGGGCCAAAATTGTTGCATAGGCAATCAAAGGATCTCAATAAAACTGTATATGATGAGTATAGACAATTCTTACCACAAAATCATCGCTATCGAGTGCGTGATAAACATAAGTTCAATGGAAAGGAAGTTGAAATGAGGAAGCCAATAAAGATGAACCCTGTTAGGTGGAAAGCAATGTATGACAAAAAAGAAGGGACAGGTTTTCCCCTAGGAATGAAAAGACTCTCTATTTTCTACAAATTAGAATATTATGAGAACTTGCCAATAGCCCACCTATTGGATACTATGCACATCGGGAAAAATGTGGCAGAGTGCTTGTGGAAACATCTAAATGGAACTAACATTGAAGCACAAATAAAGTTAAGAAAGGACCTTTGAATTGCCAATATCATGCCAAACATGTGGTTGCATGAAGACAACTCATATGTTCATGCTCCATAGAATTTTACATCAAATGAGAAAGAAAACATCATTTCTACTATGAAAAACATAAGATTTCCTTCTGGCTTTGGTGCGACATTAAAAAAATTATTCACAAGGGATGGATCAGAGTTCTTAGGCCTAAAAACACATGATTGACACAATTGGATAAAGTTAACGTTGTCACATGTTAGATTTTTTGAAACTTAATTCGAAAATTGTATATCGTAGTGATAATAGTAGTTCATGCATATTTGAACGTGGTTATTTGTTCATGGTCATGCTAGTATTGTGATAATATCATCTCATGCATATTTGAAGTTCATGCATATTTTAACATGGTTATCTGTTAATGGTCATGCAGTATGTGTTGCCTGCAGCAATACCAAGTACTTTTGACCATGATGTCACTTTGACTATTTACAAATTATGCAAATATCTGAGGTATTTTCAATCCATCATGCATACTCTTCCATGAATCTTATCATTTGAAGTGCATCATTGGTTATGCCTTTATATGAGTTATTACTTTTAGTTTACGAGAAATCACAAGTCTTTATTGTAATACATGATAATACTTGCAGGCAGGTCTCATCTAAAGAGATACATCAGGATGAATTGAAGTATTGGAAGATGAATGTTTCACTTTTGATGTGTGATATTCAAATGTGCTTCCCTCCAAGCTTCTTTAATTCTCAAGAGCACTACCTTTTACACCTAGTAGAAGAGATTGAACAATGTGGTCCTATTCATATTCGAACAATGTGGCTCGTGGAGAGATATATGAAGGTCTTAAAACAATTTGTGAGGCAAAAGGCTCGACCAGAAGGGTCCATAGTTGAGGGGTACATGGTTTTTCAGGAAATGGTTCATTTGAGTGAGTACTTACCTCAATTTCATATTGAAGCTCTGCGATTATGGAATTATAACCAATATCAATCATTTGAAGGAGAAAAATTAGAGGGTGAAGGGACTTCAAAGAAGATAAAAGGTAAACAAAATGTTAGTAGTAGTTATTTTTATCTTAAATTTTATAATACATGGCTATAAATAATTATTAATTTATTGAACAAATATATTTTTCATTGTAGATGCTAAGGAGTGGGAGGCATTACATTTGTATGTTGCATACAATTCTGACTTTATGTTGGAATGGATGGAGAAGTATGCTGAACAAAAGAAATTAGAAGATGAAAATGCATGGACCAATATATATAATAGACATGGTGAAAACACTAATCGAGGATTGCCTGCAAGCCATGAAAGAAAGTGGCCAGATAGATGCTCATGGAATTGGCTAAAGACCAATATTGAAAATGAGGAAACAAAAGGGAAGGATAGAGTGACACAACAACAATTGAATTCCATTAAAGGATCTATAAATGGGGAGGTGATATATATTAATATGTTGCATATATTTAATAAATTGTTTGTTAACTTTTATATCCTTGAATCTAATTAGTTAATATTTTTATGAATTTAGGTAAGATATTACAAAAGAATGTGGAATTTTGGTCATCATTATCGCATCAGAAAAGTTGATGAAAAGAGACAAACTTATGATTGTGGAGTTTCAACATCATTTGAGGTGGAATGTCGTTCACATGCAAATGATAGAAAACCAATCACAAGCACACTTCGCTACTATGGAGTGTTGGAGGATATTATAGAGCTTGATTTTATGTCTTTCAAGAAAGTTATTTTTCGTGTTGAATGGTACAAGCTTATCGAAGTGGGAGAAGAAAACACTATCTTGCTCCATAATAATGGATTCCATATGATCAATACATCTAGGTTTGAAGCCACTTCTGAACCTTATGTGTTTCCAAGTCAATGTGACCAAATTTTTCTCATTCCAAATTTAGAACAACCTGGTTGGTCATTTGTGATTGATTATGATCCAAGGGGACAAAGAGTAACATTTGTTCCAGATGTAGAGGACCATGATTTACTTGAAGATGCAAAAGTTCCTCTAGAAGACATAGATGGCCAAGATGGAGATGATGTTATTGTCAATGATGCATATGACCAAGACGAAGATCATGACGAGTTTACTGAAGTGCCTGAAGGACATGACCAACCACATGGACATCAAGTGCATGAAGATGATGAATTTATTGATTTTAATTTACCTGTAGTTGAAGGTGGTGAAGACTATGAAAATGATGGTATTAATTTATTTGTTGATTTAGGGTCCATTAATGATGGGGTATTTATGCCATCAGATGAGGAAATCTCATGTGAGGATGACATTTTTTGATCACTATGTTTATTTTAAGATATTTGTAAGGATTCACTATAGTTAAGTATTGAGTTTCTAATTGTAATGGACATTAAGTAATTTGAATGTTTAAGGTTTTAATTGAAAAGCACATATATATTTGGTGGAGGCACCTAATCTACTACACTTCAATTTCTTAATTGAATTTTTGAACACCTTTACTTTATGTCATTGTCACCTAGGCAAGAGAAACCTAACACTGTAAACCTAAAAAAAACTTTGCATATTGAGTATTGTTTATGTTTTTTTTTTTATGTATTGAAACATATTGAAATTTGTTTATGTTATTTTTCATGTGCTAGTGAATTTGAATTTGTTATTAATGTCACTAGCATATGTTCTCAAATCAATATTTTCTTATTTTTTATGTTATTATGTGTTTTTTTAAGAATGTTACTTCTGAACTGGGGGATTCAATGATCTTAACCGCTTTTATGGAAATGTTAACAAATGCACGAGGGCAATACATTGCTATGATGGTGCATGAGGTAAGCTTGAATAAGTATTGTAAAGGTTCAATTATCTTATTTTCTTTATTATATTATGCTAATTTATATTTTTGGAATGCAGGCAATTTCTAAAGTCATTCCAACCCCTATCACACCTTTCAATACATCTAAGCTTATGCTAGTGGTAAAGCTTGATCAATATTTTTGTGCATTAAATTAACTTATTTCACTTTATATATTTATTAATCTTTGTGTTTTTGCAAGCATGCATTTTTTTGGCATGAAGGATTCAATTATTCCGGTCAATACATCAAATGTTGCCATGCAGGTATCGTTTATGCCCCATAATACATCCAATGTTATGCAAAATTTAAGGTTCAACAATCTATTTGCGTGAGTTTGATTATGTTATTTGTTCAGAAATCTAGGGCATAACAATGGAGGTGACTTTTACTTGATTATGTTATTTGTTTGTATACTTTTACTTCAGCTATGAGATCTTGCTTCAATTTGTATGCTTACCATGATGCCTTCTTACTAAGATGCATTCAACCATGGAAAATGTCTTTCATCTTTTAATTTGTTCTTGCTATTCATCTATTTTATCCTTGAGCATGAAACCCATGCTTCAAACATAACAAAAATGATTTTATTTTTCCTTCTTTACATAAATTACATAAAATCATGATTACATATGTCATTATGAAGACCAAACCTAGTTTACATATTTCAACTTTATTCATCTTTTATTCCATCTTATTATTTATATTTTTGCCTTGCAGGATGTTTCTAGGGTGACTCCAACAAGTAAAAAATCTGTTGGTATAGAGGGTTATGTTATTCCCTTGACACCTAGACCAGAACCCCATAACATGCCCTCTACATCAAATATTGATGTTCCTAGTATCCCTGTTGAATTGCACCTGCATGCTCCTGTTAGGGGTACATCAGAATTAATAACTAATCCGTCAAATGTGGGTTCAGTTAGAATTCTCCCGCCAAGACTGGAACAAGTTTCTTTGAGGAGTCTCATAGATTCACAATCAAGAATGTTAAGGCTCCTACCAGATACTCCTAAAAATGTTCAAATCAGACAAGAAATGGTTGAACAAATTCAGTTATGGGAAATGCCATTGTTGGAGAGTGCAGTGCCTACTTCAAATGAGCAGGTAAAATTATTTTAATTTTTTTATAATTTCATTTGTTACGTTTATGATAATTAATTTAGAAATCGAAGTAGTTTCATATTTTGGTTGTATTTTTAACAGTTCCACGATTTCTTTGTAAATGCAGGAAATAAGTGAGAAAGTGCTTGATGTACCTATAAGGGAATCTACCTCAACCTCCAGGACTACAACAATATCCTTGGTGACTACAAAAGGAATGCAAGAAGTTACAATCTTGCTCACTGCAGAAGGAAATGTCTTGAAGGATGAAATGGGGTTGAAGTTTTATCACTCCATTTTTCGTTGTGCTGAACAATTGTTTGGAAATACCATCCAAATGGATTGGAGGAAGCAAACCAATGCTAAAAAAGAAGAAATATTTAAAGATGTTGTAATAGAATTTGGAAATCCTGGATTTGATAAAGAAATTATTCTAGATATTGCATGTAAATACATTCACTCAAAAAGAGACAATTTAAGGTCAAAGTTGACAAAAAATTTGATGTATCCACGTCCAGCTTGGATCACAGACCAAGTGACATGGGATGAACTTATGAAAGATGCAAATTTTAAAAGGAAGGTGCACAATAATCCAAACTATAGGCCATCTGCACGAAGAGGAGGTAAAAGGCGACTTCAAGATACAACGAAAGCAACCCAAGCTAGGGTGTCAAGTATTGGATCTCATAAATTAGGCTCTGGTGGATATAACAGTATTAGTGGTGGCATGGTAAGTGAATATTTTCATCTATTATATTTTCTATTTTAGGGAAAATAACCATGGTCGCATTGAGTTAGTTGTATCTTATTAGTCATTATAGCTTATAAATATTATTATCTTTGTTAATGTAGGTTCACCAATTTCAGAAGGAAGCTTCAGAGGAAGAATTAAAATATGATTTATTACACGGTTCCCAAGGTCTACGACAACACATGATAGATCGAGGGGAAAAATTAATTACTGGTTATGAATTTGAGGTTAGTTGTTTATGATATCTTATGAAATATGCAATAATTTAATTGGAGGTATAATGTTATTTTAACAAGTTAAATTGTGTTGTGTATAGGAATCCCAACAATCTAAATCATCAGGTGAAAAATCTGAGAGTGAGCATGAGGACGAGATACAAGCACACGATGAATCGTTTTTTGCACACAATCACTCAATTGTCATTCCTGAACCTTGGCAAGAAACCATTGTTGAATTTCAGCAAATGGGAGACAAAAATAATGAGGAGGGTGTTGAATGTGATGAGAAATCCACACCCACAATTATAGTAGCACCTCGTAGAAAGAGGAAAAAAAGGATTGATATGTGTTAAATGTGCTAAACATATTTTTGGCACTTGAAAGATCCTGGAGAAAATAGATGAAAACACCTTTGAATATTATCACAAGTCTTTCATAGAGATTATGCTGATGGATATACAACTTCACCGACTACAAGATTTTCTTTTTTGTTACCTGAGATAAAATTCTCATGTGATTAGGAAGATATGTTTTGTATTTGTTATTTATATTTACATCTATATATGATGTTAGTGATATATTTTGGACACCAAAAAACTTCTCTACATATCATGAATTTTGATTTCCTTTTGATGGTTGTTTTAGCCTATTTTTAAAGCATTATCATGCATATACATAATATAATTTTTTTATATATTAATGAAGAGTATAATTTTATTTTTGAGTAAAAAAAGAGACTTCAAGCTTTGTTGTTGACAATGTGGATGAATAAGAATATGTATATTTCTCCTCCAAGATATGTATATATATATATATAATCAAATGATTTATAATCATGAATAATTTTTATGGAGAAATGTAGAATTATTGTATTTTATTATTTTTAACTTTTCCATTTTTACAACGATTCAGAACAATGTGATTTGCGGATTTAATCCTATCAAGTTTCTAATTATTTCCTATAAATTTGGAAACAGTTTTCAGTGGTGTGAATGGTTACAGAGCAAGATGGATAAGAAGTTGGCAAACATGGAAGCAGAGTTATTAGTTCTACAGGTCAAAGTTAATTACATGGATTTCCTAAGCCTCATGAGATCAAGTTTTTAAGACTAGGAAGTTGGTAAAGGTCTGCAAACTACTGAGTTTCGAGTTCCAGCGACGCAAGGATAAAATACTTCCTGAGTGGCAAAAGAGAACCTAGGTTTAGCCATAGAAGTTGGGCCCTCTGGTGCTTTTTAATTTTCAATGTTTGAATCAATGTATTGCAAGTTTTCTCTTATTTTTTTCGAGGGGGTTGTAGAATTTACGGTAGATATCTGACTGTAGAAGTGTAGTCAAGAGAAATCTGTGTAAGAATTTTTTTTATGGATGTATTGGAATAGTGAAACCTTTGAAAACATAGAAAAATGTAAATAGGTTTTTCAAGTGCTGTGAATGTACTTCTGTTACTTTGGCTAAACCCCATGATGAAATTATTGATGATGAGGATGCAGAGTAGGGTATCACAGGTTTCCATGACAAAAAAAGTGACAAGGCAAACAGCGGCATTGGTGAGACAGATGGGATTAGGATTAGTGATTACAGCTATGATGAGGCCAGAGCCCTCAGCAAAGAAATTGAGGATGGATCCCCAACTCTCAAAGAGGTCTTCAAGATCAGAGACATTATTGCAAACCAATATACGATAGTGTTTCTTATATGTTAAATATCTTAAAGTTTTATTGAGTCAATTCTTGCAAGAAATATTCCTTTGATGGGTGTGTTTATTTGTCTCTCTCCATAGTCAATCCTATTTTATGTTGCAGGTTGTTACTGAGTTGTATGAGTGCTTGAGAAGATTGGAATTGATTCAGATCACAGTGGAAACCCTCAAGGTATGCTTTTTCAGTCATAGACAAACAAAGTTAAACAAAGTTCTCTCTCTTTTGGGTTTGGAGGTGTTCTTTTACGTGTCATTTGATATATTTCTCAAAATTAATTGTCTTCATAGTATTGATTTTGATAATCTTCTTTGGAATCAAGCAATTTTAAGATTGTTCTTGTAGTATTGACTTTTGCATCTTGTTTTGGATCACTTTAATGTTGTTCAAATTGTTTTTGGTATATTTCTCAAAATTGCAATTTGTGTGGTTCAAAGCTTCTTCATAAAAGAGATTTTTTTTTTGAAGATGTGTTCTGAGTTGGAGACCTCACAAACTGACAAAAGGTGTACACCAATTAACACCATGCTCAAAGTCCAACGGGAGGCATGAGTGCAGTTGGGATGCCACAGACCTAACTACATTGTGAACATTTATTGAATTCTCATAGAGAAGTTGTGAAGTTATAAATATTTCATGGAATAAATCTGCATCTGCATTTCGCTAACCGGATACCCCACACTACCACAAATAGGAGGCCTATGAAAGATTTCAGCTCTTTGTCCTAAAACAATTTTTTAAGGCCCTTGCCAACCATCATTGCATCGAGTCACTAAATTTCATACCTGCCCACACCTATGCTGCTCAAGGACAAATGTTTAATAAATAGTCTATTGATTCTCCATCTTGTTTGCAGAGGGTACACCCCTCTGGACCATTTCGATTGTGCTTTTGTAATGCATCCCATGTCAAAGATTTGTTTCTAAGCATCAGCCACATATATACTTTGGATTTTAGTGGGGCCCTTACTTTCCACAATATTTTCCACTTGCAAACCTACTCTCCCTTGTGAGCTTCTTCACACAAGACTTTATAACATAACCTTGGAATGTAAGCCACCAAGACAAGATTTCTAGACTAGACAAGGATATCCTTCTCATCATTTAATCTAATATGGCATTTCTGAAGCTGGCCAATATAGGCCTTCCACAGCTCTTTTTCTTGCTCTTAGCCTTGCTGCCATAGAGAAATGGTTAAAATCAGCAAAATATCAGCTACCTGTCCCAATATTCAAATCTTGTGACTTTGCAGAGATCCTCTTAAGACTTGAGGGAGACTGGAGTTTAAAACTATCACGATTGCCAACCCAGGAATCAGCCCCAATTCTGACTCTATCTCCTACTTGATTATCTAATTATTTCCTGTAAATTTGGAAACAGTTTTCAGTGGCTGAAAAAGTGGTCTGAATGGTTGCAGAGCAAGATGGATAAGAAGTTGGCAAACATGGAAGCAGAGTTATTAGTTCTGTAGGTAAAAATTAATCGGATGGATTTCGTGAGCCTCATGAGATCAAGTTTTAAAGACTAGGAAGTTGGTAAAGGTCTGCAAAATACTGAGTTTCAAGTTCCAGCGATGCAAGAAGAAAATACTTCTCGAGTGGCCAAAGAGAACCTGGGTGTAGCCATAGAAGTTGGGCCCTCTGGTGCTTTTTAATTTTCAATTTTTGAATCAATGTATTGCAAGTTTTCTCTTATTTTTTTCGAGGGGGTTGTAGAATTTGCGGTAGATATCTGACTGTAGAAGTGTAGTCAAGAGAAATCTGTGTAAGAATTTTTTTTTATGGACGTATTGGAATAGTGAAACCTTTGAAAACATAGAAAAATCTAAATAGGTTTGTCAAGTGCTGTGACTGTACTTCTATTACTTTGGCTAAACCCCATGATGAAATTATTGATGATGAGGATGCAGAGCAGGGTATGACGGGTAGCCATGACAAAAACAGTGACAAGGCAAACATCGACATTGGTGAGACAGATGGGATTAGGATTAGTGATTACAGCTATGATGAGGCCAGAGCCCTCAGCAAAGAAATTGAGGATGGATCCCCAGCTCTCAAAGAGTTCTTCAAGACTAGAGACATTATTGCGAACCCATATACGGTAGTGTTTCTTATAAGTTAAATATCTGATAGTTTTATTGAGTCAATTCTTGCAAGCAATATTCCTTTGATGGGTGTGTTTATTTGTCTCTCTCCATAGTCAATCCTCTTTTGTGTTTCAGGCTGTTACCGGCTTGTATGAGTGCTTGAGAAGATTGGAATTGATTCAACTCACAGTGGAAACCCTCAAGGTATGCTTTTTCAGTCATAGACAAACAGAGTTAAACAGAGTTCTCTCTCTTTTGGGTTTGGAGGTGTTCTTTTATGTGTCATTTGATATATTTCTCAAAATTAATTGTCTTCACAGTATTGATTTTGAAAATCTTCTTTGGAATCAAGCAAATTTTAATATTGTTCTTGTAGTATTGACTTTGGCATCTTTTTTTGGATCACTTTAATGTTGTTCAAATTGTTTTTGGTATATTTCTCAAAATTGCAATTTGTGTGGTTCAAAGCTTCTTCATAAAAGAGATTTTTTTTCGAAGATGTGTTCTGAGTTGGAGACCTCACAAACTGACAAAAGGTGTACACTATTTAACACCATGCTCAAAGTCCAACGGGAGGCATGAGTGCAGTTGGGATGTCACAAACCTAACTACATTGTGAACATTTATTGAATTCTCATAGAGCAGTTGTGAAGTTATACATCTTTCATGGAATAAATCTGCATCTGCATTTCGCTAACCGGATACCCCACACTACCACAAATAGGAGAACTCTGAAAGCTTTCAGCTCTTTGTCCTGAAACAATTTTTTAAGGCCCTTGCCAACCATAACTGCATCCAGTCACTAAATTTCATACCTACCTGTACCTAAGCTGCTCAAGGACAAATGTTTAATAAATAGTCTGTTGATTCTCCATCTTGTTTGCAGAGGGTACACCCCTCTGGACCATTTTGATTGTGCTTTTGTAATTCATCCCATGTCAAAGCTTTGTTTCTAAGCATTAGCCACATATATACTTTGGATTTTAGTGGGGCCCTTACTTTCCAGAATATTTTCCACTTGCAAACCTACTCTCCCTTGTGAGATTCTTCACACAAAACTTTATAACATAACCTTGGAATGTAAGCCACCAAGACAGGATTTCTATACTAGACAAGGATATCCTTCTCATCATTTAATCTAATATGGCATTTCTAAAGCTGGCCAATATAGGCCTTCCACAGCTCTTTTTCTTTCTCTTAGCCTTGCAGCCATAGATAAATGGTTAAAATCAGCAAAATATCAGCTACCTGTCCCAATATTCAAATCCTGTGACTTTGCAGAGATCCTCTTAAGACTTGAGGGAGACTGGAGTTTAAAACTATCATGATTGCCAACCTAGGGATCAGTCCCAATTCTGACTCTATCTCCTACTCTTACTCTCCAAGCAAGCCTCTTCTTTTTGCCCCTATAGTAGATCTGTTCAAGCACTCGGAAATAATAAAAAAAGAGTAGAGGTGCTAGAAAGCATCTTTGCTTTGATCCTCAAGAAGGCTCAAAGAAACTCGAACCAGAACCATTAATTAAAACAACAAAAGCGACAGAGGACATACACCCTTTGGTCCAATTGATCATTTAAACACCAAATAGTATATGAAGCAGTATTGATCTCAATTACAGCCAAGATGATCTATCATATACCATAGATAAATCTAACTTCATGTCCATTACATTTACCCTCTGAGTTTTGATAGTCTGTAAGTCCTCTTGTGCTATTCTATTGCTTCATGACTGAGATCAAGAATCGCCAAACTACTGCATGTTGAAGGGAGATATACACCTCTCATAAAAAATATTGAGCATTTCAGGACAACCAGACTTCCCATGCCACTAAGAAAGGAAGAGGATTTAACTTTTAATAGAGAGCTTTGTGCACAAGCTCTTTAGAATTTCTTTCACTGAGGCTCCTCCCCACATACCAAAATTCCAGTCAGTTTTTCAAGTTCCTGCCTAACCTGCAATGTAAATGGATAAGATAACAAGAACTGGTTAGTGGGTTCTAAATTGGATTTGCATAAAATACACCACTTAGGTCCTTGAGTGCTCTGCTTCTGAATGGAGTCCCAGGTAAGGACCTTGTTATTCAATGCAAGCCACATAAAGATTATTGTTTTTAAGGGCCACTTAAACTTCCAGATTTGTTTCCATCACTAAAGTTCCTGAACCCCCCTCCCTTGCAAAAAATGGATTCGATAGCCTTCCTTTGGGGTATTGATGCCTGTTGCTGGACTATTGCGCCAATTTTGTCTTCCTTATCCTTATGCACATGGTATAACCTTAGCATGGAAATGTATCTATTCCACTTAATAGCATCCACCTCATAGTCCCAACATATCAATAGTTTTCCATTCTAGACGCTAAATTGTAGATAAATCAGGCAAGTCTATTTGAATTTAAAAGAAATACATCTCTGTGTAGTCTTTCTAGAAGACCCTCGGAGAGTGTACTTCACCTACTCAAGGTTCAAATCTCATGCTCACCCTTGTGCCTCTACATACTTTCCATATCAGACTGTTTCCTACCAAGGGGAAAGCATTTATCATTTCTTTTTTATGCAGATTGCCATTACATTTGTATGGGAAATATATTTCTTAGGTTATATCTTATTGAATGTTGTTGGGCATATATGGACTACCACGGTTAGATTTCTTTTTTGGGCTATACGTTATTGAATGTTGTTGGGCATATACTGCCCACGGTTAAATTTAAATCTAACCATGGGAAATATATACCCAACAACCATGGGAAGTATATGCCCAACAAAATTTAATAATGTATAGCCCAAGAAATAAAGCTAGCCTTATACAATTGGGGCTTAAAACCTGTTTTCCCCATACATATTTATGTGAATTCAGATTCTGGAGATTCCATCTCTCTATTGCCCCTAAATTTGCAGTGATTGTTTCTGCAAGTACATCAAGTGCGATAGGAATTTTTTTTGGGTTATGATTGTTCTGTTTTGCCATGATTTCACTCAGGTGTTTACAAGTAGTACAATCATCATAAACGTGGTTTCTAAATTGGCAATTTTTCTGGCATTTACTATCCTTCTTAACAGTGTTCAGCCTGTACTCTCAGGTAAGTGCCTTTTTTAACCGCAGTGACTATTACTATTATTTATTTGTGAGAAAACCCATATCTTGTATGTTTGGACTCTATCGCAAAGTGCAATATATAGTTTGTACGAATATGGGAAAAAACAAATCATTCAACCTTCATTACGAATAATTCATTCTCATTTTATAATTGAATAATATTATGCATCGATTAGGTATTTTTTTGGGAATATTAAAATAGTGATAGGTTTTATGTGCTTATCAAAATGATTGAAATGACAGGATTTCTGGCTTTATTGTCACATATTAAAACATTGAAGTAATAGATTCCCTATTTGTAACTTTAAGTAGGGAACATCGTAATAGACGGTTCTCTGCGCTTATCAAATATTGAAATAACAGTTTCTCTGTGCATATCCAGTATTGAAATGCCAGGTATTCTCGGGTTGTCGTTACAAATTTTATTTTTATAGCTAAACGAGCATTTTTTTTTTGACGTGATTTTCAGGAGTAGCGGTTGGATTAGGATGGGAAGCTTATGTTGTGTGGATCAACATGGGTTGTTACTATGTCATTGGAGTACCATTAGGGGTGCTGCTTGGCTGGGTATTCAATTTAAGTGTCTTGGTGAGTACACATTCTTTTCATTTGTGTGTTAATTTGCAGAGAGGAAATGTCCAAGGCAATGAAGGCCTATTGAACTAACACAACATTGCAAATAACAGAGTGAATTTACACTGCAGGGAATATGGTCAGGAATGATATGCGGGACAACCTTTACTTTGCATGAGGATCCAATGAGTAGGTTGGGTATCGTGTTGAGGGGCTTATGGGAACTGGAAATGACTTCATGGAACTGTCTCAAGTCCAATTTAATGGTGGGTAAAGTTATACATAACATATTTCTTAGATTTTCATAATAGATGACTTAAAATTGGTGATTTTATGTACACATGTATTCTTGTTGGGATTACTAAAATAATTAGTTTGTCCAGCTGATAAAGACCGTATCATCACTTGGTGCCTCAGAGAATGGGGAATTTAACTTAATGAATTCAACCCAGCAATTCACAGACAATAAATCTTTCTGGAAGTTGGGCACTTACGGTGATATTTAATGCTTAAATGGTCATGGAGGAATCTGGTTATAGTTTCTTTTTAATTTAGTGTCTGTCAAGAGAGTGTAACTCCTGCTTATAAGACTGTTAAACTCATATAAACCTGCCCTAGTGATGGTGAGAATTGGTGCCTCTGTATGCTAGCACCTGAAAACACATAATAGCGTTGTTCTGTTTCCTTAGTGAGAACAACTAGATCAAAATGGGTTGTTACTATGTCATTGGAGTACCGTTAGGGGTGCTGCTTGGCTGGGTATTCAATTTAAGCGTTTTTCATTTGTGTGTTAATTTGCAGAGAGGCCTATTGAACTAACACAACACCGCCAATAATAGAGTGAATTTACAGACTCTCTTATTCGCTTATATTACATATCGTTGTGACTGGGAACTAGAGGTGAAAAACACCAAAAATGAAACACTAACATGAAATCAAAAGCTTGTTATTGATAATAGTTACTCACTGATAATGGTTATGTATGTACTGATAAATTTGCAGGCAAATAAAGCTATTGATCATGTTAATACATGGTCTTCCGAAGATCCTGCTCAAATCACATCGCAGGAGGAGGTCTGTAAAACATATTTCAATAAATTTAGCATTATTAATGAGTCATTTGAATTGTTTAAGCATCGCAGCTTATGTTTGGCATTTTGTTTTGACAGTCCAGAGCAACCAGAAATGAAGATGGTTTTTGTCCCTAGATAAGATTTAAAGGTTTTTGAGATATTGAAATCCTATATTTCATAGATATGAATGAATGCGAGGGATATCAGTGCTTTCTGTGAGCCAGAAACAGAGAAAGAGAGGGGGGAATTGGAAAGGAATACTCAAATTCAGGTTTTCATGGAGCAGGGACATAAGTTGAGCAGCTCAAGTCGTATGGTGGCCAATTCTAAATATAAAGTATCTAGAGACAATGTGCAGCAACACCCAGATTTGGACAAGAATCAGACCAAGCCTGATTCCTTTCCTCTCCCAAATGTAAGAAAACTAGAATATATGTGTATAATCTTCTGTCAACAAAACATCCTTATGACAGCACTGGAATTAAGTGTAATGGGCAATCAATTATACATTCAGATGCATATACATTTTTGCTATTTTTTGTTATCAACGAAGCCAATTCCAATTATACAAAGGTGTTGAAATGGTGGAGCTAACCACTGGATATGAATTTATTTTTCCAGTATTTAATGTGATTCAACCTTTTCGATTTATATGTCAGAGATTAAACTCTCTTTGTAAGATGGAGAAATATTGTACATTTTTCTTTTACCTCATAATAGTCATGAAATGAAGTTCCAAATTATGAGGATCTTGTATGTTCAAATTCAATGGCATGAATTTATTTTCAGCAAATATAAGTGTGATGCCTTATTATTTTCAAGGTTGCTTTCAAGAATTGTTAAGTTTTGGGAAATTGTTTATTCACTTAGATTTAAAATGATTGCTGTTAGCTTTAAGAAAAATGGAATTTATTTTTTCTTTCCATAAAAAACAGATTTTAAGGTAATTAAAATCACTATTTGGGAACTTGAAATGTTGAAACCACCTTAAAATAACATTTAAAATGATTTGTTTATTTTTTTTTTAAATATTTGTTCATATCGTCTCTAGAGAGACAATAGTTTGAATTATGGACATATAGTCTCTATAGAGACAATACATTTTTTATCTCAGCTATTGTCCATAAATATACAAATGTTATTGTCTTTACAAAGACAAAAATTAAAGTGTCTCTACAGAGACAAATTGTAGACAAATGAAATTGTCTCTAGAGAGACAATAACGCCTATGTCTTTATAGAGACAATAATAATATGTGTTCTATATTGTCTTTATAGAGACAATTGTTTGAGACACTAATTTTGAGACAGTAATTTTGAGACAATTGTTTAAGACATTAATTTTGAGACACTAAATTTGAGATACCCGCTTAAAGACAATATTTAAGATGATACACAATTTTCTTTTTGTCTCTAATTAAGACAATACACTGTAAAATTGTCTTAAATATTGTCTTAAAACACCCCCACATGTAGTAGTGTGTGTCTTAATATTTTGACTCTGTTATGTATTAAGTATGAGAAAAGCATGTGTCTTAATATTTTGACTCTTTCATGTATTAAGTATTAGAAATGCATGTTTTGATATAACAATTAGGTAGAATTTTTTTTGTAATTCTAAGAGGTAAGTGGAAAAAATAGTGGAGCAATTTGTGGTGGGCATGTAAAACATTTCGTTACATGTTTTATAGTGAGTTACTCCACAACTCCTCGTCAAGTGTTAAACTTAGTAAAACAATTTCTTACAAGTTTTAGAGCTAGTTACGGGGCAACTCCTGGTGAAGTGTTAAACTCACTAAAACTGGAATTTTATTTCCAATGAATATACTCCTGGTGAAGTGTTAAACTCACTAAAACTCGAATTTTATTTCCATATGAATATATTTCTTGTGTTTTGAAATCATAATATAAAGTATAGTATGTTTCAATATCTTTAAGAAAATTTCACGAGGTAGTCTAGGTAGTCTCCTCTCCCTAATCTTTCACATGGTACTATGTGTTGAGGTAGTCTAGGTAGTCTCCTCTGCCTGATCTTTCACATGGTACTGTGTGTTGAGGTAGTCTAGGTAGTCTCCTCTGCCTGATCTTTCACATGGTATTGTTTACAATCGAAAATTGCAGCATCAAGCACAAGCTTGACTTATCCTCAATTACCTCAATTTAATGGAAAAACCATGACTATTGGGATATAACAATGAAGGCTTTGTTTTCTTCTCAAGATATATGGGGTTTGGTGGATAATGGGTTCCAAGAACCAACAGATGCAACAACATATAATGTTTTTACACGAGCATACAATGATTTTTTGAGGGACAACAGGAAGAAGGACTCAAAATATCTCTTCTGCATTTTTCAAGCAGTTCATGAAAGTATTTTCCCAAGGATTACAACAGAAATGCGGTCCAAGAAAGTATGGGATACCTCTAGACAACCTACCAATGCATGACAAAGTTGAAGACAACAAAATTAAAAATGTTGAGAACAGATTTTGAGACAATTTGTATGAAAGAGCCTAAGAATGTCAACTCATTTTTACACATGTAATTGGACTGGTTACTCAAATTAGGTCTCATGGTGAGACCGTTGAGAAACGAATAATAGTTGAGAAAATTTTGAGAAGTCTGCCAGCAATATTTGATGCCATTATTGTGGCCATAGAAGATACAAAGGATCTCTCCTAATATTCCATGGATGAGTTTCATGCATCATTGATGTCTCATGAACATAGAATGAACATAGCAAAAAAATCCTCATTCGAGCATGCCTTCAAGACACAAGTTTCATTTGGTCAAGGTAGAGGTAGAGGAAGATCAAGTACTAGAGAAAGAGGAAGAACCCCACACAGAGGTGGAAGGGGGCAGTAATCAAAATACAAGTCAAGGCCCAAGCCAAAATCAAGCACAAGGTCAAAGGTATCATAAACAGGAAATTTTTTTAGGATGGAATTTTATCTTAAAGTTTAGAAACCTTAGCGAATCTTACTAGTCCCTAATATCCAAAATCTAAAATGTTTGATGATAATTTTGTAAAAAATGTTTACATTTATAATTTGTTTTATATTAGACAATATCTAATATTGGTGACTTTTAAGGTAAAATAATTTTACACTGTGAAATTTGGGTAAATTCATTTTTATAAAAATGGAAATTGGCGAATCTTTTTTTAGACAAAGCATGGAATATTATCCCACCTGCAAATATTAACCCCTAAAATTTTCCTTGATCATAAATCTCAAGTTCAATGTCATTACTGTAAGAAGTACGGTCATTATGAAAATGAATGTAGAAAAAAGCAACATGAGATAAGTAACAAACCAAGTGCAAATTTCATAAAGGAAAATTAGAACCAAGATAGGATGCTTTTATTTTGTAATGTAGCACAAGAAAAAGAAAGAGATGTATTATTTCTAGATTCAGGGTGCAACAACCACATAATAGGGAACATACAAATGTTTTCCAATTTAGATGAAAGTGTGAAATATGAAGTGACATTAGGGACTGATAGCAAAGTCTCTGTCATGGGAAAAGGAAGACTCACCATTCTAACAAAGAAGGGAGAGAAGAAGTACATTACAAATGTCTATTTTTGAAGCATAACCTCATAAGAATTGGACAAGTCATGCGAAGGGGATACAATTTATTTTTCAAAAATGATAAGTGCACAATTTTGGATAAGTATCCAAGCAAATAATTGATTGCAAAAGTTCAGATGAGAAGAAATAGAATGTTTCCTCTTAAGCTAAAACCAGATTTGAAGGAAGAAGGTACTCAAGCACAACTATCAATGAATTCACAAGAGAATAAAGAAATGTAGCATATGTCACACAAGTGAACTTCAAGCATAAGTTAAAGATGAAAATTGGTTATGGCATTTGATATTTGGTCATCACAATTTTGGAGGTTTGAATTTGTTTCATAGGAAAGGCATGGTGAAGGGATTTTCAGTCATAGAGAAGCCATAAAACCTATGTGAATGATGCATATTGGGAAAACAACATAGAGAATCATTTCCAGCAGGAAATTCAATAAGGGAAAAGGAACCTTTGGAGATTGTCCATTCAGATTTATGTGGACCGATGTAGATACCATCAATTGGGGCAGTTATTATTTTTTGACTTTCGTAGATGATTATACAAGGGAGACATGGGTATACTTCCTAAAACAGAAAAGTGAATTGTTTGAATGCTTCTGCCAATACAAAGCTCTTGTTGAGAAGCAAAGTGGATATTGCATCAAAGTTTTGAGGACTGATAGAGGTGGTGAATACATCTCAAAGGACTTCCTATGTTTTTGCAGCGAACATGGAACTCACAAGCAGTTTACAACAAGGTATACACCTCAGCAAAATGGTATCACAGAAAGAAAAAATAGGACCATTATGGAAATGGAAAGGAGTGTGTTGAGAGAAAAGAATTTTCCATATGATTATTGGGCTGAAGTTGTCGCTTGTGAGCATATATTATTAATAGTTGTCCAACCAAAAGTGTCAAGAATATGGTTCCTAAAGAGGCATGGAGTGGAAGAAAGCATAGTGTCACCCACATGAAAGTGTTCGGATGTGTGGCTTATGCACATGTACCAGATGAATTAAGGAAGAAGTTGGACAAAAAGGGGGAGAAATGAATATTTTTTGGATATAATGATGAATCCAAGGCATACAAGCTCTACAATCCATCAACTAGGAAAGTCATAATCAATAGAGATGTGCAATTCATGGAAGAGGAAGCATGGGCTGGAATTTTAGAGAATACAATCAATGTTAAAACATGTATACCATAGGAATAGAAAGAGGAATTGACCGCAAAAAGTGATTCCTCAATGGTGACTCCTCCTACTCCTATTCAAGATCAACAAAGCAGTCACCAAGTGACACTATCAACAAATAATAGGACAATGTCACATAGTCAAGCACGTACTACTCCAAGCACACCACAAAGGCTCGCAATGCCATCTACCTCAAGCACAACATCAAGTTACATGTCAAGCCCATATTCTGCAAGCATAAGAAGACAAAAATTCAGAAATAAAGTGAAATTTATGAGAACAATGAAGTTGATAGTAGTTCTGGTCTAAATTCCTTATTTGCATTGTTTTGTCACATAGATGACCCAATCCATTTTGAGGATGCAGTCAAAAAAGAAAAACGAGTTGCGGTAATGGATGAAGAAATAGAAGCAATATAAAATAATGATACATGAGAGTTAGTTGACCTTTCGTAAAGAAAATAAGTCATTGGAGTGAAGTGGGTCTATAAGACCAAGAAGAATGTTGAAGGAAAGATTGAAAGGAACAAAGCAAGGCTAGTTGTCAAAGGATACAAACATCAACATGGGATAGATTATGCAGAGACATTTGTTCCACTCACAAGGATGGAGAATATACATATAGTGTTGCCAATTGTTGTGCAACATAAATGGAAAGTGTATCAAATGGATGTAAAATCCACATTCTTGAATGGAGTGTTGAAAGAGGAAGTATATGTTGTGCAATCACCTGGTTATGAGGTAGAAGGCCAAGAAGACAAGGTCTATAGGTTGAGGAAGTTTCTTTATGGGTTGAAGAAAGCACTATGTGCATAGTATAGCAGGATATATGCTTACTTGATGGTAAATTGCTTCGACAAATGTGACAGCGAGCTTACTCTCTACATGAAAGAGAGTGATGGGAAGATTCTTATTATTGTTTTATATGTAGATTATTTTATTTTTATAGGGAGTGATGGATTTCTCATTGTTGATTTCAAAGAAGTCATGAAAATTGAGTTTGAAATGATTGACGTGGGGTTGTTAATGTATTTTTTGGGTATAGAAGTGAAGCAAACAAAAAATGATATTTTTATTTCCCAAGAAAATATGTAGCAAACATTCTAGTGAGGTTTAATATGCAGAACAACAAGTCCGCACCTACTGCAAGTGTCACAGGGTTGAAGTTGAGCAAAGAAGATTGCAACAACAATGTCAATTCGAAATTATACAAAAGTATGGTGGGAAACTTAATTTATTTGACCACAACTAGGCCTAATACACATCTAATGATTCTTGGGGCATTGGTGTCTTATCTTCAGGATCTAGGAGATCTGCTTTGCTGCTAAATGAATATTTCTTTTGCGCGGTATTCGAATCCTAATAATTGTTGATGCTTGAGGGGTTGTCGAGTTCATTTTTTTTTGTTCGACAGGGCTTTCCCTCTGCTTGTCTTGAGGGTTGTTTTTTTCTTGCCTGATTTCTTGCAATTTAGAGTTTTCTGGAGAGTATTCTTCCTTGATGATAGTGTAATGTTCCTTTTGTGCTCCTTCCCACCATGTAGATCTATGGTGATTCTTTTTGGCAGAATTTTTCTGGGAGACTTTTGGGAAATTTTTGGCTAGATGGCCTGTCTCAAAGCAAGATCGACATCTAAAGATGACACTTTCATAGTCGAGTTTCTGGTTCCATACATAGTCTTTGCTTGTTAGGATTGTTTCAGCTGGGAATTCGGTGCTGAAGTCCATTTCTACACAAATGCGTGCATAGGTGGTTCTCACATATTCCTCTATTTTTGAGCACCTGTAGTAGAATTTCCCAATTGCATTTCCAATGGCTTTTAACAAGGAGAGATTCTAGAGATGCATAGGTAGGTTTGGCAGTCTAACCCAAACTGGTGCTGAGGTTATGACTGTTGTTGAGGGATTGAATGATGGGTTCCATGGCTTCATGAATAGGCCCAAGTTTTCCCAAAACCAAGGGTCTGAATCTAAAATGCGTTGTCTGCTTTCAGAATTTTCAAAATCTACTATAAAGAAACCCTTAGCAGAGGGGTAGATATTAATTTTATCAGAAATAACAGGATCCCATACCTCTGAGATCCAACTGTGGAGAGTTTTCAGTTGCGGCCAAAAGCCATTAAACCGGCAGATTAAGGCACTTTCAGAAAACTTCAAGGCCTCGTCCGGTGAGGCCTTGACCACCTGCACAGTGGGAGCTGGAGCTTCACTTACAATATGGGCAGGAGCTTGACTCTCAGAGGCAGACGAAACTGGGCTGGCAATTATCTTCGCGACGCTGGGAGCCATACTAGACCCAAAGGTGAAGAATCGTAGCTCTATAAGGTCGCAGAGCTAAATTGCGGAAGTAAACCTGCGAAAGTAATAGTCCGCAAAGCAGCACTGCAAACCCACAAAAATATTGATGCACTGCAGACCCACAGACCAAACCCACTCAAAGAAATTGGATCACCACAGACAATTGTATCATCTTAATTGTATCATTCCACAATTCTGAATCGCAGACCCGCAAACCCACACTGCAGACCAGTGACACTGCACCGCGGACCTTAGAGTTTGATGTTAAGAGTCATGAAGACACCCTAGAAGACACAATGGAAAGCAACCAAAAGGAGTTTAAAGTATGTCTCCGGCTACGATGTCTCCGATTTTTTTCAGCGAGAGGTCTTTGTCCCTCACGAAAATCTAGATACCCCGAGTACCCCAAGATCAGCCTCCTGCATCAGATACCTAATCGATACTGCCCACATGGATTCATGCAGAGGAATCACCGCAAATTCCCCTCGGCCGATAGCAATGTCAGATCTATTTGAGGGAAATTATCAGTGCAGAGACTCATCCCCACTGAAGCCGACTTCTACCCAATTCCACCAAAAGCCTCTGCCCGCCGCCACCAAGGTTCTGAAACGGTTCACAATTCAGACCCCTTCCTGGGCAGCTAAAACCGCCCGCATAATCGATTTCTGGAGCGACCTGGTCGAAAACAAGCACGACATGAACATAGCAGCGGACTCTGCAACCAGAATCTTCTCCTCCGACCTCAAACTGGAGATCGATTTGACTGCCAAACAGGCCCGTTGTAAAAGGGTCCGGTGGGAAGACCTGGGTGCCACGGAGCTGAAATGCCCGAGCCGTAGATGGGTAACGAGTTACTTGAAAGATCTTCAGTCTTGGTTGAGAAATGGAGGTTGGAAGGAAGAGGACATCTGTGATGTTATTAATAATTCCATGTCATGTTCGACAAGTTCTCTTCATCTCACCAAGATTTTTGTTGACAGACAGAATTACGTGGAGAATCTGGCTAACCTGTTTAATGTCCTTTCGGGTTCTCTGAGGAAAGGAGGATAGAGTCCCAAGGACATTGTTGAATGTTTCCACCATGATACCCATTCTGGGGAGACTCCGAAGTCCCTCGAATTAGAATTAAGGAACTTTTCCTAAGTACTGGCAGGACTATTGCAAATCGATTCCAATTAATTTTAGGGAGGGAAGTTGGTGATGGAATTTGCTTTCATATTAAACAATTTTTGTTTCTATATCTTCCGCAAAGCTTTGTTTTTGTTGATGGAAATTCTAGAGATAGAAATTGGTCATGAGACTTTTTAGAGAGGAAAGTTGGTGATGGAACTTGCTTTCATATTGTTTGTATCTTCCTGCCTTACTGGCTAAACAATCTCTGATTCTACTACTGGCAAAACAATCTCTGTTTCTATACCTTCTGGAAAGTTTTGTTGTTGTTGATGGAAATTCTATAGACAGAAATTGGCCATGAGAATTTTTAGGGAAAGAAGTTGGTGATGGAACTTGCTTTCATATTGCTTGTATCTTTCTACACTATTGGCCAAACAATCTCTGTTTCTATACCTTCTCCAAATTTTTCTTGTTGTTGATAGAAATTCTAGAGACAGAAATTAGGAATGAGACTTGTTTTCATATTGCTTGTATTCTCTTATACTACTATCAAAACAATCTCTATTTCTGCACCTTCTCCAACTTTTTTTGTTGTTGATGGGAATTCAATAACGCTTTGTAAGTAATCCTCAAGATGTTTACTACCCCGTTTCCCTTTCAGGCGTATTGTCCATTGCAGTTTTGGAGTTTTAATACATATTGGTCTCTGAGATTTTTTTTATGTTACAGAAACAATTGACTGTAAAGAGTATGCTTTCAGAGAAATATTGCTGCAGTATATACGCGTACAATACATAGCATTAATTCACTAAAATGATTGATCAGAGTAAAGATTATTTAGAAAACGATGGTAAATGATTGTTGGGTCAACTTTTCTTTGAAGGTCGTGTCCACTTCTTTGAAGATATGATTGGGAATTTTGTTGGATCCGGTCCGAGTCACTTCTGTCACATGTATCATGTTATCATTATATTTTGTTAGAATGTGTAATTCCTACTTGTCCAGTTGTGACTCTCTATGAATAGAGTCTGTTCCTATTTCCTAGGTTAGCTAAAACTAGTTTCCTTATTTGGTGTGAGGTTGAGATATTCACTCAACCAACTTATTGTACGTCCAAGATAGATTTCCTATCTTGAGACTCATTCTTGTATAAATGTGTGTAATCTATTTTATCAATAATATAGTTTGCATATTCACATTTTATTTTGGTATCGGAGCCATAAAGCCCTGGACCTCGGCCCCTCCTGGGCTGAGGGAAATAGAAGAGAGAGATTGATTCCCGTGGGTTTGACTCCGTTGCAAAGGTTGCTTTGCTGCCAGAGCGTCTGCTCAAGTTGCTATTCAATCCGAGCATGGATCACAACGTGTGTTGGTGTTTTTAATCTGCCTCGGCTGTAGCGTGGGGTTTGTGAAATTTGGTACGCAGACAGACAGCGAACAGTTTTGCTGTGTTGGTTGTTGTTGGTCGAGTTTTTTTTTAATATTGAGTGCGAATTTCTGCGAGTATTTCATTTAAGTTTTTTTGGTGCATATTGACCTCACTGCTGCGTATTAAACCGAGAAACGGAGAAGAAAAGGCATATGCAAGGCACTGGAAGAATGACTGCATACGGTGTTATGTTAAATACACCCGACTTTGACTGCATACGGTGTTAATGCCAATTTTCTTTGCATGAATGCTGAAATCTTGCCATGATTTATGTCTGTAAAATTTCAACGAAATCCATGAGAATGTTTCTGCGGAGAATTTAGTGGAATTTGCAGGTTTTCTTCTTAAAAAAACCAAAATAATTGGTACAGTGTAGCTTATTTGTCTGATTTTGGCGGAGAGAAAGCTTCCGCGGACAATTTATTGGACTCACGCTTAATGGAGGGAATTTCTGTGGCGAATTTGTGAGGTTTTCGTTCAAGTTTTCGTTTATAGTGTCTTCGATCTAATTCCAGAGCTCAGACTCGCAGTTCCTGGCCTTCTAAAGATTCCTGCATATCGAATTTTAGGATACCGAACTCGATCAAATGCACTAAAATTCTCGTATTCGAATGCTTCAGTATGATGGAGAGTTAAAGCTTCCGGCTCATTATCTTGTTTCCCCACCAGATATCGATAGAACATCAGGAGAATATCTTGTCCACAATGGGATACGGACATTTGCATGCAGTGAAACTGTAAAATTCGGTCATGTTACATTTTTCTGGAACGGCAACCGGTCTGGATTATTTAACGAGGAACTGGAGGAATATGTGGAAATCCCAAGTGATTCAGGAATCACATTCAATGTCCAGCCAAAAATGAAGGCCTTGGAAATTGCTGAAAGAACAAGAGATGCCATATTGAGTGGCCGTTATGATCAGGTTCGTGTGAATCTGCCAAATGGTGATATGGTAGGCCACACTGGCGATATAGAGGCAACAGTTGTTGCGTGTAAAGCTGCTGATGAGGCTGTAAAGATTATTCTTGATGCAATAGAACAAGTTGGCGGCATCTACCTTGTTACTGCAGATCATGGAAATGCCGAGGATATGGTGAAAAGAAACAGAGCAGGTCAACCGGCAAAGGATAAGGATGGGAAAATTCAAATTCTGACTTCTCATACTCTTTCCCCAGTGCCAATTGCTAAAGGAGGGGCGAGTCAGAGGATAATATATTGGCTCATATGTGTTTAATTATGGTAAGTATTTTTGGATTATTTAAACAAAACTTTTATTGAGTTTAGCCAACTCAATGGGTGGTGATGTTGTTAGAATTGGCTACTCTAGCAAATTACACCTATATGAATATGGAAATCCAATATAATTGGTGGAAAATGACACTAAAGATGCCAATGATAAATTAAAAAGATGAAGGAAAGGAGAAGCAACATTTAAAGATGATGGACAACGAAAGTAAAAGTTTTTTACGGGTCATCCGATAAAACCCCGATGAAAGAAGAGCATGGTTACGGGTCATCCGATAAAACCCCGATGATGGAAGAGCATGGTTACGGGTCATCCAATAAAACCCACGTTGGAGGGGGATATGTGGATACAGGTACATGTATGCAGTGATAATGGTTGACAGAACCATGTATACGAAGGACATCCTATGAGACTAGCGGTTGCAGCGGTTGGTACCCATGCATTCCGGTGGATGGTTGCTCCTTTATATGGACGTCGACATATTCTTTGTTATGTTTGATCACAACTAGATTTTGTGAAGTGATATCGAGACAAGTAGTCATTAAGGGGGTGTGTTAGAATGTGTAATTCCTACTTGTCCAGTTGTGACTCTCTATGAATAGAGTTTGTTCCTATTTCCTAGGTTAGCTAAAACTAGTTTCCTTATTTGGTGTGAGGTTGAGATATTCACTCAACCAACTTATTGTACGTCCAAGATAGATTTCCTATCTTGAGACTCATTCTTGTATAAATGTGTGTAATCTATTTTATCAATAATATAGTTTGCATATTCACATTTTATTGGTTGCACATATTCAGGTTTGTTTCCCCGTTTTCAGGAAGATTAGGTATGTGAGTTTCCTATATAAGTGTGATGTAATTGAGCAAAGAAATTCATTGTGTTGAAAAAAAAAAAAAAAATCAAATTTGAAGTTTTTAGAAGTCAGTTAGGTATTGTAGACAATCCATTTCTCCATTAAGGGAGGATGTGAAAATAATGCAGAAATAGAATTAGTTGTGAGTGGTTGAACGAGAGGGTGTAATTAGGAATTGGTTGCACATATTCAGGTTTGTTTCCCCGTTTTCAGGAAGATTAGGTATGTGAGTTTCCTATATAAGTGTGATGTAATTGAGCAAAGAAATTCATTGTGTTGAGTGAGCTTGTCTCACGTTTGCTGGTGTTTTATAGCTGTGTTTGTTTTGTTAATTTATTTTCTATCACATGTATCATATTTTCTATTACATATACATTATTATTACTATAATTTCTAGTTAAGGGTTGAATAGTGGGAATATCTATTGTGGATTATTAGGTTAGGGTATGATTTGTTATTTAGAATTTTTGAAATTGAAAAATATGAGATGCTTTTTAATCTGTTTCAATTTATATTTTATTAATATATTTTTTTATCACATGTATTATATTTGAGGACTTGTCTACTTAGAAGTGGTTGGATTTAGGGTAAAAAATTTTAATTTTTTTTGGAGTACTAGTGTTTGAATCAGATTTTTAGTGATGGAAATGGATTCATCTACCATAAAAAATTTCTAAGTCACTCAAAATATTGAAGTTTGATAGCTATAACTTGGATTTACAAAAATCTCTACCGAATTTTCTTAAAATCTTACTAGAATTTCGATGGTTTTCAAGACAAAGAAACAATTTAACACCATATTTTCTATTAAATATAATTTATAATTAAGAGTTGAGCCATAAAAATATCTATTGTGGATTATTAAATTAAGTATAGTATGTTATTTAGAATTTTTGAAATTGAAAAAAATGAAATAGATTTTGATATTTTAAGAAATATTTTAATATAATTTATTTGAGTGCAATCTACCTAATACCTAAAAAATACTTTATCATGTAACTTCAAACCAAAATCTCTTAAAAATGAAATTTTAAATCAAAATTCACATAAATTTCAATACAAAATACTCATTATTATCATGATCATAAACTAAAATTTTTTAAAGTGAAATTTTAAATAAAAATTCTCATAAATTTTAATACAAAACACTCATTATTTAAGACAAAACACTCATTATTATCATTGTCAATATCGTTGTTTATTCTTGAATACACATTTATTATTACTTTTTGTTGTTATTTTGTTACTTGTTTTCTTTTTATTAATGTGTTTTTTGTTACTTGTTTTTTTTTTTTAAATTAATGTGTAATTGAGTGAGGGCACTATATTTTTAGTCTAATGGTTTACTAATAATGTAATTTGATTTTTTAAGGTAATAAAAATTTAATTTCAAAAATTCATTTTTTTTTTTAATTTTATAATATTTTATAATAATTATTTTAATTTATTTAATTTTCCTTCCAATTATTTAAAAAAAAATAATGGGATGATAGATGAACTAAAGTTATTATGATATTTAAATAATTATTGAAAATTAAATTTAAGTAAATTATTTTTAATTTTAAAATTTTTTAGATATGTTTAATTTTTTCAGAACATTTTTAAGTTGTAAATCCATATTATTTCAATATATAGTATAACAAGAATAATAAGAGTCTTAAAAAAATCTTTCTTCTTATCTCGAAACCAAGTTTTTCACTAATTTATAATTGTTGCCAAGTCTATAATAAATGTTCATCTACCATTATCTCAATACTATAGTTTTAGTTAAACTTGCGAAAAAGTCAATTTGAGATGTTTATATGAAATCACTTCTTCCATAATATTATTATTAAGCATGGACTCTTAGAAAGTATAATCATTATCAATGTTACTTTCTTCAATTAGTTTGACAAGTTTAAATACTTATTCAATACTTTTCTTTAATATTATTATTAAGTATGAACTCTTAAAAAGTATAATAATTATCAATGTTACTTTCACTTAGTTTAACAAGTTTAAATACTTATTTAATACTTTTCTTTTTTTAATAAGAATCTTTAAATACTTGTATTAAGAAGAAACAAAAAAAAACCATTTTTAAAAATTCATGAGGAATTCTAGATGCTAATTTTTAAAGAAACAAGACTTAGCTTTAGCTAATAAGAATTTGGAAAACAAAAACCATTTCTAAAAATTCATGAGGAATTCCCTTGTAAAATTAATCCGAAGCACGAGGTTAAATAGACTTACAACAACCATATATGTGATAGATGTGTAAATAAACCAATTAGATATTTTACAGCTTGCTTGTTTGCAGGATAAAGGACATGGATTAAATGAACTTATGAGAAGTCAAGTGACATATTGGTGAAATGACATTTATTTGGCTGAGATAGAAAAATATTTTTTACAACCGCCCATCTTGTGTCTTAATATTTTGACTCTGTCATGCATTAAGTATTAGAAATGCATGTGTCTTAATATTTTGACTCTGTCATGCATTAATTATTAGAAATGCATGTTTTCATATAACAAGTAGGCAGAATTTTTTTTTGTAAGTCTAAGAGGTAAGTGGAAAAAATAGTGGAGCAATTTGTAGTGGGCGTGTAAAAAATTTCGTTACAGGTTTTACAGTGGGTTACTCCACAACTCCTCGTCAAGTGTTAAACTCAGTAAAACAATTTGTTACATGTTTTAGAGCGAGTTACTCGGCAACTCCGAGTGAAGTGTTAAAATCACCTGGTGAAGTGTTAAAATCACTAAAACTGGAGTTCTATTTCCATATGAATGTATTTTTTATGTTTAGAAATCATAATATAAAGTATAGTATGTTGCGATATCTTTAAGAAAATTTCAAGTTTGATTGACACTATGTTGAGGTAGTCTAGGTAGTCTCCTCTGCCTGATCTTTCACATGGTATTGTTTACAATAAAAAATTGCAGCATCAAGCACAAGCTTGACTTATCCTCAATTACCTTAATTTAATGGAAAAACCATGAATATTGGGATATAACAATGAAGGCTTTGTTTTCTTCTCAAGATATATAGGGTTTGGTGGACAATGGGTTCCAAGAACCAATAGATGCAACAACATATAATGTTTTTACACAAGAATAAAATGAGTTGTTGAGGGACAACAGGAAAAAGGACTCAAAATATCTCTTTTACATTTTTCAAGCAGTTCATGAAAGTATTTTCCCAAAGATTTAAACATAAATGAGGTCCAAGAAAGTATGGGATACCCTCTAGACAACCTACCAAGGCATGGCAAAGGTGAAGACAACAAAATTACGAATTCTGAAAAGAGATTTTGCGAAAATTTGTATGAAAGAGCTTGAGAATGTAGACTCATTTTTACACATGTAATTGGAGTGGTTACTTAAATCAGGTCTCATGGTGAGACCATTGAGGAAAGGAGAATAGTTGAGAACATTTTGAAAAGCCTGCCAGCAATATTTGATGCAATTTTTGTGGCCATAGAAGATACAAAGGATCTCTCATAATATTTTGTGGATGAGTTTCATGCATCACTGATGTCTCATGAAAATAGACTGAACATAGAAAAAAAATCCTCATTCGAGCATGCCTTGAAGACACAAGTTTTATTTGGTCAAGGTAGAGGTAGAGGAAGATCAAGTGCTAGAGAAAGAGGAAGAACCCCACACAGGAAGCAATCAAAATACAAGTCTAGGCCCAAGCCAAAATCAAGCACAATGTCAAAGGTATCATAAACAAATTTTTAGAATGGAATTTTATCTTAAAGTTTAGAAACCTTAGTGAATCTTACTTGTCCCCAATATCCAAAATTTAAAATGTTTGATGATAATTTTGTAAAAATGTTTACATTTATAATTGTTTTATATTAGACCATATCTAATATTGGCGACTTTTAAGGTAAAATAATTTTATACTATGAAATTTGGGTGAATTCATTTTTATAAAAATGGAAATTGGTGAATATTGTTTTAGACAAAGCATGGAATATCATCCCACCTGCAAATATTAGCCCCTAAAATTTTCCTTGATCATAAATCTCAAGTTCAATGTCATCATCGTAAGAAGTATGGTCATTATGAAAATGAATGTAGAAAAAAGCAACATGAGATAAGTAACAAACCAAGTGCAAATTTCATAAAGGAAAATTAGAACCAAGATAGGATGCTTTTAGTTTGTAATGTAGCACAAGAAAAACAAAGGGATGTATGATTTCTATATTCAGGGTGCAACAACCACATAATAGGGAACATAGAAAATTTTTCCAATTTAGATGAAAGTGTGAAATATGAAGTGACATTAGGGACTGGTAGCAAAGTCTCTGTCATGGGAAAAGGAAGATTCGACATTCTAAAAAAGAAGTGGGAGAAGAAGTACATTACAAATGTCTATTTTTTCCATCGTTTGAAGCATAACCTCATAAGAATTGGACAAGTCATGCGAAAGGGATACAATTTATTTTTCAAAAATGATAAGTGCACAATTTTGGATAAGTATCCAAGCAAATAATTGATTGAAAAAGTTCAGATGAGAAGAAATAGAATGTTTCCTCTTAAGCTAAAACCATATTCGAAGGAAGAGGGTACTCAAGCACAACTATCAATGAATTCATAAGAAAATGAAGAAATGTAGCATCTGTCACAAAAGTGAACTTCAAGCATAAGTTAAAGATGAAAATTGGTTATGGAATTTGATATTTGGTCATCTCAATTTTGGAGGTTTGAATTTGTTGCATAGGAAAGGCATGGTGAAGGGATTTTCACTCTTAGAGAAACCATACAGTCTATGTGAATGATGCATATTGGGAAAACACCATAGAGAATAATTTCGAATAGGAAATTCAATAAGGGAAAATGAACCTTTGGATATTGTCCATTCAGATTTATGTGGACCGATGTACACACCCTCAATTGGGGCAGTTATTATTTTTTGACTTTCGTAGATGATTATACAAGGGAGACATGGGTATACTTCCTAAAACAGAAAAGTGAATTGTTTGAACAGTTCTGCCAATACAAAGTTCTTTTTGAGAAGAAAAGTGGATATTGCATCAAAGTTTTGAGGACTGATAGAGGTGGTGAATACATCTCAAATGACTTCCTACGTTTTTGCAGTGAACATGGAATTCAAAAGGAGTTTACAACAAGGTGTACACCTCAGCAAAATGGTGTCACAGAAACAAAAAATAGGACCATTATGGAAATGGAAAGGAGTATGTTGAAAGAAAAGCATTTTCCAGATGATTATTGGGCTGAAGTTGTCGCTTGTGAGCATATATTATTAATAGATTTCCAACCAAAAGTGTCAATAATATGGTTCCTAAAGAGGGATGGAGTGGAAGAAAGCATAAAGTCACCCACATGAGAGTGTTCGGATGTGTGGCTTATGCACATGTACCAGATGAATTAAGGAAGAAGTTAGACAACAAGGGGGAGAAATGCATATCTTTTGGATATAGTGATGAATCCAAGGCATACAAGCTCTACAATCCATCAACCAAGAAGGTCATAGTCAATAGAGATGTGCAATTCATGGAAGAGGAAGCATGGGATGGAAGTTTATAGAATAAAATCAATGTGAAAACATGTATACCACAGGAAGAAAAAGAGGAATTGACCACAGAAAGTGATTCCTCAATGGTGACTCCTCCTACTCCTATTCAAGTTCAACAAATCAGTCACCAAGTGACACCGTTAACAAATAATAGGACAATGTCACATAGTCAAGCAAGTACTAATCTAAGCACACCACAAAGGCTCGCAATGCCAACTACCTCAAGAACAACATCAAGTTACATGTCAAGCCCATCTTTCGCAAGCATAAGAAGACAAAAATTCATAAATTTAAGTGAAATTTATGAGAAAAATGAAGTTGATAGTAGTTCTGGTCTAAATTTCTAATTGCATTGTTTTGTCATGTAGATGACCCAATCCATTTTGAAGATGCAGTCAAAAAAGAAAAATGGGTTGCGACAATGGATGAAGAAACATAAGCAATATAAAAGAATGATACATGAGAGTTAGTTGACCTTTCGTAAGGAAAACAAGTCATTGGACTGAAGTGGGTCTATAAGACCAAGAGAAATGTTGAAGTAAAGATTGAAAGGAATAAATCAAGGCTAGTTGTCAAAGGATACAAACATCAACATGGGATAGATTATGCAGAGACATTTGCTTCACTCAAAAGGATGGAGAAGATACATACAGTGTTGTCAATTGTTGTGCAACATAAATGGAAAGTGTATCAAATGGACGTAAAATCCACTTTCTTGAATGGAGTGTTGAAAGAGGAAGTATATGTTGCGCAATCACCTGGTTATGAGGTAGAAGGCCAAGAAGACAAGGTCTATAGGTTGAAGAAGTTTCTTTATGGGTTGAAGAAAGCACTGCGTGAATGGTATAGCAAGGTATATGCTTACTTGATGGAAAATTGCTTCAACAAATGTGATAGCGAGCCTACTCTCTACATGAAAGAGAGTGATGGTAAGATTCTTTTTATTTTTTTATATGTAGATGATTTTATTTTTATAGGGAATGATGATTTTCTCATTGTTGATTTCAAAGGAGTCATGAAAAGTGAGTTTGAAATGACTGACCTGGGGTTGTTAAGGTATTTTTTGGACATAAAAGTGAAACAAAAAAAAAATGATATTTTTATTTCCGAAGAAAATATGTAGCAAACATTCTAGTGAGGTTTAATATGCAGAACAACAAGCCCGCACCCACTCCAACTGTCACAGGGTTGAAGTTGAGACAAGAAGATTGCAACAACAATGTCAATTCGAAATTATGCAAGAAGTATGGTGGGAAACTTAATTTATTTGACAACAACTAGGTGTAATACACACCTAATATAATCCATGCAATGAGTTTGATGATAAGATTCATGGAGACACCCAAGGAGACATAATGGAAAGCAACCAAAAGGAGTTTAACCATGCAGAAAAGACTAACCATCATATTTGCATTGAAAAGGCGAAGGTCATTGCTAGGATTGACCATTTCCATCATCGTAAGTTAAGAGAGGCCTTAGAAATCGAAAAAAGACCCCTTAATCTCAACAGAGATGATGGTTGGAACATTAGCAGGTGTTGGATACCTACCTTATGTCCCTGATTTTCTTTAATTTTGGCTCTCTCTCTTTTTTTCTTTTTTCCTTTTTTTTAATAATTAATTAATTAATTAATTAATATTTATATTTATATTTATTTTTTTATTTTATCTTTTTATTTTTTATTTATTTATTTATTTATTATATATTTTATATTATATATTCTTTATATTTTTATTTTTATTTTATTTATTTTTTATTTTTTGAAAGGGTGAAAGTTTGATATTTTATTTATTATTTATTATTTTTTACTTTATTTTATTCTATTTTTATTTTTTATTATTATAGTTATATTTATATTTATATTTATATTTTATTTTATTTATTTATATTTATATTTATTTATTTATTTTTTAACCTCTCACTTTAATTAATAAATAAAATTGATATATAAAAAATAATTATAACTAATAAGTTTACTAATTTATTAACTAAGCGAATAAATTTATTAATTGGTTTAACAGTAGGAGGGAACTAGCTGTTACTAATTAAAAATATTTTATTAAAAAGTCAAACTAGCCGTTTAGAAAATGACTAGTTTAACCATCTCTACATCTATTTAAGCTTATTGATTTGAGCTTATTGATTTGATCTGATCTCTCACCTAGTCCTGATGATGAACCACACTGGTTGGTTCGAAACACGTCGGCAACGTTCCATTATATGTGATTATTACCGAAAGAGATTTTACAATTTTATATGGATCACAGAAGCATAGATTCTAAAAATAGAGTTTAAAGTATGTCAATTGGACATAGTATGGTATTTTGTACACTTCTACAAATGATTTTAGGGTAGTTAGTTACACAGACAACGACTAGGAAGAAGTGTTGATGACAGAAAGATCACATGAGGATATTTTTTTCATTTAGGTTTGGGAGCCATTTCATGGGTCTCCAAGAAGCAACCGATAGTGTCATTGCTAACAACAAAAACTGAATATGTTGCTGCAACAGCAACAATGTATCAAGAAGTTTAGATGAGAAGAATGTTGAGGGATCTATGTCATGAACAAGAGGGAACAACATCTACTTTATGTGACAATAATTTTGTAATTGCACTATCAAAGAATTCTATTTTTCACAAGAGGACCAAGCACATTGACATTAAATATTATGTTATAAAAGAATTGGTTAACAATGTTGAGATTGGGTTGCAGCAATGTAGGTCACAAGAAAAATTTGCACCCATATTCACAAAGCCATTGGCACCTGAAAATTTTGTTTACCTTAGATATTGTTTCAGAATTGTCTATGATGACAGTTGTGATTAAAGGGGAGTGTTAGAAAATTAATCTCAACCATCACGTTAAATAGAATGGCAACAACCAAAAGTGTGATATACTTCTAAATCAACAAAATAGATATTTTACAAATTGCAAATTTTGTTTGTATGCTGAAGGACATGGATTAAATGAAGTTATGAGTGGGTAAATTCAAATGAGATTTTAATGCAAATATGGTGAAACTTTTCCGTAATTGACATATGTATTCCACAACAGAAAATTATTTTTGTACAATCAGACATCCTCTCTCTTAATATTTTGACTCTCATGAATTTATGTATTATAAATGTATGTTTTGATATAAAAACTTGGTAAAAAAAAATTTTATATAGTGGCGGAATTTTGAGAGGTCAAGTGGAGAAAATCGTGGAGAAAATCGCCTGGGTTGTTAAAAACAATTTGTTAGAGAGAAATTTGTGGTGGGTAGTTAAAAACAATTTGTTAGGGTTTTACAGTGAGTTACTCCTCTACTCCTGGAGTTTTACTTGGTGAAAGAACCCCAACTTCCATAATGTATTATAAATGTATGTTTTGATATAAAAATTTGGTAAAAGTTTTTTTTTGTATACTGGCTGAAGTTTGAGAAGTTTGAGAGGTCAAGTGGAGAAAATAGTGGAGAAAATCGCCTAGAAATTTCTAGTGGGTTGTTAAAAACAATTTGTTAGAGAGAAATTTCTAGTGGACAGTTGAAAACAATTTGTTAGAGTAAAGACAATTTGTTAGGATTTTACAGTGAGTGACTCCTCTACTCCTTACTCCTCTACTCCTGGAGTTTTACTTGGTGAAAGAACTCTAACTTCCATGTGAATGTATAGATTATAGTATGTTGCTATATCTTTATGAAAATTTCATACCTCACTTTTACCTCAATTACTGTGATTTATTATGTTATGTTGTGAGAATGAAAATTTCACGTCTATTTTCACCTCAGCTACTTTGATTCACTATGTTATGCTGTGAGTAAATTTGTTTGAGTTTTAGCTCCATTTCAGTTTCGGAAGTCAATTTTTATTTATCTCAGCCCCTCTGGGTTGAGGTAGTCTCCTTGCCACATCTTTCACAAATTCTAAATGCCATTTTTTAAAGAAACGAAACTTAGCTTCCGCTAATAAGAATTTGGCTCAGATAATTTTACACAAAAACAAATGAAAAACGATTGTAGATTTCCAGCCAAGCCACTTCCTGTGGCATGTATCATGCTATCGTTATCGTTATATTTTCTATCACATGTATAATATTATCACTATAATCTATAATCTAGTTGAGGTCTGGTTAATGGGGGCATTTACCTCGTTTCGAACCAGTGATTATTATGTGTTTTGTGGAATTTCTGGAATTGAAGTGATAGAATGGGTTTTAAGATCCTTTAACACAAAATATTTAAATACAACCCTAGTTTAAACAACAACTTAAATGTAATCTAGAGCTTCAAAATACCCTATACCTTCAAATTAAATACCCATAAAAATTCAATCTTAAATAAATAAATAATACTCGTTATTTTTATCATAGTAAAGTTAATTTTAATATAAGGTATTCATTATTATTAATGTTATAGTTTTCTATTCATTATTATCATTATAGTGGTTTATTTCTTAATATTTATGTATGACTATTAATTTAATAATTTTTTTTTTAAATTTTATAATATTTTAAAATTAATATTTTTATTTATTTTTATTTTTTTTCAATTATTTAAAAAAAATTGGATGTTAATGATAGTTGGATGAACATTATTTTAATATTTATATAATCATTACAAAATAAAATTGAGTAATTTTTTTTTCCAAAGAAAAAATCTTAATTTCCATTATATAGTATATTGAAAATTACATGTTGTAGTTGCTACATATGAAGCATATGTCAAATTGTGATTGTAATCACAAGTAATAGTGTAGTGTCTGTTGTCATAAATATATAACATGAGAGTTCATATAAAGTAACAAAAAATGACCTAGTATGTGTAGAAGGAAAATATGTTCGACAGTATAAGTAGCAAAAATAAGGAGTCTGTCAAAATAGTTGATATATATCATGTTGCCTTATCTTCAAGTTGTTGCTACTCTATAAAAGGCTGGTGATAGTGCTTATAAAAAAAAAATTCCCAGTTGTTCCTTAATCAACAATCGACCATGTGGTAGTTGTGTGGCTTCCTTGGAAAGACTATCATAAATCTAGTTCCTCCCCTTGAAAATAGGATGACATGTAATAAATTTAAATTGTGCCTTAAAATTGATTATCTCGTCCAAAATTCCTCTATGTGCGCACATGACATTCTGACTAAATATTGAACCAATTTATAACCAACACTGTTACCGATGAAATAGGTAACCACACTGTTACCTACTTTTTTTTGGTAGCATAAAAAACACCCGATTTTGAAAAGTGGTGATGCAGAATCACCCCCTTTTTTTTTGTGCACATTTTTGACACTCTAATATTTTTATTTATGAAGTATGAATATTTATTTTAAAATGTTAGTGATTTTCATGCTAATTTTGAAACGTATTGATGCAACATCAACTTTTTTTTAGAGCGGTGATTTTCATGCTAATTTTGAAACGTATTGATGCAGCATCAACCTTTTTTTTAGAGTAGTGATTTTATTTATTTATTTATTTCTAAGTTATTAAAAAAAACATATAATTAAAAAAATTTAAAATTTAAAATAGAAAATTTAAAAATAATTAAAATTGCAAAATTAAAATTTAGATAAAAAAATAAAATACAAAAAGAAAAAATTAAATTTAAAAATTTAAATTAAAATAATAATAATAATAAGAAAAAAAATACAAATTATAAAATTAACAAAAAAAAAAAAAAAAAAAAAATAAAATTGAAAAAGAATAATAAAATAAAAGAATTAAAATAAAAAAACTATCATTAAAAAAACAAAAAAAATTGAAAAAAAACACGTGCAAATAATTAAAAAACAAATATCCATAAATTTACATTTTTTTTTTTTTAAAATAAAACAATTTTTAAATTTTTAAAATGAAAAACTAAATAAACTAAAAGATTAAAAAAATTAAATTAAATTAAATTAAAATTTAATAAATTTAATAAATAAATTTTAAATTTTAAAAAATAATTAATCTAAAATATTAAATTTAAAAACAAAATTTAAAAAAACACAAAAAAAATTAAAACAAATTAAATTTAAAATAAAAAATTTGAATTAAAAAAAAAAAAAAAAATTAATTTTTTGAAATTAAAAAAAAAATAAAAAAAAATAAAAAAAAAATATTAAAAAATTAAAAAAATTAAAAACAAAAAAGAAAAAAATCAAATTAAAAATAATAATAATAATAATAATAATAATAATAATAATGTTACGAATTAAAAAACAAAAAAAAGAGAGAATTTTTTTATCGTGGTGGCGCCGCCAATCGGCCTCCCGCCGTGGGAGGCCGATTTTTGTCGTGAGAGGCCGATTCCTGAAATCGCCTTCCCGCTGCGAGAGGCCGATTCCCGGAATCGCCCGGCCGATTCCAGGAATCGGCCTCGCGTCGCCGGAGGGCGATTCCCGGAATCGGCCTCTCGCCGCCGGAGGCCTATTCCCAGAATCGCCCTCCCGCCGCGAGAGGCCAATTCCAGGAATCGGCCTCCGCCACCACCTGGGTGGGAGGCCGATTGGTGGCACCACCACGATCAAAAAATTCTTTTTTTTTAAATATATATATATATATATATATATATATATATATATATATATATATATAATTTGATTTATTTTTATTTTTATTTTTATTTTTTAAATTCAAAAAATTTAATTTTAATTTTTATATTTGAAATTTAATTGATTTTTTTTTTTAACTTTTTAAATTTTTTTTTTTATTATTAAATTTTATGTTTAGTTTTTTCATTTAATTTTTTAAAATTTAATAAATTTTGTATATTTTTTTTAATTTATTTGAATTTAATATTTTTTTTTAATTATTTTTTTAATTACATAAATTTTTTATATATATTTTTTTATTTCAATTAAAATTGTATATTTAAAATGAGATTTTTTTTTTTAAATAAACTTTTTTTTTTAAATTAAACTTAATATTTTCAAATTAATTTGTTTTTTATTTTATTTTTTATTTAATTTATTTTTTTCAATTTTTCATTTCTAATTGATTTTTAAAGTTTTTTTGTTTTTTGTTTTTTTTTTTTTTTAATTTCAAAAATTATTTGTTTATTCATTTATTTATTAAAATTTAATATATATATTTTTTAAAATTTAATTTATTATTTAAATATTAACATTTTTTTTTTAAATTTAATAAAATCATATATATATATATATATATATATATATATAATTTCTTATTTTTTAAAATTTATTTGTTTTTTTAATATATATATTTTCAAATTTAATATTTTTTTTGTATTTTATTTTTCATTTTTTATTTTTAATTAATAACTAATGTATGTTTTTTTTTTAATTTATTAAAATTTAATATATTTTTTTAAATTTAATTTTTTATTTTAAAATCTATTTATTTATTATTATTATTATTTTTAATAAACATTTTCTTTTTCTTTTTTAAATTTAATTTCTATATTTTATTGTTTATAATTTCTTTCTTTTTTTTAACTCTTTTTTTTTTTAATTTAATATTTTTATTTTGTTTTTATTTCTATATATTTTGAAATTTTAATCTTTAGATTATTATTTTTTTTTCCTTTAAATTTTAGATTTTTTTAATGTTTGAATTAAAATTTTTATTTTGTTTTTGTTTTTATTTTTTTAATCCTATATATTTTTAAATTTTAAGCTTTAAAATGTTTTTATTTTTTAAATTTATTTTTTTCTTAAATTTTAGGTTTTTTTTAATGTTTGAATTTAAAAAATTAAAAAATGTTATTTCTACTTTTAAAAATGTGAAAAATATGACACAAATTTTTTTTTTTATTATTCCAACATCAACTGGTTTTGTTTTGAGGGTGTTTTTTCAATCCTTTTTTCAAGAAACAATTTTTTTTTTAGCATAATTTTATAAAATGTTGAAATTTGACCTAAAAAAAAAACTAAGTGCATTCTAGAATACACTTTTTTTGTTTTTGGGGTGTTTTCTCGTGTTTTTTGAGTCTTTTTTGGCTAGAGTTCCCATTTTGAGGTCAGGTAACCTATTTCATCGGTAACAGTGTTAACCAATTTTGAATCTCCAAATATCTGAAGTCGATGGCATTTTTTTTCAAGTGCAAAGATGAGGAGTCTAAGACTGTTGAGTTCAACGAAATTATTAGTGCCCCTGCCATACACCATCTTAAGTTTATAAAAATGATCCTCAGAAAGATACAAAATTGCACCTCCACCACATCCATAATTTTGTGTGGTTCCATCAAAATAATCCCAGAGGATCGATTTGTCAATGGCTTTAGGGGATATATACTATGTACGTTGTGGATGCTCAATTTTCGGGATCAAGTTTTAAAGTGCTCCAATGTGTGAACAAGTTCGGTTCCAATCGGAGCCAAAATCTTGAAATATAATCTTATTCATGTTTAACCAAATGCCCCAACATACTAGTAATGGAAGGTTATGAATTTTTATATAATGGAAATTATGACACCAAGTATTCCATGCATCCAGGACAGAAACGTCGTGCCACTTGATGTTAATAGCTAAAGACTGATATATCTCATTCCATATAAGCTAAACAATAGAGCATAATACAAATAGATGGTCAATAGATTCGGATGTGTTCTTCCATACAAAACATCGAGAGGGACCCTGAAATGATCGTCGTTGTAAGTTATCCTCGGTTGGTATCTTGTTGTTCAACATACACCACATAAATAATTTCACTTTAGCAGGCACTTTGAGTTTCCATATTAAACTCCACCACTAATCCTTGTGTTTTGGCTGATATTTCGAATAGATGAAAATGTAACTTTCCTTAGGAGTGTATCTCCCATGCACAAATATAGCCGAAATCAACTTGTCCTCTCTATCAGTGATCCTAATATGAGACTCAGCGAATGTATTGAGGAATATGGCCGAGGCTTGCCCCCATTGATCCAGGATCATCAACTGTTGTGCCAATTTAATCCAGGTGGATATTAGTGGTCACTCACCTATTCCACTTGGGGCCCCACCATTGTCTCTTTCATTTTTTTAGTTTCGGCACAACTTACTATTTTTAGCAGTTTTTCGGGTCTTGAACTTCTGGAGCCATTTTGAGGCCCTAAACGATGTTTTTTGGGAAAAATAGGAGCAACATGAGTTCATGGACCAATGTTTCTCACTAAAAAATTGTAGTCCTCGAATAGATCTTTCTAACAAGGTATGATTCGCATCAAACGGAGATCGTATGCCAAAGTTACGTCCTCGGGAAGTTCATGAAACACCAATTTACCCAAACGGGGCCCATAGTTTTGGCGCTTCATATCCTAGGGTTAGGGTTTTGGATGTTTAGGGTTTTTCATTGTTTCTAAATAATAAATAGGCCCTCTAGCCTCATTGTAACTCAGTTCAAAGGCATGTAGCCGCCACATCTCTTCTTAGAGATAGCTACCAACGCCCTAGCTAGTTTATTTCCATTATGTCTATAAGCAAATTTCAGTTCTTTGATTTTATGTAGGAACGCAACAGAATACAGATATAACCATAAGCACAGAGATGCAATGGAAACAATGTGTCATTTCATTAATATCAAAGAACTGAAATTTGCTTACAGACATAATGGAAATAAAATAACTAGGGTGTTGGTAGCGAATCTCTGAGAAGAGATGTGGTGGCTACAGACCTCTGAACTGTGTTACATTGAGGCTCGCAGGCCTATTACAGACATAATGGAAATAGATGAGCTAGGGTACTGGCAGCATATCCCTAAGAAGAGATGTGTTGGCTACTAGTGCCTGAACTTTGTTACAATGCAGACATGATGGAGATGTGGCGAGCTAGGGCACTGGTAGCGCTTATCTCTGAGAAGAGAATGTGTCAGTTCCCAGCCCCCTGAACTATGTTACAATGAGGCTTGAAGACCTATTTATTGTTGAGAAACAATGTAAAATCCAAAACGTCCAAAAACCTAACCCTAGGAGATGAAGCGCCAATACTGTGGGTCTCGTTTGGGTAAATTGGTGTTTCAACTTCTCGGGGATGTAACTTTGGCATCCGATCTCCGTTTGATGTGCTCAATAGCTCGTTAGAAATATCTATCCGAGGACTACAACTTTTGAGTGAGAAACATTGGTCTATGACCCATGTTGCTCCCCGTTTTCCCAAAAACCGTCATTTAGGGCCTCAAAATGGCTCCGGAAGTTCAGGACCCGAAAAACTACTATAAATAATAAGTTGTGTTGAAACTTACAAAATGAAATAACTGATGGTGGGGGTTAAAATGGACTCGGTGGGTGGCCATCAATATCCACCTTGATAATTAACTCCCCAAAACAACTCCGGGAGTGCAGGACCCAAAAACCTGCTAAAAATAGTAAGTTGTGCTGAAGTTGAAAAACTGAAAGAATTGATGTTGTGGGTCCAAATGGAAAAGGTGGGTGGCCACCGATATCCACCTGGATCATTCCTCCTTCCTTAGGAAGCAATGGTCTCCATTGCGTTAAGTTCCTCCACGGGGGGGAAAATCTTGCTGAACTTGGTATTGGATTTGTCCAGGATGTCGCGGACCTATTGGCAGATGTGCTTGATGTAGATGTGTTGTTGGTGGGAAAATATTGAAGGATCTAGTCAAAGTTACCCATCATTACGTTCCTTTGTTTCTCGAGGGCATCCTCGAGCAAGATTTTGATAGGATCTCCTGCTCCCTCGTCTTTCTTTCTTTCCACCATGGGGGGTTGTCGGGGTTATGAGGTTGAAATCCTTATACCCTAGTCACGTTGAGGACATGAAAAGAAAAACAGAGAAAGAGCAGACTATGCTATTGGGGCGGTTCTTACTCAACAGGGAGATGCAGTGGCATATCACAGTGAGACAATGTCTGACACAGTTCGCAAGTACCCCACTTATGACAAAGAAATGTATTCCATTGTGCAAGCTTGTCGACAATGGAAGCATTACATTTTGGGGAAGGAAACAATCATCCACATAGACCACCGACCCCTATAGTTCATACAGACACAAGGGAAGTTGCAGAATGATTGCCATTAGAAGTGGTCCACATATCTGCAACAATTTCATTTGAACATCAAGTACAAGAAGGGTAGCACCAATAATGTTGCAGATTGTCTCAGCCGACCACTAATTGTGGCGCTCACCACCGTTCTCAACTCTTGTGGGCACGAGACTTCTGAATGGCCGCTTCTTTACGAGAGAAACCCAGAATTCAGCCATACATACAAGGCACTCTTGGGGGGTACACAAGTTCCAAATTTTCACCTCCAAGAAGCACTTTTATGTCACCTGGGACACCTTTGTGTTCCTTCAAGCGAGCGTGCTAAGATGATATGGGAAGCACACTACAGTCGAGTCGTTGGGCATTTCGGGGTCGAGAAAATAGTAGCAGTACTACAGAAGTATTTCTATTGGCCAAACCTTCAAAAGTATGCCGGGAAGCACATCAGATCCTTCACTACTTGTGCCATTGCCAAACCGACCATCAAGAAGCAAGGCCTATATACTCCGCTACCTACCCCTAGTCGACCTTGGGAATCCATCTCCATGGATTACATGTCGGGTGTGCCTTCTACTAAGCATGGAAATGACTGTGTTTTCGTGGTCGTCGACAGATTCTCGAAGATGGTCATTATGGCGGCCTACAAGAAGAATATCACAACAGAAGCCACTGCTAAACTCTTCTTTGAACGAGTGTGGGTGCACTTTGGGATCCCACAGTCTATCATATCAGATCGGGATAGCAATTTCCTCAGCACATTTTGGTCCAGCCTCTGGTCAATGTTGTACACCAAGCTCACCAAGTCCATATCTTTCCATCCCCAAACAAATGGCTAGACAGAGGTCGTCAACAAAATTATTGTACACATTCGGCGCATGTACAATTCCAAGCATCCACACACATGGGACGAGAGCCTTCCCTATGTACAACACAGTTATAACCGGGCTCTCCATAGCTCAATCGGCCATAGCCCCTTTCAGGTGGGCTTGGGATTATAGCCACTATGTCCCATTGAGTGGCCATGCCATTTGCGGCTACTCAGGCCGATTCGGCTCATGTCCAGTCGGAAGTTGACAAAGAAAATAGCTTCATCGAGAACATTCAACACATCCACCAACAAGTTCATGACATATTGGATAGAGCTAATGCTAAGTACAATAAACGCCATGATCAACATCGGGTTCCACAGAACTTCCAGGTGGGCGACAAAGTGTGGCTACATTTGTAGAAGGAGCGCCTCACTGGACCCCACCACAAGCTTTGCCCACTCCAATACGGGTCGTACACCATCACCAAGGTTTTAGGGAAAAATTCCTTTGAGCTCAGTATTCCACCATTCCTTGGTCTGCGCCCAGTATTCAATGTGGACAGCCTTCGTCCTTACTTCCCACCTCTGCTAGACACCTCTGACATTGCAAAACAGCTCACACCAATAGAGTTAAACCCAAACTACATGGAACAGGCCAACACAGATTGTATCATGGAAATGCAAATCAAGAACACTTTCCAATAGAAGATCCAACTATATCGGGTTGTCAAAGCTGGCCAACTCCTGCACCAATGAAAGTTGTTCACCAGGGACCAAGTTCAGCAGAAGTTTCCTCATCTCATGGAGGAACTTAATGCAATGGGGACCATTGCTTCCTAAGGGCGGAGGAATGATCTAGGTGGATATTAGTGGTCACCCACCTATTCCACTTGGGGCCCCACCATTGTCTCTTTTAGTTTTTCAGTTTTGGCACAACTTATTATTTTTAGCAGTTTTTCGGGTCTTGAACTTCTGGAGCCGTTTTGAGGCCCTAAACAACGTTTTTTGGGAAAACTGGGAGCAACATGGTTACATGGACTGATGTTGCTCACTCAAAATTTTTATTCCTCGGATATATCTTTCTAACAAGGTATGATTCGTGTCAAATGGATATCGTATGCGAAAGTTACGTCCTCGGGAAGTTGAAACACCAATTTACCCAAACGGGACCCATAGTTTTGGCGCTTCATCTCCTAGGGTTAGGGTTTTGGATGTTTATGGTTTTCCATTGTTTCTAAATAATAAATAGGCCCTCGAGCCTCATTGTAACTCAGTTCAGAGGCCTGTAGCCACCACATCTCTTCTCATAGATAGCTACCAGCGCCGTAGCTAGTTTATTTCCATTATGTCTGTAAGCAAATTTTAGTTCTTTGATTTTATGCAGGAACGCAACAGAATATAGATATAACCATAAGCACAGAGATGCAGCGTAAATAATGCATCATTTCATTAATATCAAATAACTGAAATTTGCTTACAGACATAATGGAAATAAAATAGCTAGGGTGCTAGTAGTGAATCTCTGAGAAGAGATGTGGTGGCTACAGACCTTTGAACTGTGTTACATTGAGGCTCGCAGGCCTATTGTAGACATAATGGAAATAGATGATCTAGGGTACTAGTAGTGTATCCCTGAGAAGAGATGTGGCGAGCTAGGGCACTGGTAGTGCTTATCTCTGAGAAGAGATGTGTCGGCTCCCAGCCCCCTGAACTATGTTATAATGAGGCTCGACGACCTATTTATTTTTGAGAAACAATGTAAAATCCAAAACTTCCAAAAACCTAACCCTAGGAGATGAAGCGCGAAAACTGTGGGTCCTGTTTGGGTAAATTGGTGTTTCAACTTACCAGGGACGTAACTTTGGCATCTAATCTCCATTTGATGTGATCAATAGCTCATTAGAAATATCTATTCGAGGAAATCAAATTTTGAGTGAGCAACATTGGTCTATGACCCATGTTGCTCCCCGTTTTCCCGAAAAGTGTCGTGTAGGGCCTCAAAACGGCTCTGGAAGTTTAGGACCCGAAAAACTGCTATAAATAATAAGTTGTGTTGAAACTTACAAACTGAAATAACTGATGGTGGGGGTTCAAATGGACTCATTGGGTGGCCACCAATATCCACCTTGATCGTTAAGTCCCCAAAATAGCTCCGGGAGTGTAGGACCCGAAAACTTGCTAAAAATAGTAAGCTGTGCTAAAGTTGAAAAACTAAAAGAATTGATGCTGCGGGTCCAAATGGAAAAGGTGGGTGGCTACCGATATCCACCTGGATCATTCCTCCCTCCTTAGGAAGCAATGGTCTCCATTGCGTTAATTTCCTCCACCGGGGGGGGGGCGGAAATCTTGCTGAGCTTGGTATTGGATTTGTCTAGGATGTTGCAGACCTGTTGGTGGATGTGTTGGATGTAGATGTGCCGTCAGTGGGTAGCCATTGAAAGATATGGTCAAATTTATCCATCATTACGTTCCTTTGTTTCTCGAGGGCATCCTCGAGCAAGATTTTGATAGGATCTCCTGCTCCCTCGTCTTTCTTTCTTTCCGCCATGGGGGGTTGTCGGGGTTGTGAGGTTGAACTCGTTATACCCTAGTCACATTGGGGAAATGAAAAGAAAAACAGAGAAAAAGTAGACTATGCTATTGGGGAGGTTCTTACTCAACAGGGACATCCAGTGGCATATCACAGTGAGACATTGTCTAACACAGTTCGCAAGTACCCCACTTATGACAAAGAAATGTATTCCATTGTGGAAGCTTGTCGACAATGGAAGCATTACATTTTGGAGAAGGAAATAATCATCCACACAGACCACTGACCCCTACAGTTCATACAGACACAACGGAAGTTGAAGAATGATCAGCATCAAAAGTGGTCCACATATCTGCAACAGTTTCATTTGAACATCAAGTACAAGAAGGGTAGCACCAATAATGTTGCAGATTGTCTCAACTAACCACCGATCATGGCGCTCACCACCGTTCTCAACTCTTGTGGGCATGAGACTTCTGATTGGCTGCTTCTCTATGAGAGCGACCCAAAATTCAGCCACACATACAAGGCACTCTTGGGGGGTACACAAGTTCCAAATTTTCACCTCCAAGATGCACTTTTATGTCACCTGGGACACCTTTGTGTTCCTTTAAGCGAGCGCACCAAGATGATATGGGAAGAACACTACAGTCGAGTCGCTGGGAATTTCGGGGTCGAGAAAATAGTAGCAGTACTACAGAAGTATTTCTATTGGCCGAACCTTCGAAAGGATGTCGGGAAGCACATCAAATTCTGCACTGCTTGTGCCATTGCCAAACCGACCATCAAGAATGAAGGCCTATATACTCCGCTGTCTGCCCCTAGTCGACCTTGGGAATCCATCTCCATGGATTACATGTCGGGCCTGCCTTCTACTAAGCATGGAAGTGACTGTGTTTTTGTGGTCGTCGACAGATTCTCGAAGATGGCCATTATGGCAGCCTGCAAGAAGAATATCACTACAGAAGCCACTGCTAAACTCTTCTTTGAACGAGTGTGGGTGCACTTTGGGATCCCACAATCTATCATATCAGATTGGGATAGCAAGTTCCTTGGCACATTTTGGTCCAGCCTCTGGTCAATGTTGGACACCAAGCTCACCAAGTCCACAAATTTCCATCCCCAAACAGATGGCCAGACAGAGGTCGTCAACAGAATGATTGTACACATTATGTGCATGTACAATTCCAAGCATCCACGCACATGGGACAAGAGCCTTCCCTATGTACAACACAGTTATAACCAGGCTGTCCATAGCTCAATCGGCCATAGCCCCTTTCAAGTGGGCTTGGGATTCCAGCCACTATGTCCCATTGACGTAGCCATGCCATTTGCGGCTACTCAGGCCGATTCGGCTCATCTCCAGTCATAAGTCGACAAAGCAAATAGCTTCATCGAGAACATTCAACACATCCTCTAACAGGTTCATGACATATTGGACAGAGCTAATGCTAAGTACAAGCAATGCCATGATAAACATTGGGTGCCACACAACTTCCAGTTGGGCAACAAAATGTGGCTACATTTGCAGAAGGAGCGCCTCACTGGACCCCACTACAAGCTTCGCTTGCTTCGATACATGCCATACACCATCACCAAGGCTATAGGGAACAATGCCTTCGAGCTCAGTATTCCACCATTCCTTGGTGTGCTCCTAGTATTCAATATGGACCGCCTTCATCCTTACTTCCCACCTCTACTAGACACCTCTGACATTGCAAAACAACTCACACCAACAAAGTTAAACCCAGACTGCATGAAACATGCCATCACATATTGTATCATGGACACACAAATCAAGAACACTCACCAACTATATTGGGTTGTCAAAGCTGGCCAACTCTTGCACCAACGAAAGTGGTTCACCAAGGACCAAGTTCAGCAGAAGTTTCCTCAACTCATAGAGGAACTTAATGCAATGGGGACCATTGCTTCCTAAGGGGGGAGGAATGATCCAGGTGGATATTAGTAGTCACCCACCTATTCCACTTGGGGCCCCACCATTGTCTCTTTTAGTTTTTCAGTTTCGGCACAACTTACTATTTTTAGCAGTTTTCGGGTCTTGAACTTCCAGAGCCATTTTGAGGCCCTAAACGACGTTTTTTTGGGAAAATCAAGAGAAACATGGGTCCATGGACCGATTTTGCTCACTCTAAATTTGTAGTCCTCAGAGAGATCTTTCTAACGAGGTATGATTCGTGTCAAACAGAGATCGTATGCCAAAGTTACGTCCTCGGGAAGTTGAAACACCAATTTACCCAAACGGGGCCCGTAGTTTTGGCGCTTCATCTCCTAGGGTTATGGTTTTCCATTGTTTCTAAATAATAAATAGGCCCTCGAGCCTCACTGTAACTCAGTTCAGAGGCCTGTAGGCGCCACATCTCTTCTCAGAGATAGCTACCAGTGCCCTAGCTAGTTTATTTCCATTATGTCTGTAAGCAAATTTCAGTTCTTTGATATTAATGAAATGAAGTGATTTTTCCACTACATCTTTGTATTTATGGTTATATGTTTATTCTGTTGCATTCCTGCATAAATTCGGATCACAATTTCCAAGATCGACTGAAGATAGATATATTAATAAGATTTAGTGAATTATTTTTAATTTTAAGTTCATAAGTTAAAAAATGTTTTTGGATTTGTTAGTATTTTTTCAAACTATTTTAAGGAATTTGCAACTCCAAATTATATGACTATATAGTATTTTTTTACCATCATTATTAGCCTCTTTCTCATAAACAATTATAAATCCAAAATAAACTAAATTAATTAAATGTTGAAAATTAGGATTTTATGCCTAATTTTCTAGATTATGTTAGTTCCACTTGATTAGGAGTTAGTTTAGGTAGCTCCTAGATTAATGTGCATGGTTGAGATATTTTCTCAACCAAGTTGTCCAAGATAGACAGACTATCTTGAGACAAATCCATCATCTATTTATTTTCATTATTACATTATTTTAATAATGAGAATATGTGAGGAATGTTGTGAGGCTCTCAAGCCTTTTCCGCCATGTCTGGTGTATGTCTGTGTTTTTATGTTGCTGGTGTGTGTTAATTCTTTTTAATATTCAACATGTGGTATCAGAGTGCATATTTTTATATTTGGGATTAAGAGAGTGAGAAGGTATATTTTCAATTGTGTTATTGAATGCAGAAGGAATGCAAGAGGAGAGAGTCATAGGTGGCGCAAATCAATGATAAAACACAATTTACTAAAGGCGATTGTTGTCAATGGTGAGCAAGCATGCACAGAAGGCAGAGATTGTGCTGTGATGCATAACGGCCGAATAAGATGAAGTCTTTACATCGCAAAGGTGAGTTTTTTTCCATGTCACAAGTTCAGGCATAGTGACAAATTACAATTTTGATATGAAAGAACAATTGTTTATGCCAATAATGAATTGAATCATTAAGTTACCCTTATGTTGGTGGAAAACACCTGGACCATTATCATAAACCTTCTTCAGCTGTGATGAGATGAATTTTTCCTACGTTTTGATTTGAGAACCCAAAGTCTAACCAAACTATTTATCTTTCATGTTTTCGATGCAAACAAGTCAATCCATTCTGATATAACACATATTAATGTAATTGTGATAGATTCTGGGAATCCAAACTATTTTGATATTGGTGGTTCTGATGGATATGCTCATGTTTGTGACATTCAAAATTATCACTGAGATGCATCAATGAATATCAGCTAGTATATTCATTCTCGGCTCATCACCTGATTGGTAATGACCAAGTTAACATAACAAGTCTGACTTAATCTCTCTCAAGAGGTGAAGCTAAGGTAGCGTACGCCCATATTGTGTAATCAGGGCATGAAGTTTGTATATCTGAATTTGACCGATTGAAAGCACACATTTTTTATACTTCTTTGTGTGTGTGAATGTGATGAATGTTTCTATTGAGTGTAAATCAAATATTAAATGAGCATATGATTGGAAATCTAAAAAGTGTACACGATTTCGGTGATGAAATATGAGTGCAGGGATGCTGAATTTTTCATAGTTTCCAGGTACAAGTGAGTATAAGAATGAGTAATTCCTGTGTAGAATTGAATGATGCATTCGATTTGACGTCAAGATGATGAAATTTATGAAAAATTAGTTCATGTGTCTAATAATCTGCATATGGTATTTGGAAAATCGTTGATTGTTTCAAATTATAGAGGATTTATCATAGTGGGCGTCTCCTACGTCTCCAAATCGTCTATATGGCATAGGGTGTAGCTAACACCAAGTTTTAATAGATGAGGAAATAGCACCCCGACACGAACAAACCAGTGACACGACGCAACAAAGAAAGGAGCAGCATGTCGAGACCCGTTTCGGGTAAGAGCCACTCTTGAAGCTGACATCCAGCCAAAGAGGGCTATGTAACAATTATATTTTACTAGAATCAAAGAAAAGGAGCAGTAATATAGAACGCAGCTACAGAATCTGATATGCACACCGTGAATATATGTTTGTATGTCACTCCTATAAGAAGATGTATGGTCAGTTTTCTATGCAAAAGAAGTTTACAACAATTCCCAAGAGAATTTAGATATCAATCCGGTTTTCAACCTCTCTCTAGAGCACCCTCCATATGGAAAATACGTTGACTTCACTCTTGATAAATTTCGCTTATAAATATTTGTTGCAATTTCAGATCTTGATTCTAGAGTACTTTTAAAATAAATAAATTCGTTGGGTTTCTCATACTTTTTCTTTGAATCAATTAATTTCAAAAGCGTGGAGAAGAACGTCGTGGGTTCGAGTTCCATGGTTTCGAGTTCCCCCAATGGAAAATGTCCCAGGCTTTCTGCAAAACAGATACGCTCCTTTGGAGCTACCTGCAATACTAAATGACATGCCACAGGATTATTTAAAGATTCTGCCCAGATTTAGTGGCAAGAATGACATTGAAGCCCAGAAACATGTCGAAATTTTCTGCTCTTTCGTAGAGAATTTTAACGTGGAGCATCTGGACGTAGTTCTAAGGCTGTTCGTGCAATCCTTAGATGGGGAAGCCAGAAAATGGTTCAAAACACTTGGAGCTCGTTCCATCAACTCTTGGGAGGCAATGGAGGACGCTTTCATCAAAAAGTGGGGGGAAAAGAAAGATCACGGTAATGTCCTTACCGAGTTCAACACTCTGAAAAAGAAGCACAATGAAGGGGTATCAGAGTTTATCAGAAGATTTAACAAACTGTACCTGAGTCTCCCCGCCGAGATGAAGCCTCATCAAACTGCTGCCAAGGTCATTTTGTGGCAACATTTGATTCTGAGTTTGGTTTCTCATTGAGAGAGAGAAAGCCAGCCACTCTGGATGATGCACAGTCAGACGCGTTGGAGATAGAAGCAAATTTTGTCTCGACTGGCAAGTCCAAAGGGAAACAAGAACATGATGTTAGAAGGAGGGGAAAGGAGGAAGTATCCACCTCAAGCCAAGACAGAGATTCAGCTAGTGACAAGATTGAAGAAATGAGTAGAATGATCAAGAATCTCTCAAGTAAGCTGGTCAAGCTTGAGATGGAGGCCAAGAATTCGCCCCCAAAGAATTTCCAGAATGCTCCAAACAGGGGATTCAATCCTCAATACAGGAAACCACCCTTGCAGATACTGCAAAGGGGACAGAAGGATCAACAAGACCAGGTACCGCATCCTCTATACTTGGAGGGACAAGTGGAGGCTTCTCCTGAAGATCCTACCTATGAACAAGAGGATGCATGACCTGTCTTCTCAGACAGTGATGACATAGAATTTCCTGTACATGAAAGTGAGGAGGGGGATCTACAAGCTCACTCAGAAATGAAGAACAACGAGGATACTGAAGAGACCGAGATTGATGATTACTGTAAACAGTTTGTTGACTTCATGCAAGCCCAGTTCAATAGAAAATATGACCTCAGGTCATCCAGAAAGAGAACCTGCACTCAAGAGGAAGAGGAGGACACACCCCAAAAGTCAGCACCTGCACAGAAGGAGGTCAATACTCAAAAACCCCAGGAAAAAGGTAAGAGGCCCCTTAACCAATCTCTGCAATCTGATAATCAAATGCCTTCATCTTCACAAGTAGCTGTATCCCCTAATGATAAGCCCACTGTAAAAGAATTTAAGCCTCCCCTGCAAAGTAAAGAGTCAAAAGAAAAATAAGTGTTAGTGGATAAGCCTTCATCAGTCTTTTGTCTACAAAAAGAGCTTGAAAAAGTAAAAATACCAGTTCCTCTGTCTGAGTTATTGAAACAACCTGCTTATCAGTCACAGGTCACTTCCTTCATCTCTCCTCCTGAGGTATCACACATTCCAGATAGTCTTAACCTGCAAGAGGAAAGACGTATGGTAGTTTTCGGTCCACACGTTGAAGAGTTAGATCCCTCCACACCTCCCTTTTATGTGTCTTTAGTGATCCATGATCTATTGTTGCATAATTGTATGTTAGACTCAGGAGCATCTCACAACCTCATGCCCCTATCTGTCATGGAGCAATTGGGACTCCAAATCACTCGCCCTTATAAAGACCTCTATTCTTTTGACTCCAAAAGAGTGAAATGCTTGGGCATGATTAAAGATCTGGCAGTTACTCTGGCTCAGATCCCTGCCAAAAGTGTGATGATGGATATTGTAGTAGCTGACATCCCAGCCCACTTCGGTATGCTACTGTCAAGGTCTTGGGGGACCAGAATCGAAGGATCAATTAAGCTGGACCTAACCTATGCCACTATTCCTGTCTTCGGTGGCCAAGAGAGGAGACTGTATCGAGAAACCAGATTTGTCAAAACAGTCACCAAGGCAGGTGATTCAGTTAATTCCCCAGTCTACAGCAGAGAGGGGGATTTCTCGTGCTTGATGTTGGAGGAAAATCAAGAATATGCCCATGAGCCCTCATTCTGCCAGATAAAAGCTAAATCATCAGTGCAGGACTATGGATCTGAAATCTGGACACTCCATTTTGATGGGGCAAATTCCAGGGAAGGTAATGGAGCTGGGGTATTGCTAATTTCACCTATGGGTCAATGGGTCCCCTTATCTTTCAAGATGGAGTATGAGGCCACAAAAAATGTGGCTGAATATGAAGCACTCATATTGGGGCTGCAGACAGCAAGGAGTATGAACATACAGAATCTAAAGGTGCTAGGAGATTCTGAATTGGTAGTCAGACAAGTGAGAAATCAGTGCCAAGCCAAACATCCTAGGCTAAAGGCCTATAGAAATGAAGTTTGGGATCTTGTAGAGAACTCCTTATTAGCATTTGACATTCAATTCATGCCCCGAGAACAGAACATAATGGCAGATTCCTTGGCAGTGGCTGCTAGTACCTTCCGCCCACCTCAGAACCCTCTTCTGAGATATGAAATCGAAGTAAGGTACCGACCTTCGATCCCAGATAACATCAAGCACTGGCAGGTGTTTGAAGATGAGGAGTAGGTGAGGAGATTCCTAGAAACCGTTGGGGAGTTTTCCAGCTTCGAGATTGACAGTTGTGAGGAAGAGACTGGAGACATTCCAGAAGATAAGTTGGAAGAGAGAATAGCCGGCCAAAAATTTTTGCAGTTGAAAGGGAATGTCATTCCCCGAGGGATAGTGCCTTTAGAGAGGCTGTTTAACAAAAATGATGTTCCTTTACAGCCAAATAAAGTGGTAGCAGAAAACCAGGTCGAAGACCTCAACCTGGGCACTAAAGAGGATCCAAAAATTGTGAAGTTATCCAAGAAGGTCCCGGAAGAATACAAACAGCTGTATCAAAAGTTATTCCAGGCCTACAAAGATGTGTTTGCCTGGTCATATCAAGACCTAAAAACTTTTGATGTCAGCATTATGCAGCATAAGATTCCACTGAAGGGAGATGAAAAACCGCACAAGCAAAAACTCAGATAGATTAACCCCCTATTGCTGCCTTCTATTGAGCAAGAAATAAAGAAACTGCTGAAGGCTAAGATTATAGTGCCACTGAGATATTCTGAGTGGGTGGCCAATTTAGTCCTAGTGTGAAAGAAGAATGGAGAAATAAGGTTATGTGTTGATTTCAGAAACCTGAACAGGGCATCCCTAAAGGATAATTACCCGCTGCCTAAAATGGACCATATCTTGCAGAAAGTGGTTGGAGCGTCCCGGATGTCCATGATGAATGGGTTCTCGGGCTACAATCAGGTGGTAGTATTACCAAAAGATCAAAAGAAGATGGCCTTCACCACCCCATGGGGGACGTTCATGTATGCCAGAATGCCTTTTGGGCTGATCACCGCAGGGGCCACTTTTCAGAGGGCCATGGACATTGCTTTTATTGGAGAGCAAGACCAGTTTGTGGTGGTATATCTGGATGACATTACTGTATTCTCAAAGAATGATGTAGAGCACATAGAACACCTGCGCAGAACCTTTGAGAAATGTAGAAAGTATGGTCTCTCCCTTAACCCACAGAAGTCCCTGTTTGCACTGGAAGAAGGCAAGCTCTTGGGGCACATTGTAACCAAAGATGGAGTGAAGATAGACCCTAAAAGAGTTGAAGTGATAAATGGCATTGCCCTGCCCAGAAACAAAAAGGAAATTCAAGTATTTTTAGGCCGAATAAACTTTCTAAGGAGGTTCATCCCTAACTATGCTGAGATAGTTAGGCACATCACTGACATGTTAAAAAAGAACAATGAAGTGAAGTGGTCATCAGAATCGAGAGAGGCTTTTACCAGAATCAAAAATGCATTTGCTGAAGCCCCTGTATTGGCCGGGCCTGATTATTCCAAACCTTTTATGATTTTTTCTTTTGCGTCACCCCACACAGTGGCTGGAGTTCTGTTGCAGAAAAACGAAGAAGGCTATGAACAGCCAATTGCATTCTTCAGCCAAGTACTGCGTGATGCCGAGCTCAAATATAATATATTGGAGAAGCAAGCCTACGCTCTGGTGAAATCCCTCAAAGCTTTCCGAATGTACGTTCTACAGTCCCATATCACTGCATTCGTTCCTACAGCAGCTCTTAAGGACATTCTCATCCAAGGGGATAGTGAGGGAAAAAGGGGAAAATGGATAGCCAAGATACAGGAATATGAGTTAGATATTCGTCCTACCAAATTAATCAAGGGGCAAGGCCTAGCCAAGATCCTATCTAAGTCAAATTTCCAGGCCTTGGGTATCAATCTGTCTATGACAGCAAATGAAGATTCTGAGGCAATAGAAAAAACACAGGGAGTGGAGATAGCCTCCCAGAAGATACAGATGAAGTACCTCACCAGCCAGTGGTACAAGGAAATAGTGGAGTACCTCCTAACACTAAGCTGTCCACCTAGTTGCGAGAAGGCTAAATACAGGGCACTGAGGTTGAAGTCACAGAAGTATATGGTTGCAAACGGCCGGCTGTACTGGAGAGATCCCTCAGGCATCCTGCTCTTATGTTTGACCGAGGAAGAGGTGGGAAGTATTATAGCAGAGTTCCACGAAGGTATATGTGGGGGTCATTACAGTTGGAGGGCCACCGCTCACAAGATCTTGAAAGCTGGTTTCTACTGGCCAAAATTTTTTGGAGATGTCTTCACTTGGGTCAGGGCATGTGATAAATGCCAGAAATTTGCAGAAAAACAGAAACTCGTAGCTCTGCCTTTGATTCCTATTCATGTGGACGAACCCTTCAAACAGTGGGGAATTGATTTTATAGGCGAAATTCACCCACCCTCAAGTGGCCAGCATAGATGGATCCTGACAGCCACAGATTACTTTACGAAGTGGGTAGAAGTCATACCTGCAAGGAATGCTACAGAAACGGTTATAATGAGATTTATGGAAGAGAATATTATATCCAGGTTTGGCTGCCCTGCTAGAATAATCACTGACAATGCGCAAGCTTTCAAATCTATGAAATTTGCGAATTTCTGCCATCAATATAATATTTCGTTGGGTCACTCTACAGCGTACTACTCCCAAGGAAATGGCCTCGCCGAGTCCTCAAACAAAACTCTGGTCTGAGCACTAAAGAAGACTATCAACGAGAACCAGAAGAATTGGGATTCTCAGCTGAAGTTTGCTCTGTGGGCAAACAGAATTACCAACAAAAGAGCAACTGGGAAATCTCCATACGAGCTGGTATATGAACGAGCAGCTGTCTTCCCTATACAGCTGGCCTTGCCAGTGGCTCGATTTATGCAGGAAAGCCAAGAAGAACCTGATGATGTTATCAGGAGAATTAATCAACTGGTAGAGCTCGAAGAAATTTGCAGTCAGGTGAACCAAAAGCTAGTAGAGTACCAGGACAAGATGAAAGAGCTATTCGATCAACATGCTAAAGAGAGAGGTTTGCAGGTAGGGGATCTAGTGCTCAGGTGGGATGTTCGAAGGGTTGATAAAGGCAAGAATGGTAAGTTCGATCCTCTATGGTTCGGCCCTTTCAAAATTGCAAAGGAAGGTGGCAACAATACTTTTAAGCTGGAGAATTTGCAGGGAGATCTGCTTGACTCCCCCATAAATGGGCAATTCCTCAAACCGTATTTTCAGTTCTGAAGCAGGCTGAGAAAGCATCATTGTATTATAGTGTACATTAGATGCTGTTTTCATTTTTAAATTGAATAATGCATGAGTCATGATCATTTGTCCAGAGAGAAGTCACAGGTGCTAAAGAGATGGCATTCACATGAGATAAACAGGCGGTCTGCATAGTTCTCGACACGTTCGGGGACAAACGTGCCGTCCCCAGGTGGAGCCAATGTTGTTCAATATTTAACATTAGTCACGGGTGTATTAAAGGATTGACAAGCCATGTATTAAATTTTATATCAAAGGGCAAAATATTCCAAAAGTGGGTCGAAAGGAGACAAGGTAATGAAAGTCACATGTATTAAAGCCAATGGTAAAATAACGCAAAGGATGGAGTGTAAAACCATAAAGTAAACAGGAGATATAAAAGGAAAGGGAATGCAGCACTAAACACAAGACCAATGTATTAAAAGGAGCTGCCGCCACGTGAGAACGCACGTGGGGAAATTCCAAGGGGGTCGAGCAGCGGGGGAAGGAAGGGATCCATACCCCCGCGGAATTGTTACACGTAGCATGGTGGGGGACTCAATGATATAAGGGGGTAGTAGGAGCATGTCGCGTGGTGTGGTGACGTGGCAGAATGAAAAGTGGACCCTCACGGTGGGTAAGTTATGTATTTAAGCGGTATAAGAGTGCATATGTTTCAGGAGTTATACAGCGCATACGGTAAAAAGGTAAGGTAAAGTCTATTAGGTCAGCTGGTACCGAGACCCGTACCAGCCTTAAACCCGGCACGAGGCGCCCACCTGTACTCTGACATACCCAATCCTTATGCATCGCGTGCCTCACTGTCAGTGTCCTTACGAAACTTGCCTTCATTCGTTTTATCCGTTCGTCTTTTTATCTCGAATTACCCAGTCCGGAGATAACATTCCCTCCGTATTTCACTCCAGTAGAAGGTCGCAGGTTCCCATCTACGGCGTATACCAAGTAGCAAAGCAGCGTCTGGTCTACCCCAATCATTGTCAGAGTTCCCTGCGTCGCTTTCCTGAGCAGATTCACCTTCCATTCAGGTATTCCATTATCCATTCTCCCTTTGTTTTCCTTTCACTTTTTTGAATTCTTGAATGACAGCCATGGGAAAGGTAACGCCAAAGAAGAATGAGCCCGAAACCCCCCAGGTCCGTGAATCTAGGAATCCCCCTGGTTTTGAGCCTCTCTATGACTTGCAAGCTGGTATTTGTGATCCTAAATACCCTTTTGACATCCGCAGCATCAAACCCTTGCTTTTCAGTCGCCATACTAAGAACACAGACCGTTATCGGGTAATCGTGTCGGGCCTATACCATCAAATTACCCCTCAGGTTCATTCTGTGGTGGATTTCATCACTTGGCTTAGGGATGTTTTCGACGAGCAATGGGGCACCTTCACTTCTCCTTAGGGCAACAGGGTCTTTTCCCTTTCTCCCGATGTTATCAAACAAGCCCTCTGCATCCCTACCAGCACCACATATGTTAGTTTCAAGGATGCGGCCTTGGCAGCCCAGTTCATCAAACAGCCACGGGAGGCCAAGCGAGATTTCATCTCCTCTATAACCGTCGACCAAGCTGCTTCCCTGCCCGCCGCAGAGCCGTTCCCATTAAGTCTGTTCGTCGAAGAGGTTCGGCCCATTCTCTCTCTGATCGTTGGCCTCTTAGGGGTAGGGAGTCCGGAAGACATCTCCATGGTGTGCGTCCATTTCTTATGGCTTATGTCCCAAAAAGGGGTGGTATTAGATATTCATGGTTTCCTCTCCACAGCCATTCAAACCCAATTCCAGGAGCTTCCTCAAACCCGTCGGTTCCGTTTCTGCTCAATGGTTTTTTATCTCTTCTTATACCAGCACGCCGATAAGTTTGAGGGTTTGGGGCTAGATAGAGTTTACCTTGAGAATTCCCAACCCAGACCAGTCTTCGACTGGAATTTCTCTGTGCGTCAATTACCTAAGGGGGAGGGTTACTCCAGTTTTGTGAACAGCTTCATGTATATTGCCTACACCATTATTCATGACTCGCCTTCCCCTAGGGTCTTTCCAGAGATGAAAAGCTGGCTGCAAACTGGGAAGTTCCAGAGTACTGGAGACTGGTTTCTATTCGAGGACTACACCGAAATTCGGGTCTATGGAGCCGAAGTTGCCCCCTACAGGCTACCAGTGTTTCCTGTCAGACGAGTTTATGCACTCGAATACATCCGGCAGGCCCTCAAGGCCGACCAGCTCCATTTTGTTCCCGCCAAGAAGGGATACATCCTAAGGCTTCCCATCGAAATCAGCCCCTTCGTGGTAAACTCGAGACTTTCCCTCCCGATTGTTGAGAAAATGCTGCAAGGTCTGGACTTAAGGCTGGGAAAAATTTGGGCCTATGACCCTTGAGAAGTTATCTCGAACAAAATGAAAAGGAACAGGTCTACACCCTACATGCATGATCCGAGGCCGTTTTTGGAATGGAGGGCTAATCTCGAAACTTGGCCCTTGTTTTCGCAGATGGAGACTGATTCATCTACTACAGGGAAGGAGGAGGATGTCAACAGAGGCACAGGTGGAGAAGAATCAGGTACCTCAGGAGCAGCGCCCCCTCCCAAAAGACAAAGGACGACGACCAGTGAGGCGGAAGTCATAGGGGAGGAGAAATTACTGGAACCCTTCACGAAGTTCGGCGAATTTGATAAAGGCAAGGTCGGGATAACAGTATTAAGAGACAGCGCCACTTCCTCTGATTTCACAGAGGTCACGCAGGCTATCATTGAGCATACTTCGCCTAGGGCAGGCGAAAGGGAGCTGGTGAATAGAGCGGTCCGCGACAAGTACAAAGCTGAACTAGGGGGATATGTTGAAAAGTATCATACCAGGCTCTCCGCCTCCATCAACGCGGATACTGAAAGCCTAGTATTGTCTATGGCAGAGGCTCTCCTGAATCCAAATTCTGATGTTCCCAGCTATCGGGTGCTCGAATTTTCCATTGACATGAAGAAGGTACCAGCCAATGACATGTGTGACCTGTTCCAAATGGTATGCGACATGATGAAAGATAAATTAATGCAGCTCACCCTCGCGCTAAAGAAGTTAGAACAGAAACATGACCAGCTGAGGGAGAGCCTGGTAGCCGAACAAGTTAGCTGCCGCGCCAGAGCACACCAGCTGCGTGTTCTCCAGGACTAGGTCAAGAACCAAGATGATGGGGGAACAAATGCACAGGCAGCTCTCATCGATCAGCTGCAGAAGGAGGTTGCATCAGCAAAAAGACAAGCCCGTATACTGGCCGCTCACCATGTCCAAACGGCTGAATTGGTACAGGTGGAGAAGGAGAAAGCAGAGATGTCTGCCAGACTATCAAAAGAGAGGGAGGAGAAAGAAAAGATGGCCGAAAAAATTAACGTGTTACAGGACAAGGCAACAGAGCTACAAGCTAGATGGGACTCACACAGCTGCCAGTCAACCGAGGCGCCAAGTGGAGCTAGCTCATTGCCAGCAGAACTGTCCGCAGCAAAAGCTGAGATCGAGATAATGGAAAAGCAAGCGTCTACGGCCAGGCAAAGGATCGTGCACCTGGAGAACTCCCTGGCCGAAAACACCAGAACAGTCGAGTGGCTGCAGAAGGAAATAGAGCAAGAGAAGAAGACCACGACAGATCAGTAGAAAACAATTGCCAACATGAGAAGCCGAGCAAAGGGAAATCTCACCCTGCTCGAGGCTAGAAGCATAATCTGGTCAGATATAACCTCAACGGTAACCGAGCAATGGGAATTTTTGAGTATGATAGGGGAGTATAAGTCTGTTGTTCCCTATCTCAGTAGGAAGCTTCAAAAGGCAGACCTTGATCTGTCTAACAGGGCCTAACACGCCAGAGAGTACATTTCATTCCTTAATGAGATGGGATCAAAAGACATTGATAAGCACGGTATCCCTAGCCGATTCACAGAGGCCATCGAGTGTCGTAAGATTATCAACAAAGAAATGGCCCGAGTAGCAGCTTCAAGAGCCCTTCAACAGGTGGTCGACAGCGTCAGACAGTTCAACGAGGTATGGGATGAAATCATGACAGCTAAACTCCCTTCCTGCTGGGACCCGACCGCCCCTGCCATGCTCTTGCCTCCGGCCCAATACACAGCACGCTTGCAAACAGAAAGAGACCGAACTGACCTTTAGATGGGAAAAGCGACTCAACTCAAAGCTGACACGATTGTTTCGACCCTCCGAAAAGAGTTCAACCTCCTTCACTTAATTAAGCACAAGCTTCCTACTGGGGCAGGTTTCCAAGCTCTCACCGAAGCCTTTATCGAGGTGGAGGGGTTCTCAGCGATGCTTGAGCCAGCTGCGGAGAGTCAGCAGAGATGCGCACAGTTTATGAGTCAGCATGCCAGTTTGTCCGCAAACGTGCCTCCGCCTGAATCAGCAATTGCATCCACTCAGCCTCGCTTGTGATTTTTCTGTCAACTCATGATCAGGCCTTAACGGCCTATTTTACTTTCACTCAGTTAGTTTCTTTTTAAGTTTTTGAGTTGGTTGTTTTCCCCACTCTTGCATTTTACTTTTCCACCAAACTGTTGTTTAAATTTCTGTTTTTAAACGGCCGAGGGCCTGTTTACGCATGATGGGAGGCTTGATTCCCCATCATGAATTTTTTTGTTGTGAAAGTGACATTTAACAAATTTTGTTCATGCGAAGAAGATATTTTCCCAAAATATCTTCTCGCTGAGATGGAAGAAAGCCTATATAAGGTAAATCAAATGAGAAAGACAGGTTCCAAAATTTCTGAAGAAATCGACTGTGTAAGAGCTTCTTGTATGCAATTTTTGTGAAAGTTCTAAGATGAATGCAAAGAGCCCGTAGGGTCTCAATGAAAAGGAGTTTTGTCTTTGATGAGGATTCTGGTCTTGGTTCTTTACAATGCGTAATTCTCTCTTGTGTGCTGTAGTGTAGTTTTTCATTTCGTTTACATCCATATATCTGGTATTACATTCTCGAATGCGAGTAGCCTGTTGCTGTTGATATAAATTTATCCTTGTCGATACTTACATCATAGTCTTCCTGGCACTTTAAATATGGCTCAGGTGTAATATGTTGTCCCGTTTTCTATTCATCCACACTTCTACTATATTGGCTGCTATGGGGTGTTATTTACAAATGCTGTTATCATGTGTGGATTCTTAATTTTTTAAGCCCATCACATGTTAGCATATGTTTCTGAATATTGTCTTTCTAACAGTTAATATCCTCTTTATTCTATGTATTCAGTAGACGTCCTTCAATCATCTTTTTTTGTGAAGTATTGAGAATCCAACCCTTTTTACAGCGAGCTGTCTTGGAATTGTCTTATGCATTTATATTGGAGCTTAACATCTTGCCCATTCATTAATGTTCCTTCAGCGTTGAGCTTCTGAAGTATTTGGTACCATTTAAATCTAATTTTCCTCATCTGTAAAGAAATAGTATGAGAGCCTGGTTCTGTTGAGATTATCCTTATTACATGGTCTTGACTCTCTGCTATATAAGATGTCCTAGGCACTGGTCTATGGCAACTCTAGGCTATCTCTAGGAGTTACAACATATTCCATGCTTGGAAAGTACACAAGGGTCACTGTATGGGCCCTCCAGGATCAAGGAATGGGGAGTACAGGGACGATGAAAAATTGTTGTGTAATAAATGCCCCCTAAAGTATGAAGTCTAGAATTTGGTAGAATTTGACTCAAATAGGATCAGAGGTCATGTTGACAATATTGGTAATTGAATGAGAGGTAAACAAATTTCCCAAACCCATGGAGGCAAAGTGACAGAGTGAAGATATCCCAACCCGACATGAAACAAATAAGTGTCATGTTCAAGAGTGACATACTGCCGACACAACTGATGAATAACTTCCATTTTTCCCCACCATTTCTGGTGAGTAGCTCTTTATTTTTACACAAGCTTGAAGAGGAGAGCATATGCTTGTCGTATAATTTTATCCTTCAGACAAATCCATCCTAGTAAATTTTATGAGCCCTATGAAGGAGCAACTCGGTTACGTCATGGTGACGATTTCCGATGTCATTTAGGTTTTAACGAGTCTGACAAAGGAATAAATTAGCATCTTTTCATATTTAGAGAGTTTGAAAAGAAGTGGAAAAGGGAACTCCAACAGGTCCCTTTTCATGAGTAGTCTCACAGATCTGAGAAGGTAGAAAACTATGTCTGAGAGAACCTCTTAGTCATGATAGGCTAAGGTATTCCTTTTTCGTAAATAACTTGTGCCAGCCCGAAAAAGGGGTAAACGTATACTGGGTAGATATTGTTTTGCAGCCTTTAACGAGTTCAAAATGACAAGATTCCTAGGAATATTTTCAATTTTTTAGAGTCAGAAAAGAGATAAAAGTTGACTCCTCCTGGAGGAACGAGTGGCATTAAGGGTAGCAATTGGTTTCGGTAATGGTGGAATTTCTCAGAAACAGAAAAGGTCAAGAGGCTGGCTAAGAAGACCACTCATTGCAACGGTTCCTCAGGAATGGGTAAAACAATTGAGTGAAGGCGTATGATCGGCCAAGTAGATGGTGACGGTGGAATGAGAAAACCAAGGTTCATTTGGAAAAACAGGCTGATAAATTGGAAATCACGAGAGGTAATGGTTTCATTTTTACACAAGCTTGAAATCATAAAACGCTACTGGAAATTCGTTTTATTTTTACACAAGCTTGAAAAAAAGATAAATTGTGCTTGAAGTTAGTTTTAGTTTTACACAAGCTTGAAACAAATATAAACTATGCTTAAAAAGGTTTGCATTCCCCCAGCATGGTGACTCAATTAGAGGTACATGTCCCCCAAGCTTTAGTGCATTCGTCGGAGTCGACTACTGGTTACTAACAGGTGGATGGAATGAAGGTTCAAACACGAGATCAAGAGAAAGACTCGACTAGGATTTTACGAGATCTAATCAAAATCTTGAAATGAAAAGGGAACTTGTTTACCCTTATTCTTACCCTTGAAAGCTTTGTCCGCCAAGGTAGAATGGACGACATTTAATTATGTGGTTTTGCCAAGATTGGAGGGTGGCTGAGAAGCAATATTAGTGGAAGCAGTGGATTTTTGCTTCACAGGATTAGGAGAAGACTTATGTGAAGTCTGAGAAACAAAACCAATGATACCATTGAAAGATGCTGTCGCCAGTGCTTTGGAAGTTCCAGGTCATGGAGCATCAGCCAAGAGTTCAAAACTGTTCCAGACTGGGAGTAAATGAGATCGAGGTACTGGGCATGAACAATAGTTTGTTCCTCAGTAACACATGCCCCCATAGCGATGTCCTTAGCTATCGGATCGATAAAAGAGTAGTGAACCAGTCAGTCAAAAGTTGATCAGGGATTTCAAACTTGATCAAACGATGATGTCGTCTCCATTCATGAATGTGATCGAAGATATTTGTGGCCCGATCTTGTTTTAGGGACGTAAGGAGGTGTGCTCCTGTTTCATAGCGAACCGGTAACTGAAAGTGTGTGAGAAACGCCATTGCAAGAGAGTTGAAATCTTGGAAGATTCCATGAGAGAGTTCAATGTACCACTTTGTAGCGACACCAGTGAGAGTCCTTTGGAAAAGACATAAGCAGATAGAATCATCAATCCAGGAGTTAGAGGATCACCATAGGTGGTACATCATAACATGTGCTTGGGGGTATTCTCTGGACTTGCCTTCAAACTTGGGACAATCACCAGGAATCTTGGTAGGAACTGGGGGCCAATATGGATTATATATAATGGGGTCATTTTTTAACTTCGACACATCACACATTTCCAGTGTAGCAAGGAATGGAAATTGCGGGTTGAAAGGCACCCCAAGCCTTCGATAAATACTGGCATTAGGGTTCCAACCAGGTTGGGAGAAATTTTGAGCTCATATGTCTTGTCCCGGAGGATTTTGTCCATAAGGGTTATAATTTTTGAAATTCTGCCCATATCCTGGCTGGGGACCGGGGTATTGATTATGAGTGAACCACTGAGGTCTAGCTTGAGCAATGTATGGATTCTATTGCTGGATGAAAGCAGTGTCATGGGGTGGACCTTGTACCATCAAAGGTTGACCTTAAGAAACCAACGATTGGCCTTAAGGAATTAAAGGTTGGCCTTGAGGCTGAAGAGGTTGTCCCTGTGGTCCGAGTTGGCTTGGATGTTGAGGTTGAACAGGCTGTCCCTGAAAACTAGGTCGGACTAATGGTTGAGATAAGCCAGGCTACCCCTGAAGACTAGATTGACCTTACTGGCTAACAAAGGGTTGACCTTGTTGCACAAGAGGCGGGCGTTGCTGAACGTAAGGCTGGTTGTGTTGTAAAAAAGACAGTCTCTGAGGTGGGTAGGTTTTCCCTTGACGAACATAAGGTGCTCCTTGATGATTGTGGGGTTGACCTAGATGACCATAGGGTTGTCCCTGTTGGGCCGAAGGTTGTCCTTGTAGATGATAGGGTTTTCCTTGTGGGCCATAGGGTTGTCCCTGTTGGTATGTGAACTGATTCAGGGGTTGATTTGTTTGGAAATACAATGGACTTGGATGGACATGCCCATGGTAATATATGTGATTCTCGAACTCATCGTAGTGATGTGGGGGATTGATCAAAGCCTGAAACTCATAAGAACCCTGAGGGAGGTATTTCTAATGTTGAACAACCATCATATATTGGTTGTACGAGAAACTTGCCGGAATAGGATTAGAAGAGATAGGCACACTACCAATAGGTTGATTGACTCCTGTTACGTGAGGTTGTGATCCACTCATAATGGGTCCACTGGAAATCACATAAGAATTTGGATGCATTCCTCAAACAATAGAAGCTAACGATGATGATGTAACCACACTCATGGATGGTGCGGAGGAAGCCAGACATATAGTGGGTTGGTTGGGACAGATGTGACAACCATCGAAAAAATGGGAATTGAAGAGGATGGACCTGACACAAATGACCATGAAGAAGGAGCCGCAATAATTAAACATAATGGGTTCCGTTACAAAGATGAAGCGCCAAAAATTATATGTCCCAAAGAATGATAACCAACCGGGAGAGGCTAAGAGGAAGGATGAGAGGAAGGTTGAGTCGTCTCATAAGGAATTTTTTTGGGAGGAAATTGATATTCCCCTGTAGATATGAGAGTCTCTTCACTACTAATAAGACTCAAGGCATCCATGTCAAATGAAGACATGTTTTCAGGGAAAATTTTGCAAGCGGTAGAGGGAAATGCACTGGAAAATGGTGTTGCAGGTGAGTCTGAGTGTTGAGGGGGATCCTCTCTTAAAAATAAAAAAGGATCCGGGGGCTGCCAGTTGATTTCAAACAAATCCTCAGGGGGAGACCAAGTGGAAAGAGGTTGAATGCTCGAGATGATGACACTTTCAAGGTCTTGGGTCCCAATAGATGGAGATGTCTCAGAAGAGACTCTTGCGAGAGACTCTTCACAACGAGGTAATGAAGAGGAGGAAGAAATAGGTGGTTCTGCCACAGTGACTTTGTCTCAAAAGAAGAAGAGAAAAGAGATGGTCAATTCGAGGCTTTAACAACAATCATTAAGGAATTACTCATGAACCGGCCAAGAAATAAGCTAATGGGCATGTGATGTAATTGTGGGAATTAGTTTTATAAAATTGAAACAAGACTCTGCCTTTTCATGTTTTAAGAGTCGAGAAAAGGAAAAAAGGTGACTCTAGTCACTTTCAGTTTGAACGCGCTTGAAAGGACAAGTTCTCTATGATATTTTCAAATTTAAAGAGTCACAGAAAGATCAAAATGGCTACTCATGAACTCTAGGCAAAAGAGTGTACCAAGCTCCCATGAACTGCAATATACACCTTGGTGATCAAATGGAAGAGAAATGACCAAGGACTTAGCGTACGTGCAGGAAGTCTCCCCGAATGTTGTGTTCTGTGTATCACGATTATAGAGTGGTAAACTTGGCTTCCTGTGGATAAAGGATTGCAACCTAAAAGGGTCTCCCTTTATATACACGATGGTATGGGGAGCACAAGTCCATACTAGCGATGTCTAATGGAAGATTGCGAGTGACAACTGCTAGGTTTAGTGATGCCAAACACGTCACTAGCCTCGACCTCTAAGTGTGAGCGTTAAGTTCCAATGCTTCCTTAGGTTGATTGAGTTTATTTTATGATTTATCTTGAGATTATGTTTCAGTTTCAAGGCCCTACCGAATGTTATCTCAAATCTCTAATGCACAACTATATTAGAGAAAGAATACCATTTAATTTCGATGAAAAGATAGCTAAGTGAAGGAAAGAGGTTCACAACAAAGCACTATTCAAACGAATGTAAGAATGACACTTTCCCTTATGCTACTTGTTAGTGTCATAATGCATTGTGCCATCAGTGATCAAAATCACTCTTTTCATATTCATATTATGGTTTCATTCAAATTTTTTTTATCATTCCACTAGGTCATGCAAAAATTTGTTCACTGATTAGGATATTGTGATCATTATTACTCCCTTCACCTCCATGGTCAATGGAAATCATCATGGTCAGGTGATTCATTGTTTAAATATTTATAGAGTCATCATGGTCATCATTCATCTCATTCTTCCATGTTGTGCCATCATTAGGTCATAGGGTCAAAATCATGAAAATTGGTCATTTCACCATCAAATTCATCCTTTTGAAGGAGTAGTAATAGTCAAAGGTCTTGAATATTTTCAGGTTCCAAACTATCATTTCCAAGTAAGTGGCTTTGTGTTTACCATATTTGTCTCTGAATTGTGCTTGGAAAGCTCATTTCCCTCTTCTAGGGTTTTGAGGACATTTTTCTTGGTTTCATGACTTCCATGGTTAAATAATCAACAAGACTTGTATCCTGATTCTCTTATACCTTCCCATATCCTTAATATGCCTTCCCCTATCCTTAATATACCTTCCTAAACACTCCCGATTACTCCTATCTCTCAAAATCATCAGTTTTCCACAAGCTCTAGTTTATTGCTACAATTTGACACTTTTCTAGACTAGGCCTGTGTTTTTCCATTTTGGGCCCCTTCCCCTCACTAAATCCTTAAATTTACACTTTCCCCTACTCTATAACATATATCCCTATCCCCCAAAATTTCCCCAAGAATTTAGACAACCCCTAACCCCTTCACTCCCCTCCCTCTACAAGCTAGTTCTAAATCCCTTGTTTTGCCTACAACAAACCCTATTTTCCTCTCCCATTGAGCTAGGGTTTTCTATGAAATTAGAGAAATATGAGTAGAGGAGGCATAAGGGAGATTATATCAGAAATTATGAAGTCATTTTAGCTCATAAACATCATGTTCCCACCATTTTTCAAGAAGTCATTCCAAGGGACAAATCATTTTCCACTCATGGGGCCAGTTTTGCTTCAAAATATGTTTATGACCCAACAGAGATGAATTTGATAAAATTGAGAGAGGTTTTTGTCCATAATAGGTCAAAAAAGAAAAATGTCCTTCATTATTTACACAGGTATCATGGTTTTGGAGAAATTTCAAAAATGCAGGTGCTACAAGAGATTTTCTGCACTTCTTGAGTGACGTTGGGAGAATCAATTTTTTACAGGTCAAATCAATTAAATTCTACAAACTAAAGGAATATGTGGAACTCATACATGATTATATTTCCAAAACTCTATCCTGGGTCCCATTTTGTCACTGATAAGGCCTCCAAAAGTGGTCCGCAAAAGGGTGATGCACATATCCTTATGTGAGGGCGCAAATGCTTAAGAGAGGGCACAAATAACAGTTTTGGGAGAATGAAGATTTGGGGGATCAAATGACCTTAATTTTGGAAAATTCAGGAATATATCGAAAGTATACAGGATAATATTTCGAATGAGAAATCCTAGACCCACTTTGGACACCGAGAAGGCCTCCAAACATTTCTTGCAAAATCAGTGATTTTTTGATTTTTTTTTAACAAACATTTAGCAGAAAAATTGTCATTTGGGCGCTACACAAATAATTGGGGCACCTTTTGAGGGAAATAAAGGTATTATTTAATTCATAATGACAAATTCATCTCATAAAACCATGTTTCCAGTCTTTTTTCAGTTTTATAGGTGAAAAACTCAAAAAAACATCAAAAAATCACCATTTTGCTCCTGTTATGACCTAGGTGCTGTGAAAATACTAGCCTTAGGAGAATGAATTTTTGAGGGGGTAAATGGCCTTAATTTTCAGAAATTGAGGAATATTTAGAAAGAGGATACCTAAGGCTTTCCAACAAGCCATCTTGGGACTGATTTGGACACATTTAGGTTAGCCAAAAGTGGCCTTGAACATTGAGGGCGTGAATGACACTACCAGGTTTCAAATGACCAATTTGCTAATTTTTTCCAAGTTTCTCTGAAATTTTGACTTTTCTTCAAGAAATAATGTTTCTACTTATATAATTCATCATGCTAAATGTAATTATATCAAGGATAAGTTACTTAGGGGTCGATTCATTGGGTAAAATTTTTCATTAAGTCAGATGAATCAGTTTGAATAAATTATGGAGGAGTCACTTGGAGCTCCCTACATTGTAGGTATCAGTTCAGAGTATTGTGGATCAGATCCTAAACTTAGGGATTCGACCCATGAGTTTGGGAGAAGTGTTTTGAGGCCTATATAATGTAATTTTTGTTTCATTTTCAAAGTTTTGAATCAGTTTGTATGTTTGCTTATTGATCAAGGAACTATTGTACTCAGTTTGGGCGGCTAATAAAGAGGAGTTTCAACTATTTTTTGGGATACTTGTGGTATGATGTTTATCATTGTATTTTATTAAGTTTCATATGTTATAATGTATTATATTCATGTTCACTTCATCTCTATGGTATGATCTATTTCAAGTTTGATAATCAGAACACATGCTTGCTCATGCTCTGTTTTGGGGAATTGATCATAGTTTGTCCATTTTCCTCCATCTAGGAAGAATACATCTCCCATTCTCTTCCTAGCTTATCTTCAGTCTCTAAACCATTCCATCAGAATCATATTTAAGTGATAAGCCTTGTTCCTACCTTGCCCCATTGATCCCTACAACCCTATCTCATTTTCCCTGCCCTAGATTTTCTTGACCTAATTTCTTCATCTAGTGATAACCCAACCAAATTCAAATCAAAACAACCCCTTGCACTCAATATCTAGCCTAAAAACCCTAATTTCTCTAGCCCTCCTAGCTGTGACTCTTTTGGAGAGAGCCCTCTCTGAATTGATAGGGATAGCTATCAAGTCAAAAGCTTGGTCTATGGTTACCTCAGTTGGGATTCCTATTGATCCCTACAACCCTATCTCATTTTCCCTGCCCTAGCTTTCCTTGACCTAATTTCTTCATCTATTGATAACCCAACCAAAATCAAAAAAAAAAAAACCCTTGCACTCAATATCTAGCCTAAAATCCCTAATTTCTCTAGCCCTCCTGGCTGTGACTCTTTTGGAGAGAGCCCTCTTCAAATTGATAGGGATAGCTATCAAGTCAAAAGATTGGTCTGCGGAGTGCTAACACTACTAACACAACCAAAGAAGAAAATGAAAAACCTTCTCTTGTATTTCACTTTCCAATGAAAAAGAAACCTACTAACGCAAAAGAGCACTTTTCATTTTCAAATGAGAAGGAAGAATGCAATTTTTTTTTCTTTTGTATAAGTGAGAAGTAGCAATGCAATGATACATTAAAAAAACAAATACTAGCTTTGAGTAGCTTCAAATGAGATCATCAAAACATGAAGAGACCAATTCCAAGCGAACGTAAACATGCATTCAAAACTAGGAATGCATATCCTTACGCAAAATAAAGGGATTTTAAGTCGATGCAACAAGCAATGTGATCTATTCTTGGGGTGATAGAGGGACAATCAAACAAACACAGAATGAAAGATTTACAACCCGACTTCACATAAAATCAACTAAAAATACCAAGCAACCACATAAGAGGTTGAAAATAAACTGCCAAACCAAATCATAAACAGATCAGACACATAATGAACATGTGACCAAACAAATGGTTGAAAACACCTAGAAACCCTAGGATGGATAAGTCACACTGTTCGAATAAGAGATAACACAAACTAAAACGAATGAGACAACCAAGTCAGTAAACAAGAGCCAAATGGATCAATTCAAGGGAAAAACTAAGCTAAAGGATTAGACACACTGGGGCTCAGTGGAAAAATCCCAAATCCAATCCTACAAGAACCTACGTGACTGTTGAGCTATATCTAGCGTCAAGCAGGAAAAATCATGCCTGTGTAAAAGACAACTCGCGCTCATGGGCACGATTTTCAGGAAATCAATAGTGCCGAGCTAGGAAAGGAAGGAAAAAAAAGTGTTCCAGAGAGAAACCATGCTTATCACTCTAGGAAAAGGCCAAATGTCCAGAAGTAGTCAAACACAGATAAAACAACAGAGAAAAAACAATTCGGCGAAATTTGGACAGAAAATCAAAAATTCAAAATGAACAATAAGAGACAACAGGCATTGAAATCCCTAGTATGGTCGCCAACTTGTTGTGAAGGAAAATCCCCTCTACGTACATAGGCAATCCCTCTAGCCCTAGGGTGGGTCTAGCAACAAGGGAACATGCTGGTTTCTAAATTCCTAGTTCATAAACGAAATGCGGATTGGAATATATGTCCTACCTCAATCCAACGCTCTTGAAATAGTATGTTGTAGTGATACCTCAATCTTATTTCTTCAAGCCTTGCACTCCGTTGGTAGAAAAATTCATACACCTGCACAAAGATCAAGAAAACAGTAAAAGCATACAAGCATACATATTAATTTACAACTATCCAACTAGTCAAGGAGAGTTAGAAACTTTTAACATTAACGTAGTCAAATATGGAACTAGAAATCATTCATGTCATATTAATATATAAAAGGGAGTTTAAAACCTACGTCTTGACGCTGTAGACCTCCTTTGATGGGTTCAGTCGGGCATGTCTCAAAGCATTCGTTTGTCGATTCAGCTCGAAGAGGCGAAAGGTTGAAACTCTCTCTCACAACTATGGACTATTCTCTACTATCAGCTCCTGGTCTATTCTAGCTATGTCTAGCTAGCTGATTTAATGGAATGAAGAGGGATTTATATGAGTGGAGGAGGAACTTTGGTATCCACATATGGTGGAGGAAAGTTTTATCCCTTTAGGAAGTTTCATTTTTGTAGGAACTAGAAGGCTAAAGGGAGAAACTTGACCTCATCCAATCGAACAAACATCCATGACTCCACTCACGAAGTTGTTACATCTTAGAAGCTTCGTTTTTATATTAGAAAAAATTCCAAAAGTAGCTCGGCACAAGTGCCCTTCATAGACAGAGTGACCATGGTGTGAGGCCCAATGAAAATCCAGCCATCGGCGTGAAGTCATAACTACACAACTGCGCCAACGCAAAAGTATATGTTTTAAAGGGTCAACTTCAGGAATGGTCAACAGAGATTGTGTTCCTCACATGTTAAGGGATGTAATGACATTAATTATGATGTGTGACTGTACACAAGGGTCTCTCTTATAGTCCTCCAGTATTCATGATGGGGAATGCATGGATGGTGACAAAATACTATGTAACAATGACTACTTTAGAATGTTTTGGGTTTATTTATTGAAGAAAAAACCTGAAGTTTTTGAAACATTCAATAAATTTCATGCATGGATTGAAAATTATGCACAATCTCATATTGGCTCTATTCACACTGATATTGGAAAATAATACTCGTCAAATGAATTTGAAAACTATCTTCACCAATAATGGATCAAACATCAAACAAATATGACCTATAATTCCCAAAAAAATGGAGTAGGTGGAAGAATGGGCAAGACAATCTTAAATGGTGCGTTCCATGATGTATTTCAAGAATGTTAAACTGATGTTTTGGGCAGATGTAGTTGTATCTGTTGCGTATATAAATAATATGTGTCCATCTAATGCTATAAAAAATAAGACTCTCTATGAAATGTGGTATGTCCACATTCCTTCGGTGATGCATCTCAGGGTTTTTGGTACCACCTAATATGCCTTGATACCTAAGGAAAAAAGAAACTAACTTGGTTCAAGGAGCTGCAAGTGTATCTTCTTGGGGTACTAAAATACCTCCAAATCATACCGTCTCGATGATGAAGTCAATAATAAGTTTATAATATCTAGAGATGTGATCTTTCTTCAATCATCCAAGGCTAAAAATTTGTTGAGCGACAACTTGATCGCTTGGATAGATTCAGACATGAAATATATTTTCAAGAGTTTGATAATGAGATTCCACATATTGAAGGGGGGAATCCTATGCTGGATCAATCTATTGAATTTTTTTTTGAATAACTCCCTCCCATGCACGATGCTCCAACCACTGATCTAGATGAAACTTTGAGTGATGTGATTGACATAATTGGGAGAATAAATATTTATTCAGCCTCAAGCCAGTCAACTGAGTAGCCCGGGCCATCTTAGAAATATCTTGCAATATGGTTGAAAAAGACACTTGAAATTATTCGTCCTAATGAGGTTGGAAAGGTAAGAAAAAGAAGCTCAACTAGACTAGATGGAGGTGATGTAGATGATTCTGTTTAACATGTTGATATGGATGTTTCTTATGAATGTGAATTGAATTTTTCTACAATTTTTTAATCAACTTCGTTCAAAGAATCATCCTCTCATGATCAATGGAAAGAAGCGATGGAGAAAGAATATGATTCGTTGATAAATAATGGCACCTATAGTCTAGTTGATCCTCAATTGGTAACAAAACCAATATGCTGAAAGTGGGTCTTTAGGAACATGTATAAATAAGATGTCTCACTTGACAAGAACAAAGACATGCTTGTGGAAAAAGGTTTTGCACAAAAGGTAGGGGTCAACTATGAGAATAATTTCCCCCCGATAGAAAAATGGGATACCATCCGAACACTCTTTGCCTTGGCAACACAGAACGGTTGGAAATTCCATCATGTGGGTGTAAAAACTGCTTTCTTGAATGGAGATATGAAAGATAATATTTTTATCTTCCAACCAGAAGGATTTTTCATGAAGGGTCAAGAACATAAATTATGAAAGCTTGTAAAATACTTGTATGGCCTAATGCAAGCACAAGGAGCTTGGTATGAGAAGTTAACTAAGAATCTTCTGAAACTCAACTTCAAACATTATGATCTTGACGATGCAACTTTGTTTGTCAATAAAGTTGGTAAGACAATTGTATATCTTGTGGTGTATGTAGATGGTATTCTGATGACAAGGAAAAATGAGAGGTACATTTCATCCTTAAAAAAGGAAATGAGGAAAATTTTTCAAATGACATATTTGGGCTATGTTCACTACCATATTGGTATTTAACTAACTCAACATATGAAGTTTATATTACTCTCTTAGAGGAAGTACATTGGTGTTATACTTGATGAATTATGCATTAGGCTTGGGTGACTCTTCCATTCAGACTTTGTCACATTTATAAAAAAAAAAATTTTAAAATCCATACACGACTTTGCCCAGTTTTTTCCACGTGCACGCGTAGGTCCATCCATAGCTGACCTCCGTATGCTATTTAAAATATTAAAAAATATATAATGTCCCTATTATTGAGGTGGTGTTTATGGTTTTTCCTGTAACTTAACTACCCCATCCCGTGGCTTGACTATTCCCCAACTGAAAAAACTAATTTGAGGAAATATAAATACACCTTAAGCGAATGGCCTAAGGGAGGAGAGAGAGAATACTATTAATATCGTAGCCTGTTATAGCCCTGATCAAGTCTGATATTTCCCCTATGCCTCCTGCACTTCCTAGGATCCAGGAAACCCTTGTGACCTTGTGATGATCACCCTTATTCTATGTGACATCCTTTGTGCACCATTTATGGAAGAATCTTTGTGAGGCTAGGGTTAGATGAATCCGGAGGACAGTTTTGCTCAAGGCCATGGCAGATCTTAGGTGATTTATCCGCTATTATTTTATGTACATGTTATCGATAAAAGAAACACCATCCTATTCTTGATGTTCATGTGTTATGTGTCTCTTTTACATGCTTATTAATCTTGAATAGTTTATTTCATGTTATCTTTATGAGATCATGTATGCTAATTTGTTAACATCTAGGACATATATGTTGTACAACTAGTTTTTGTGCTTTTTCTTGTCTGATTTACAGGTTATGAAGCACAAGGAGTTGCAGGGGGTTTGCACCTTGCTGGATCTACTTCAAACGAAGGATAAATGGGTAAGGTCCACAATCCTCACTTTCTAATTTAAAGTATAGAAGTTGGTAATTAGAGTCCTTGTTGTGATGACATCCCATCCGCTTTGTTAGGTCTTTCAACCCTAGGCCTTAGGGTATCTTTTACCGTAATAGAACTGGTGACTCCACTGGGGATTACATCTGTGTAATTCTTATTTAGGGTTTTTTTATTTGTCTTGTGGGTTCCCTGACAGTTTAATCACATTTTTAGTCTTATAAGTCTTTTTCCCAACCAGGTAGAAGCCCTGATCTTATGATTAGGCTCGAGTCTTTCTTTCTTTCCTTATTTCAGTTTATATACGCTACTTCGGCTGTACACAGTCACGTATGCCCTTTTTTTCTCCAAAAGAACCCAGATATATGTGTGTTTCTATGTTTACAATTGTGTATACACGCGTGTTTCACACATTGAACCTACATATGTCTAGTAAATTTTGAAAATCTGAATTTTAAGGCCCTATAAGTCTTTCCTATCTATGGTTGGCTACTCCTATGGTACCTTTTAGGTGTCTAGACTATTATTCTTTTGGATGTATGTCAGTATCTCTCTTTTTCTTGTGAATACCTAGTCATTTTGTGGGTTTTCCTGTTTTGTGAATTTGCAATTGCGGCTGTAGCACCAAACCTCTTCCCAGAGTTCTTGGATGTTCTAACCATTCAGAATAGTGAGCCTCTACTAGTTTGCTCGTGTTTTCCTTATGCATTGCTTCCATTTTGGGTTTTTCCTCTTTGACTTCTTTGGTTTTTTTGTTTTCTTGGGACTAGCCTTCTAGTGAATTTTGACGTGACCTTTTCTTGGTTTCTTGAGTTTTTGTTTGCTGGAAGTGTGTATTACTATTATGAATTAGTTTCTTGGGTCTATTTCTTCTAATTTCTTGTATGAGTCTCGCTACAAAAGTAGAATAGTTAGCTTATTAATTTTGAAGTCTCTTTGTGGCTCATTTTCTTGATTTTGGTTCTTGAGTAGTTTTGTGCTTGTCTCTTTGAAATATTTTTATTTCCTTAAAAGTTAAAAGTGAAAAAACACTTTCAATTTGTTTTCCATTGCTTTTCATTTGGTTTCCTTTTTACGGTTTTCATACTTTTTGAAGCAGTTTGTTAGTTTCTTTCATTTGCTTGATCTTGAAAGGAGTCTTTGTCTAGATTTCTCTCTCTTTTATATCAAGTGTATTTTGGCCTTTTTTATGAAAAGGAGTTCTTGTTCGGACTTGCTTTGTCTGTCAAAGTGATTGAACCAATTCTTTTTAGAAGTTCTATTTTCTTCCTTAGTGAGTAGTCCTAGAATTTTCATATCATTGGTAGTTTTGCATTAGTTGCACTCAAGCATTTTAGTCTTTTTTGATAGTTTTCTAAAGTGTGTGAAGAGTGATCGCTGAAAAGAAAAAATCAGTTTTTGTTTATTATTAGTTTCATAGAACCCATTTAGAAATCCATTTTCATCGAAAGAAAAATAATGCATTTGCATGTAGTTGGTTTTCATTGATTTCTTTTGCGTCGAAAAACATCATCAACTTCACCTCTGCCTACCTTTGACTTAAGTAACATCCATTTAAAATAAAGCGCTCTAATTAAAATGAACTAGATGGTTTTTGTATTGTCATTAATCATACACAAACTAGCTAGGCCATAGGGCCTTGGAAATGGTGAGTGGAGAGTTAACTCTCTAAGGCCGCCCAAAATTGTCAAACACAAAAAGTTGATTAATGAGTGAAATGAAATTCTGTTAAGTGGATTGGGAAAGCTTTACCTCCAGAGAGTTAAGTGTGAGGGATAGTCAAGGCAGAGAAGAGAGATACCCCCTCTCCTATTTGCTGAATCTTGACCTAAGACCGTTTCACCTGGTTGCTTATACAAATTGGTGCCCTTAGTTTCCTCTCCTAGGGAGCACATAGGTAACTGTAGGGGGGCAATACCCATTGTACCTGAGGCAGATGTTGCACCACTTTCATCAGTACTTCTGGAGGGTGCCCTTTTGAAGCTAGGGGACTTGCACCAACAAAGTTTTTTGTCAGGACATCAGCATAAATGTTTCTGTTACCTTCGCTAGTAGGCATGGGGCATAATTACCCCAGACTATTTTCGGAAGTTCCTCTTATTCTCTTTCTTTTATTTTGGTTTCTGGTCCTAATCACCCAGAACGGAAATACCTAAAAGCTTCTTGATTGACTATATCTTAGGGAATTTTTATAGAGTGTTCTTTTTGCTCCTATATTTCCTATCTTGTTATATTTTTTGAGTCTAATTAATATCATAAAGTGGCTGATCGATCACCTTGTCGATCGAGGAGGCTTTGTGGGCTTTCTCTTGCGAGTGCTGATCCTTCTTCAAGAAGGCCTAGGAGTAATTTAGTAGGTGATTTTCACCCTGTGGTTTCGAGTACAACAAAAAGTGATCCTTCATTTGGGGTTGTTGTTTCTGTGGGTGCTCCTAGTATTAGTACTATTGTAGAGAGGAATACTCCACTCATCTCTAGATTCTTGTTTCTAGCAGAAGAAGTTGAAGTGGAAGAGGTTCCTCAACCTCCTCGTACTCCTTCATCTCCTCTTCCTGCCAGTTTTCTAGATGTTCTTTCGTATGGTGGGCCTGAGTCTCATAGACTGGTTAGCCCCTATCCTTCATATCCCTTTCTTTCGATGGCCATGGCTGGGAACACAACTTCGGCTATGAGCACTGCAAGTGTTCAAACTCCTCCTTCAGTCAAAGGAGGAGGTACTATTTCCATTTTGACAATCACTTCTAGTGCTGCTATGTTTGGCTCTACTTGTATTCCATCTACGAGTGGAAGCACCCAAGTATATGCTTTTCAATCTATCCCCTTTTCTTTTGGAATGCCTTCTAGTGTGATTTCTTATGTCTCCTTTACTACTGCTTCAGCTATATCCATGCATATTCCTTCTATGGATCATGGATCAACTTCATTTCAGGGTTTCCCCTTTGGAAGTGGGCCTATTCCTCATTCGAACACTTCCTTAGGATCCTTGCCTTTCACCTCCCAAAATCAAGGATTCAATGCTTTCATCGGAGGTCAAAACTCTAATGATTTTTCAGGATGGAACCATGCTTTTATGAAGTTAGGAGCTGGGAGTCAGTTTTTCTTTGTTCAACAAGGGAATTTTCCTTTCCCTTCATTAGGTGCTTCTCAAGGCTTTTCTCCATTCTCCAATGGTTAGAACCATTACCAAGGGGTTTCTTCCTCTTTTAGCACTTCGATTAGAGTGAATATTCCTATTTATAGTAACCCTACGACGGGAGGGGCTCCTTC